>LKNJ01000028.1:0-113069 GCA_002120245.1 Maccullochella peelii
AACTGTTGTAATTCCTACACCGTTCACCTGATTTGGATGTAAATACCCTCAAATTAAAGCTGAAAGTCTGCAGTTAAGGCACATCTTGCTCGTTTCTTTTAAAATCCATTGTGGTGGTGTATAGAACCCAAAAGATGAGAATTGTGTCGATGTCCCAATATTTATGGACCTGACTGTAGATCTGTGTGGTACTGCATGTTAACTGTAGTTTTATTGTACATGTGTGCTGCTACGTCAACTGTGTTCTCTCGAATACCCAAGACAAATTTCTCCTGAGGGAGACAATAAAGGCTAATCTCATCAAACACTATGCTCTCCATTTCTGGACAATTGTAAGGTGCTGTCTGCAACTGGTGCTACTGTTAGCTAGCTGATTGTCACAGAGATGTCAGCATCTCAATCATTGTGGTAAAATTTGTGACATTTGCAACATCCCGTCTTCGCTCCCACAATTTATTGAAAGACTTGTGTCATAGGCAATGGTATAACGACAGTACGAATTGATATCTCCTAAGGACAATTGTTTTTCTGTGGTAAAACAGAAACTTGAAGGGAATGTTTAATGAAGACAGGTCAATCAAACAGGCATCTAGAATGCCACTGGCACCTTCTTGTTGCTGCTATGCAAGCAGATATTTGGCACTCCTTTTCTTACAATCCTCTGCTAAAAAGATGTAAGTCTGTTTTCTTTTCAAATGACATGACCTTGGGTGTGCATTTTGCTTCCAGTCAACAATCACAGAGACACTCTCTGCCACTGTAGAAGGTAAACGGGTGGAGCTGAGGGTGCTGAATGAGGTGAGCAGGGTAGTCTTTCGAGGATTAGGAGATCAGGATCCATAATAGATGCCAGACGACCAGCTAATAGGTTAAGCTGGTAGTCCTAATGTTCTCACATAGAGATGCTCTCGGATGAGGTCTCACAATCACTAATTAAGTTGTGGTGCTTTGACATGTGTGAACAGCTGACAGATTCCATGTGGAACGTTTATGGAAATGTTCAAGTTAACATTCTGGTGAGCCTTCCTCAAATTGGAGATGTAGCCCCACTAAGTACACTAAAATTTGCAACCATCAGTTAAATACATTGAATTGCATGACTGAAGTTGATGGGAGCTGGACAACAACAAACAGCAAGGCCAGTAATCAGCGAGACAGCACAACAGGCACATAATGTACATACCAATATGCACACATTCTGCATATTTTGTGTATCCAAACAGAACGGTAAAGTTACCGGGCACCCACAACACAGGTCAAAATGTTCCTTTAACAGGTATTATGGACAAACTCCATATTAATTATACCACTGATATGTATGTGTTGTTATTAAAAAATTGTAATAAACAAACAAACAATCAACCATTCTGATCTGTATTTTCTGTTTAACACGACAGGATTACATTTTTGAAAAATGTATGTAATGATTAACTATAGTGGTGCAGCCCTGGACTGTGACCCAGGAGTGAAATTCAAAAGGTGTTATCAGCTGCTCCTGTAGTAAAGAACCATAGTAGGAGCTTTAAGAGCTGTGTGTCAGCACAGGCCTCTGCAGTATCAAAGTGTGCCTGCTGAATTATACTGTATTTATCTTTAAAAGCAATCTTAAAATGCAATCTATCATGTAACAGGAAATACTCAGCATGGAAATATACATTTTGAAAAACCATCAAAAAGAGCATCAGCGTGTAATCTAAACTGGATCACTTCTATGTATGTAGCTGCCTTGTATGTTAGGAACTTTCATTAACTGTAGAGAAGTCCACACTCAGCACTGAACCTATACATCTGCATGGCTGATATTAGCCATTTTTAGGTTATCACACATATATCAGTATGGGCCTATAAGACAGCCAATATGTAGTAAGAAATTGCAGTACAGACAGGCTAAAGAAATATCTGAGGTAATTTAGAAACAGTGTCACCATTACATAGATTGTTCATCAGAGAGCACTAACCTGTTGATCAGACTGAATTGCCATTTTGTTTCACTTAACTATATGAATCACTGAAATGACGTTAGATTGTGGTAGCGATTCAGAAGTCGGAAACCAGGCTAAGAGAGCACTGACAAGTTCATTTCTTTCTTATAACTGTTAAATGTCCCACTCATGTCTTCACAATTCACAGTTCTTTAATAACCAAATTGAAGACACCCTAACAAAAACGTTTGTTAATGGTGCCGATTTATATTTTAAAAACTCGTATTGGCCACTATAGAGAGCATAAGTCCTGACATTACGTCCATTGAGCACTTCTTTCATCGGTTCATGGGGTGTACTTTCCATATTCTAAGACAAATCGGCATCCACTACAGCACTTGCTATTAGAAATCAAAACTCTTTTTTCAACATGAATTAATGATTACTGTCTGAGCCGGCAACACTCTCTTCTAAACGTTTTAGCTGTTAACCTCTAATGTCTAAAAACTTCTACACCATTCAGTCCTCTCTGTCATGTACCCTTATTCAACTCCATACGCTCAGGGGTTTTGCTGCTACAGCTTTATGTGGTCTGGTATGACCAGTAGCTTGGTAGTGGCTAATGTTAGCAAACTTTAGATGTTGCTGTGTAATTGACATTACTGAGTCAGTTTGCTGGCTTTGTGACTCTTCTTTTAGTCTCTACCTGTGCTACTGTTACATTTCATTTTAGCATTTAATTGTCACTTATGGCCTCAGTTGCCGCTGTTCAGCAAAAGTTACAGTCTCATTTTAACCCGGGACGGTCATTAAAAAAAACATATTGAATAAATATAATATTATATTGTTGATGTTTTTTTTTTTAATTATCATCATTATCTAAACATATGGAGTAAACTACATGAGCTACTGTTTAGTAAGGTTTTGTTCCAAGACTGAATTTGCATTATTACAAATGTCAATGTAATTTTAAATGACTTCTTGGGTTTCACTTTGGCTCTCTATATTGCCATCACATTATTTTTTTTATTTTAATCACATTATGATATCAATATCTGCCTAAAAAATTCTCTATGAGCTGAGCTCTATTTTTCATTTAATTCAATGTCTTAACATCTTACCTAGCTCAGTGGTGAACTGCTGTCCAGTGGTATCCATGTCTCTTAGTTCTCCATCCACTCTGACCAAGGGCAGTCTATGTGACCTTGCTGCTGTCTTATATATGAGAGGCTTCATCTCTCCATTCTGAAGTCCATTATGAGGAACCCTCACTGGAGCAACAAAGTGAGGCCCCCCCGGTGGAGGAGCCTTGCATGTCATGGCTTTGCTAATTCTGTCCCCTAAAGCATGTTTCCCAGGTCCTACACCCACCTTCCTCTGCTTCTGAGTGGGTCCTGACCCTCCACTTCCAATCCCTAGAACAGCTCCTACTCTAACCCCAACAGCTGGGCCACAAGTCCTTTTCTTCTTTCGGGCCTCAGATCGAGCTCTGGAGTTTTCTGTAGCAGATGGGTGGCTGGTGATGAGGGTCTCTTGACGATTTTTTGGCACTTTGGGTCGTTTGTGTGAGTGCAGTCTCAAGCTGTTGAACTGGTCAATGAATTCCTCGCAGTGCAGTAGGTGGTGCTCTGGCTCCCATGTGTCCTCCTTACTTCCATAACCTTTCCACCTTATCAGGTACTCCCACTTACCCTTCTTGTTCCGCCTCTTGTCCACAATCCGCTCCACCTGAAAGCAGCACACACAGGGAGAGGCAATTAGACAGTATTTTAATCACTAAAAAATGTGGGCTTTTTTTTTTTTTTTTTTTACAGATATACTAGTTTTCTGCTCCCAAAACACTGCTGTGTTAAAGAAATAAAGAAAATGGTGCATTAGACAAAGAGATTAATTAAATCATTTTTAAAAAGGAAAAAAACTGAATGAGTCTCAAACTGAATAAAATAAGAACAGCTCAATATTAGCTCCAGCATAGGGTTATTAATAGGCAGAGGTTTTATGAATGGAAATGTCTGCCGCAGTTTTTTTATATTACAACCAGAAGGCGCCAGAGTCGAAATGTTCAAATTCTACACATAGTGGCTTTAATCTCTAATGTCTAACGCAATGAAACAAAAATTTGTTCAACAAGCCATTTAAGTGACAGACACTGAGCTTGTTTGTTTCCTTTTTTGGTAGCATAGATTCTTCTCGTTAGATTTTATGCCACAATTACAAAAGAAGGCAATTTAATCAATTTATTATCTGCATTTTATGCAGGAATATAAACTTTTAACTATATGCCCACTAAAATGCATCATACGTGTGCCTTATTTAATTCTAATATAACTAAAAGCGGCGCCCTGTGGGAGTGCGTGGCCCCCTTGTGGGTATACTTCAGCTGCATTGTGGGTCCGGCAGCCACAGCACTAAAATTTCCTGAGTATTCATGATCCCAAGAGTGTTGTTTTTGCTGTAATGGCACCATCAGGCCAAAATGTCCACTTTGTACAAAGGAAATACTCTAATGGTCAAATATCCATGAACGCGACTAAGTACATTAATGTTTCCCAGAGGATGAACCCTTCAATTTTACATGTATAATGATAAATGTTTTAATGTTTAATTATATTTTGAGACATTGCCAGGGAGTGTCAAATCTTAAAAAAGGTAAATTTTGTGACATATGTCAAGTTTAAGATAATGACAATAATGACTGCAGAAGAAAGATAAGAGACCAGAGTGGAGCTGAGATGAGCTGCAGCCTGCTATCATAAAGAAACCTTAAACATCAGCTTTTCGAGGTCAAACCAAAACTAGCAAAGCCTGTGTATTTTACAATTATGTTAGGCCAGCAGAGACCACAAAGCATCAGCAAATGTTACACTTTAACACAGTCACTTAATTATGTGCAGCAACTGAATAAACTCAGTGTAAAAAGGGACACTTCACACATTCTTAGCTAAATGTAAAGCATGCATTAAGTATTGACAGAAATTGAACCTACATGTGTTGTCATATTCAAGATTTTTTCTGTCTTCCTCTGTCAGCATAGTTAGTCAAATTACTTTAATTAAATAAATAAATGATAGGCTATATAACACCAAAATATATGTTTTAAGTTAAAAAGTAAATTGTTGTTGTTGCATAAACAATAGGGCAGTAACATATTTCATCAGTTGCTAAAAGACTAACTATGATAGTGTCGTCTGCAAACTTCACACAATGTGTGTGTGACTAATCACTCAAACTCACTCAAAAAGAGCACGAGTCATTACTTGGCAATTCAGTTTGATTGCATTCAACTTGATTTGCAATTCAGAAAGTGCTGATAAGACTGAAGATGAAATTTCTGGGCACTAAGCTGTTTATATTCCCTAATTAGACATCCGTCTTTTAAAGGGACAAATACTTTGGCAGACCAAACTTGGGCTTTAACGAGAGTTCATACTGTTCAAATGTTTTGTTTTTTATTGAGAGGCAATTACTATACACTATATTGTGACAGGGTATCGTCTGCTGGTTTTCAATTTCAACTGATGTGAAAAATGTCTTAGAAAAACTTTGATTAACTTTGAAAAATTTAACCTGGATGTTCTCATTTTTGATTTTTTGATTCTTAAAAAAAAAAAAAAATTCAAAACATCTGTTAATAAATAATAATAAAAAAATACTACAGCATGTGCAATTAAAGCAGCAAACAAAAAAGGTTGAGGGGAAGAAAACAGGACACAACACAACACAAGCAGCCACACACAAATCATCACATCACAGTGAATACATAACACACAGGACACATCACATCAAAAACACTCATACACATCACAGTAGAAATCTGTCAGCATCACCCATTCTCAAAATTTACAAACCAACACCTGCACCACTGTTGACACATCTCAGACGTGCAGCATGCAGGTTTTGGTTGGATATTTATACATAAGGTTCCTTATCGCTGCCTGACATGAGGATACATTTATGCTGCCAAACATACAGTATGACTAGCACTATAAAAAGCACACGCAATAACATCCTCAGGCAACACGCAAGGCTCTTCTGATTTTACAACAAGATGTCTCTTACAGTTACTCTGAAGACAAACGCTGAAGACTTTACCTTAAGCATACAGGAAAAGACAAGAAAAAGTTTTACTAAGAGTATATTAAATACTCATAGGACATTTAGAGGTAGCATGGTTTTGGGCCATGAGACTGATGGAAAATGGTTGGAGGGTTTCATCAGAGGCTTTAGTGCAGCTGTGGTAATAACTGCTCATCATGTTCTCAGATGTGCTGTGCACATTAACAGGAGTAAACAGCCTTTGATGGGTGAGCCGCAGGGGTGTCACAGAAATGAACAGACAATTAGGTTGCTTACAGTCCCAAACAATGTCACACTTAACAGCATTGCTGGGAGACGCACGAGAAAAAAAGAGAAGGGAAGAGAAAGTGTGGGGTAAACTTGTGTATACAGGCAGAAGAGGTTTAGAACCACTTGATGCTTAAGTATGAGCTGGCAGAGAATGAGTAGCCTAAATGTGAGGCATCCTCCAACACCAACAATACGGTATTGTGTTCATCACATGCTATATATAAATTCTGACAAACCAATGTTGGAAATGTTGACATGAGGTCCAAACAGTAAGGCTACGTTTACATTAAGCCATCTAATTTTTAAAACGCTATTTTCATGTGAAACGACTTATGTCCACATTAGCTTTTCCAAGTCATTTTCATAGAGACCACTGCCCACAGTGAAAAATCTCTTGTTCTTTATCATCTTTTCAGTTGGCAAACAACAAAACTGAACATCACAGCCAACATCCAGTAAGTGGGACAGAAAAGACAAAAAAGGCTCTGACATAATACCAGCTGACCAAATTGTTATTTCATGGTTGTGATGTACATATGCTGACAAAATCAGCATAAATACAGCTTATAACAACAGCTGTGCTGTGTGTTCGGCTATATTGGCATGTCAAATGAACGATCACAGAGAGGAAACACCAAGCCAGCTTTTTACAATTTATACACTCTGGGAAATAATTTTGTAAAATCTCAGTTTTTGGGCGAGAAAAAACACTGTTTTAGAGTGGAAGAGGGGCTGAAATGGAGAGAAAAAAATGCATTTACAAATGTACCCAGCTTTGTGTGGACATACTCATCTGCCACCCACTCCAACAAGCCAGAACAGCCCAACAAGTCTAGAACATTGCACCACCAGTTCAGTGAAATGACAACATCTAAGCTACACTAACAAAACATGACACCCTTTAGCTACACCCTGAAAACATTCAGCCCAATGCAATGACCATCGACATCACAGTAATTACTATCAGTGAAATTGGTATGTTCACAGCAGGCCCAAGACCATTTCAGTAGCCTTTACATCAGAGTGAACAAGGTCACCTCATGGTGAGACAGAATTCAAACACAACAGACTGCCCAAACTCCCTAAAGCAAAGGTGCATTACATCTTGTATTGCTACTTCCCGTTTAAACTTTGACCACTGGTACGTCCCATAGTTGTGTACAAACACAGTTTTACAATGCAAAGTATGTTCTCTGTAATTGTAATGACATTTTGGTTGCGTTCACTTTTGGTTTCACTTAACCCACTTATAACTGGATTCAACTGGAAACTTAATTTAAACCTGTTTGGTGAAACGGGTCGCTCATATTGCCGATTTATTTTATTAGCTCTTTTTTTTTTTGTTTTACGGCCAGCAACTTCACTGTTTTAGTTCAGTTTCACCACTCTTAGCATTGTTTTTGGCCATAGCAGGCAGCTGTTTTCAGCGAAACTGATGAACACAGTGCAGCATTTAGCAGCTTAAGAACCAGATATTTCCCTCAGGAGTGAGTTCATACCAAAAAGGAGCTTAAAAGAAAGTGAATATTGGACTTAAATTCACATTACATCAGGTGGCCAGGAACATGACTCCAAATGAATGCTAATGTTGCTCCATGTGTGCTGGATGTGTAAATAGGCAGAGGTTTGCTAACTTTATATGGTGATAATATGTTAATCTTTCGTTTAGAACTTGTTGAGCTGACCTCAAGTGGCCAAAAAAGTCAGTGAGTGCAGGTTTAAGTATAATGTTTTGACTGTGTTGTCTCTCTTACGTTCATGCTGAGATGTCCTGTGCCCATTTTTATTATGATCAAAGCTTTTGTTCTTTGCAGCAAGGCCCAAGATAACCATTATCTGTGCCATTAAAGGAAATCTTCTGGAGACAGACTGATGCATTTGCATGTAGACATGAAAGTAAAATCTTAAATCTGTTGGAGTTAGCCCATACTTTTTAGGACACAGAGATGGGTATGGCGAATGATCATGGTGCATTATGAATCATGATAACATGTCTCTGTAATATCAAAATCTTTATATGCATCGCCAACCTGGAGCAAGGTGACGTCCAGTGGGTCACAAACCAAGCCCTTCAAGAATGATCTCCTGTGAAGGCATTCTCTGTTAATAATGTGCGTAGTAGAACCGCACTGCTGCACTGACTGGCCTTGATGCTTATCATTGCTATAAAGTGAAACTGTGTACAGTAATATTTACAACTGCAGAAAGAACTATGCGTCTAGTCCTGTTTGGTGAACAGTGGGTGCTCTAGAAACAGACAACAAAATGTATGTTGATTTTTCCTTGCAATAATAACAATACAAAGATCAATCTTAATGTTTGTTGAAGAAAAGCTATGTAATAGTTTATTTTCCTAATCCACAGATGTCAGAAGAATATTCAATATCCATTCTAAACTTTGATACTGAACATATTTCGTCTATAATCCTAAAAGTAACTTTATTACTGACACACTCCTTCAGTTATTGGTGGGATGCTATCACTGCACTATAAATGGAAACCTACGCCATAGGTATCCACGGTAAGACTCCTACTAACCCCTTGTGTCTACTATAAATCCAACTTTAGGTGAAACCGATCAAAATTTTCAATATTTTCTATTGTGCTATATTCCGTCAGAAGCCTGCTAAACAATAATAAAACAATATTAATGTACACATTGTGCGTCCCTTTGCAGGCAGTGGATTTGTGAATATTCACTTCAGTTGAAATTAGAGGGGACCTGACATGGTCCTACAGAAATGGAGGATGGTTGGAAAGTTTTAACAGGGTTAAACAGGGTTTAAAGCGGCTGTGGTAATAACTGGACATGAGGATGAGCTGTAGAAGTGTCACTGAAATGAACAGGAGATTCGAATGCTTACGGTCCCAGACAATGTCACACTTAACCATATAACAGCATAGAAGAGACAGAAAAGGAGAAGGAAAGTAGATAGAGGGCCAAGTTTCATACACAGACCAGAGAGGTTTACTAACACTTAGTGCTCAAGTATGAGCTGGAAGAGTGGAGGTGGGCATATCATCCCTCAGCTGCCAAATTCCTTTTCAGCAACCCAAAACATAGCGAGAAGAACATACAATGGTGTGTCAGGGATGCCAAGACGTGTGTAATGTACACGCTGACATCACGTCTGACCACTGGGTGTTGTCTGAAGTGTGCTCTGTTGCACCTGTAACCCCACCCAAAAGTGATGTCAGTGTGTACATTACACACCTGTCTTGACATCCCTCACAGACCACACTCACTACACTATCATCTCTTTACTGAGTTTAGTGATCTCATAGAGATCCCACTGCTGAACTGTGCCTATGAGCTCTCCTTCTTGGAGGGCAGAACCCTCAATGAAAACAACAAACATTTTCTTAGTAAATCTCCCCCACTCACTGAGCACAGTCAGTCCAGAGAGCCACATGAGTGGAGAGTGAAATATTAGTGACTCTCTTCAAGAGAGAAGAGTTAAGGTATAGAGTCGCTAGATCGGCAACACTAGGATCACCAAAGTCACTAGGATTCATCATCTGGGAACCATGAATATCAGTGCAAAAGTTTTGTGCCAAACCATCAAGTAGATGTTAAGATGTTTTACTGGGTTTGACCTGCTGTTGCCACTAAGAAGTCAGGGGATCACCAAAGGCATTAGGATTAGTCCTCTGGGCACCATAGGTATCTGTACCGAATTTCAACATGGCTAAAGAAGATACAGCTTTAAGCAGAGCTTCAGAGTGTCCGCAAAATAGAGGTCAATACAGCATGCAATAGATGAGAGTGACAGCACATTTTAGGAGCGCCCCCATTGGAGCACAAAGCACAGCCTGTTGCGCTTATAGACTGAATGTTGAATTCAGACATATCATTACAGAGCAAATATTATTAAAAATGATTTCCCACTTTCAATGGTACCAGAAAAGTATTGAATTTGAATACCTAACCATGGAGTCAGCCTATCTCACTCAGCCCTGGAGGTCACTGCTTGCTCATCCCAAAGCCTGTCACCCAAGGCTCCACCTCCTCCAACTCCCCAACATCTTCTTTCCAAAAAAGAGCTCTAAAGTCAGCTAATGACCAAAACCCAGGCTTCACAACCTCTTTTTTAGAAACCTATGAGCGATGTCAAGATGTTAAAAAATATCCAGGCTTATTCGCAGCTCATGAGGTTGTCCCGGTTTGTGTGAAATGAGTGAATCCCTCCTGTATAAATGTTATCCGCAATGCTGTTTGGGGTCACCTTGTGTTTGTTTTTCTAAAAAATAAATAAATAAAAAAAAGAGTACAAGAGTTTCTGCATCTTTTTATTTGTGCTGGCACACCCAACACAAACTCCTCAAAATGATTACCTGCCATAAACCCCAACAACAGGAGACACCGTTCTCCATATTTCAAATGTTTATTCGGGTCGTTTTAAAATAACAGCTGTACAGCACCAACAAAGTCTGGTCAGCTTCTCAATTCTGGTCACTCTAACAGAACTGTCACCCATGGAGCTGTTGTCACGTTAGCAGGGAAACAAAGACTCACTGACACATTGATACAAACAAAACTAAATCAAATTTTCTGAGTGATAAATCTAATAAATCTAGGTAATAGTAATGGAAAACGTGTTATGGCTAACTATTGTTTGTCCTTGGAAGTCATCAGACACTCAAATCCTGCGTAGGCTATATCTCTCTGTCCCCACCATGACCTGAAACAAATGACACCAAGTCAGTAAGTACCCGACTCAGTAAAACTGATGTAGAAACCATGGCTTCATGCAAATTCTGGCAACGGTTCCAGAGTGATGTTGCGCACGAGGGTAGTGTGACCTTCCTGCCACCCATTTGGGCAACTTTTATGCCCAACACTGTCGGAGTGATAATTTCACAAATTTCCAAATCAACCATGGAAGAAGCTCACACATAGCCTACTTGTTTACACCGCTCGATAAAAATAAACTGGTGTCTCATCTTATGTGCCAAACAGCCTGCGAAACACCGCTGTAAAGGCTGTGATGACAAAATATCTTTTGGCATGTATGCGCACCTTCAGGACCATCACTCCCTCTGTAGCTATTCACCATGTCCGTCCGCTCAGCGCTGCTGTCACTTTACCACGACTTTCAACTCGGCGACAGACTGAGGAGTTCAGCCCGTAAATTACATCTTGTCTGTTTACTACAGGCGTGAAGAATTCTGTGAAAGTAGCCTATATCGGAAGCGACATAAAGTATAAGCATAAATTAACCAACCTTGTCTTCGCAAAGCTTGAGAAGGGTTAGTTTCGTCTGTTAAAGGGCTTAGTACACCGCTTTTTACATACGCGACGCCCTCCCCTTTACTTCCTAATTCCATTATTCGTCATTATTACAGAGCATTTTCCTTGGACATGGTTTTATCCTACCTCGTAAAGGTCTCCTGAAGCCATTCTGGGGTGCGGACTCCGGTGGCGCGGCGTTCTTGCCTGCCTTGTTGGCTTTTTTTTGGACCCTACTCTCTCGGTGTTTCGGCGAAAGCCCCGATAGACGGGAATTAGCGAGCAGCCTTGTTATTCTGAGCAATCCGCAGTAGCAGATCAGCAGACAGTGTCAATCGAGCCCGGCGCTCTGCGATGGATCGTTCCACACTTAAAACAAACAAACCATCGGGGCGGTGCTGTTTACCAAGACCCAAGTGGAGGACTGAAAATTAGTCCCCGGCTAAGAATGCGCAGCCTGATGATCTGCATGCGCCCTGCTCCTCTGAGCTCTGTTGCAATCCAACTAGGCTACTCAACGGGAGATGATAGGCTACATGTCTTGTGTTCAGAGACACCAGCTGAGACAAATCCCTTTCTATGACCCACTCAACCTGTCCACTTTACTGTCAAGGGAAGACCTGATTTAACCTTAATTTAGAGCCATTAAGAAACATCCAGAACACATCAATTGGAGCTATCTATAATGAATGATGACTTACTGGAAGCTGGAAAAGTATGCTTATTGATTATCATGCACATCCCCTGTGACCACAAAACTGCCATCATTTTGACAATATGTAGCTTACATAGGCATGGTTAAAATGGATTCATTATTAAAATAAACAATGTGCTGGCTTGCAAAAGTACACCATTAAAAAAGAAAAATATTTTTCTGATTTCCATTTTCATTTTACAGTCACCCTGTTGCACCTAATAAAAGGATCTCATCCAACAAGAACATAGTTGAGCTGCTCACCAGCAGAACGTTATCAGTGTTGTACTCCACAGCTTTATAGGTTAAGATTCATAAAGTAAGGCACCACATGAATTCACATGTCATCATGAGTTATAATTTGTGTGACTTTCAAATGATGACAAACAAATGTTAAGAAGTTCTTCATCTGTGAAGATTAAGTAAAGAGTAATACTTAATGTAAATATAAGCTACTATAGATCATTATGAGTTGACTTACTGTATGTCTGTATTTGTTTTTTTATGCCATGCCTAATGTAGATATAACAATTTAAAAAGAGCAACTGAAATATGTGTGGAAAGCCATTAACAATTATCCTCATTGTTCAGTCACTTTCTTTCATTCATTCTTTCTTTTTAAATTTTAAACAATGACCACACATGCCTCTGCACACATGATCAACCACAAAATCAACTAACTTAAAATGTAGTTAAAAACACACTTTTAAGAAACTCACTTTAAAATAACACAGAAAGGTATTCTGATATTCAATTATGTGTCTAGGAGCATGTATATGAAAACAAATTCTGCCTGTTTCACATTATCGATACTGAGGTCTGGGGAAAGGAGCTCAGTGCAGATGATGTGCAACTGTTCATCAGGCCACACTAGATTTAACTGTTCCTGTGTGTGTGCTGCAAAGTAAAAATATCTCACCATGCTGTTTTAAGAGAAAAAAAATACAATCACGGTAAAAAACAAATGCTGAAGAAAATCATTTTGTTGAAATCACTGGATGGCCCATGCTGATGTCACAGCAGGTTTGCCCTCCATTTAATGTTATTGTGGAAAATTGGTTAAAGGGATTTCAAATATTGCACAGAATGGTTTTTAGCTTATAATGACAGATGTTAGCTCAATTTCCTTTTTAATGAAAAAATGTTGGTAGTTCAAGGGCATTTCATGGGCCTAAATAAGTTGTTCAAGTTGCTGAATCTAACAATATGATTCAGCACACATTAACATTACCAACAAGGATTGAGTGGCCTTGTCTGTGATACTGGAAATAGCTGCCCACTTTCTCTGAATATCATGATGGAGAGCTCACAATATAAGGTATCAAACTTGTATTTGCTAAAACACTTGTGGATGTACATATAAAATCATTTCCATCATATCACAGAATACCTATATATTCTACAAGTCACTGAAAACAATGTTTGGTTAAGGTTAGAGCAGTTTAGGTTCAATTTAGAGAAAAGATTAGGGTTAGAGGCTAGCGGCTAGGGAATGCCTTATGTCAATCATGTGTAAGTGTAAAAAGGTTTCTCTGGGATCCTGTGACCCAATTTATTGCGGCTGGTGAGGCGTCTGTTACAGTGCACTTCATGTGGCACTCTCCTTATGTCTCTCTTTTTCTCTTTAAGTCTTTCTTTGAAAACTATTGTAGACTTTCCCTTGTGTTTTATTAAGCGGAGGAGAGAAATGTTCTTGAATGGGAGGAAAAAGGAACATGGGACTTTCCTTAATGGAGTCACAGTGACAAAATTGAAAAAATGTTTTTCAAACAGTTGCAGAAGGCAAGAACATGCAGTTTCAGGCAATTTAAACCCATACTGCCATGTTTCCACTACATAATATACAGCACCATTGTCCTGTTTCATAAATGAAAAGCAGTTTAAACTGTCAATATGCAGGAAGGATGAGGAAATGGCAAAACAGGAAGTGTTGTCTGGATAGACTTCAGTTAGCTGTAGATCAGGAGACAGTTAGTTTCTCCATTGGGAAAAATAAGCCATTTATCACAAAAGAGCACAACAACTGGATTGCCCCCAGATCATGTTTCCCCATATAGACCAAAAATGCTGCAATTTTCTATATGTTTCTGGTTGACACCAATATCTGCTGTTGGCAGTACTGCACCATACTTCAAATGATGCAGGTACAGTACATCTGTGAAAAAGGGAAATGAATGCTTTCTTTTCCTATAGTCACAGAGATGTTGTTTCCTCTGTCATTAGTTTTGAGTCAGTTGCTATTTTCTGCTGTAACAGGTGGGATTGTGACTTGTCTGTCATTTTGCATTTTATTTCATTCACAGCTGACTTCTTCAGTGATTGTAGTGTTAAAGGGACATTAAGAATTTAGCTTATAATATCCTTATATGTTCAGTAATTCACGTATGTTCAGTTATCACATTAGTAACAACTAACTTAATACTTTAACTTTGAATGAATGGCATGACAATTACTGAATAAGGCATATTTGCTGTTTTCAGCTTTCGGTTTTACTTTTAAACTACCATCAATGTTCACTATTAAACTTAATGTTATTTACAATATATTTACATTTTTTTTGGTTTGTAGAGTTTTCAGGACATTTATAGAAATCAAAGTGAACTTTATGATAAGCAAACTAGAGAGCACTTGTTTGCTTATCATAACTTTCAAGAGAGTCCAACTTACAACATTTGATTTATGGTAAATGGACTTCACTTATATAGCGCTTTTCCACCTTAATGGTACCCAAAGTGCTTTACAGATTGGTCTCATTCACCCATTCACACACCAATGGAGATGAGGCTGCCATGAAAGGTGCTGGCCTCCATTGGGAGCAACTTAGGGTTCAGTGTCTTGCCCAAGGACACTTCAACATGTGGACAGGAGGAGTGGGGGATTGAACCGCCAACTCCAGCATTGAGGAACAACCCACTCTACCTCCAGAGCCACAGCCGCCCACATTTATGGTAATTTCAGGTACCTTGCAAAGTGTTTGACCACTAGTAGTGCTATAGAGCAATGTTTTGTTTGTATCTTGTGGACAAGGATGCACATGCATGCACATGTAACAAGTCCTCAAAATTAAAAGACAAATGTGGTTTGTAACTGCCCTCTAGAACGACACAGAAGTGTTTACTGAGGCCACTATCGACAGGACGACGTCATTTGTCAGTGCCTTCCAAAATCATTGCAAATCACTATCACTATGGTCAAGGTTTGTTTAGATTTAGGCACACACATGACTTGGTTAGGTTTAGGTAAAGATCTTGGTTTGGGTTAAAATGACTTCTTCGCTAAGGTAAGAGGACTGTCATCATCATGGTTACAGACACACTAAATGTGAAGAAAACTTTGTTTGTTTACAAGAAACTCAGAAGGCTCATCCAATTATGGACCAAATAACCTCACGGTTACTCCGGTGTGAGCCAAAATGTGGAGTGCTTCATGAATACCTACAGAGTGGCACTGGCTGCACCAAAACTTTATCACTTATTCCTTGGCCCATGGCTAATTTTTTTGTTTAACCATTTTTAATTTAAATCATCTGTTGAGGAGTTTTTGAAATATCCTGCTTACAGGAACAAACAAACAAACATACTGGCATTAAAATATGAGCTCCTTGGTGGACGTAATAAAAAAAGTTAAGGATACAAGGTGAATGTTCTGTAAGTAAGGGATAATATAAAGTGATTGTTTTTGAATAATACTTATTTTATGAATAAGACAGGTTGAACCAAGTTGCCCTGAGTGGACCTATTTGGCAGTAATGACCATAGACTGTATATAAAGATGGACGACACGTCTCCACTTCCTCCTACTGTACAAAAATGAAGCCAAAATATCCCGGGTACGGGAGCTGCCATCTTGCGCTGGTGACATCATTTGGAGCCAGAGTCTGCGCAGTAGTGATCCGATGTCGAGTCCCCGCCTATACACCCGCCTGAACCAATCGCGAGCACACTCACAGTTGTCAATCATGACATGACACCCCGTTTTTCTTATTAAAACCAAACTTATCAGAAAAACGAACACTTGAACAAACATCAATGTGATAAGAACTACCTAAAATGACAGAAACCATCTTTGGAAAAAATGTATTTGACGTGTACTTTGACTTTTCAGTTTGGCCCATGTCCCATCAAGGGGGTGGGATTTATGACCTATACTGCAGCCAGCCACCAGGGGTCGATTGAAATGTTTTGGCTTCACTTTTGGGGAGCTGTCATGCCATCCATCTTTATATACAGTCTGTGGTAATGACCAGCTTCTTGTACATTACACTATTTATCATTGCATATCTTCATAACTTACATCTTAAGAAACATCCTCAGTGCATCTAAATGCTAATATTGCTGTTCTGACATCCTCCTGACAGCTGACAGCGCTTCAGAGGCAGCTGCAACGCCGTCCAGCAGCAGGATGGGAGGCTAGTACACCACACACATGCCACCGTCCCCCCTCAAAAGTTATTCCCCACTGTTTGTCATCATGCCTCTTTGCCACTCGTTGATACGAGCGCCATGGCATCAAACATAATGAGCCTGAAGCTCCGTGTGGAGCCGGGACGTGTTGTTTTGTACTATACGCCGCTGTAGGCAAAGGAGGTGTTGGAAATTCTTCACAAGTTGCTGGATTTTCAGCAGCATTTTCCGCCATTGTATCAGGCTTTCACCATCTTTCACCGAAGGGACGTGCACGTGCATCTGCATTTGTAGCTCAGCCAATGTGAACGCACCGTCTCTCTGAAATAATCTATGATTGGCCAAAGTTTCCCGTCACGGGATAGATTTTCTGAAGCCTGATAACAGAGCCAAGAGGAGGGGCAGAAGTAGAGGTTTGCTCTCAGACCACTTGAATTACAATATGCTGGACGGTTATTATGGCATCTTATTATGCCTACCCCACCTTTAAGGCTACACCTTTGAGTAAGACTGGCCATGTAGCATGTGTGAATGTGGTGTAATTACTGAAACCAACTTTACTCTGGTTTTTGGAAAACTAGGGTTATCCTCAAGAGTGATGGCTTATTTGAGAGAATATATCTTGCAGTGTTGCATTGCTTTCAGACTTCTGTCAATCAAAACCATATTGGAAGTTCATTCTATCAATCATCCTGGCAAACTCCAGTCCAGCCAAAAGCAAGACTGTCAGTTGACACAAGCTACCTAATGCTGAATTTATATGAATCATTGGTCATTGAGCCAATTAAACTCATTTTTCTGTCAATGTGACAACAATTCTGTCAATTAACATTTGATTTCAGATGAAAACTTAACTGGAAAGTAAATTAAAGCTAAATTAAAGCTTTACGTAAACATGTAATTCCTTTGTTTCACCCTAATCATAACTCACGTCCTCCATAATTAGTGTGGCAGCCTATCACAAATCAAGTCAACACCATTTTATCAGTTATCAATACACAGTAAAATGTGCCAAAAGTTGGGTGAGCATTGCTATGCAGACCTGGTATTCATGTTAAATGATGTTTTGACCTATCATTAGGTCCTGCAGTGGGTATCAGGCTGTGCCGTCATAATACTACTGCGCCCTCTAACAGGCGACACCATTTCCTAGCCCTGACCTAACTTACCTTAAAACAACCTAACTTACCGTCAACAAAGCATACACTTCTGTCTAACAAGATTAGCCCACAACATGCTAGATAACAACACCTAACACTATGCTTCAGTCCAGCATGCTGACATCACCAGCAGCATGCTGCTCGATCCACCAAACAAACAAACCAAGCCTCTTCAGTTACCTCATCCTAGCAGCCAACACACCTACAAGGTTAGTGGGACATGGGACTAAATGTATTAAATGTCCACATAGATTCTGGAAACGTATTACCTGTAAATGACAAAAAAGAAAAAAAGCTTTTTACTATTTATATTTAGGCCTAAAGTTAGAAGTTAGAAAGAGAATGCAGCCCTTTACTCTATGAATAATTGATTGTCTAACCCTACCATAATCTAGGTTTTGTTAGAGGCAGGCCTGACAGTTTACAAACATACGGTAAAAACAGAAAATACACCGTTCAATTAGCAATAAACAGCAACAACATTTTGACTTGTCTTAATAGCATATGGTTTACTAAAATTAATGATGGCTCTGTTCTATTCAAGTGTCCCATTAAGCCAAGACAGTGAGCCAGGTGTACAATACCAGGACCCTGAAACAGAAGCAGCTAAATGGAATTCAGCCATCATTCATTTCATTATTTACACCAGTGGTTTTCCTACTGTGACATGTCAAAATGGTTTCTCTGAAAAGCATAAAAAGGCAGAGAGTTGCAGAAAAGTTACTCAAACACAGTCTGTATGCCCACACAGTCCAGAGAAGAGGTCTGATCAGCCAAGTGAAATCACCTGTGTGGGTGTACCTTGGGTGTGCAGGGCCTTTAAATACATATGAACTAAAAAGTTACAATGATTCAGAATGATTTATGAATGAGGATGACATTCAATATTTTTACAGTTTTACAGTACACGTGGGAGAAGTTTGCCTCAAAGCCTTTCTAACGTGGTGAACGTTGTGAAACGGTCGCAGCTTGGTTAGGTTTAGGCACCAAAAGCACATACTGTAGTTCAATGTTTAGTTATTATTTTAACCCAAACCATGATGTTTTCTTAAACCTAACCAAGTAGTTTTGGTGCCTAAACCTAACCAAACTGCAACCGTTGTGAAACGGTGGTCCTCAGAGTGAATGCAAAAAGTTTAATAAATTTACCTAAACATGTTAGTTAAAAATAATATTAGCAGGTAACACAAAGCCCAAACAGTGTGATTTTGTTTGCTTATATATGGCTTTTTTAATAGACCTTTTTCAAGCACATGAGTAAGTAATAACATTAATGAGGGCACCACTCTTTTGTTAGAGTCCCAATAACTCATGCAGGTGAGAAAGCACGCATAAACGCAGGGCGCTGGAAATGGAAAACCTAAAAGGACTGTTGCCATTATTAATGTTACTACTGTCCTTGTCCTGGCATGATATGTCTAAATATCTGCTGTAAAAAAAGGGCCATTATGAACACTACATGCGCATACTTTTACTCACGCCGCCACAGGGTTGCACTGCTGCACGCAAGCCGAATAATGAGCGTAGAGGCTGGTCGACAGCGAAAAAAACTTGATCGGAGGTCTTTTTATTGACAACAACAATAACTCTGAGGAGGATGGTAAATATATAGATTTTGAGGACAACTCGGTGGATGAAAACAGTGAAGCAGTAGGAGTAAAGTTAGCTTAAGTTACACAGGAACTGCGATATACTGGAGCTAATGTCAGCCCTGCTAGTAACAACGGCCCCAAGGAATCAACTGGCATGTTCAACCAGCTCGCTAACTAGCAAGTGCACCCAAGAGAGCGTAACTCATGTTTGGACATGTGGTCTGAAGAAGGAACTGAATTATCTTATGGTGATGGATGCGTCTGCGCAGATGGAGCAAGGCAAAGAGCAGCCAACACCTGGTGTAAGGTAAGACTGCTCGTTTTGATGATGTTTATTGCTGGTTTAATGAGCAGCGCAAAGGTTTCGCGAACTGTTAAAATAATCCTGGGCGTAAGTTATGTGTTAAAAGTGCAGAAGGTGCCAGCCAGTGTAATTCAGGTCTGATAGAGATGGCAGACTGAGGGATTTGGATGGCGAGAAGGGCATTTTTATCTCTTGCTCCAACAGGTGTATTGTGAGTGAGTCACTGATGTGCATGGAGCAAGTTGCTGTGTCTCTTCTGATGTTCACCTGCAGCTGATTTAATTTTACAAATCCTGTATTGACGCATACTGTTGCTTGAATGATGCTTTGTCTATATCCAATGCCGCCATCTAATACTGCTATATTTAGTTCTTGCACGAGACGTCTCATCTTTGTGTTTTTGGGCGAACAGTGAATTTTATATTATAAGTGTCACAGGTTTTGAGGGTGCGTGTTGGCCCAAAGCTCTCCATGTTCTTACTCTGATGTCGAAGTGGCCATTTGAGATTCTCCACTAACTATAGTTTGTGAAAGCACATTTTTCTCAAATTTACATTGCTGCAAAATTGAATTATGTATAATTTTTTTATTTATTCTTGCAGATACCGTATATGGTTCTTATAGTTTTTCTTGTAGATATCAAAGTGTGTGGACACTCTGTTTTTATTTTTTTCATAGTATATTGGTGTTATAAATGCAGAGGACTAATTTGAATTGGACTGATTATCTGCTTAATACACTTGCATCTTGTGAAGTCACCTGTTTGAACATTGGTGTGTTGTCTGTAATTGTGAGTGCAGAAAAGTGCAGGAATTTTGAAATATTGGCTTTTGAGTGTGACATTTTCTGAATTATGCACGTTTATTTAGTGAGATCTTCAAGTGACTGAATGAATCTTTATAATTGCTGCAGTAGGCCTACATTGTAGTTACATTTAAAAACTTTCTCTTGCTAGACACTTTATTTTTGCTGAAACCACATATTCAGGCAAACATTTTTCTAAAAGAGCTTTGATTTCTAAGTTTGTTTGTTTATATATATATATATATATATATATATATATAATTAGTGTCAGTGATAATTAAATCAGAAACTAGAATAACATTCATCATCAAGGAGAAACAAATATGTTAAATGGCTGTCAGAGCAACATTACCATTAAAACTTGAATCACCCCTTAAACCAGGCAAGGGCAGTATTTTGTATATGCGGGTGTCTAAAGATGTCTGGCAAAACTGCAGGTCAGCAGAAACTAAGTGTATAATTAACTTAAAAGAAATACTGGTATTTATTAATAATATATTTTTGAGTATGTGTTCCTACTTGCAAGACCCAATCTCACTCATCTCTCTGTTGCTGATGCAGAAGAAATAGCCTTCATCAACACACCCCTTACAGACTACACAAACATCCTCCCCAGACAGAGATAGCACCCAATAACACATGATGTTTAAAGCTGGATTACTACTCGTCCAAACTGGACAAAGTCCCGAAGGCCGAATTAACTCACTACTCAGTCAAGTCAGTTTTGATGATCAGCCATGTGTGATTGCTTGTTTTTCTATACTGAATGTCTGCAAGTCGCTTGTTACAGTTTCTTTCACTTTTGCTTTCCATTGTATCTAATGTACACTATACTCAATTTGAGCATGAATTTCCAAATGCCAACTTTGACGGTAATGTTCTTCCATGTTCTTCCTTTGCTGCTACAACTGTCACATTCCTATCAGGAGTGGAAATCCATTAGGCTGACATCTATATGCCATTTGAATCCTATCAAAGGGAAGATGGATATCTTTTTAGATTAGCTTTTATGAACTTATGCATTGATGATAGTAACATAACCCTTGTTTCTGTCATTACACTACAATGCAGATATTTCAGACAATAATTTTGCTATTGGAGAGACATAAAAAAATCTACAGTAATAATAACCTTTATAAAATGCTTTTGCCTGTATACTGTAAAACGTATACAGTGAAGTCAGCAACACAGTATCATGACTTGATCAGTTTGTCTGTATGTCTGATAACAGTGTTAGTAGTGGTAGATTTCCCTGGTCTTGTTTTGAGAAAAATAATATAAAGTGTGTTCAACAAACTAAGCTACATTTGAACAGTATAGAGCTTACTATGGAAGCACTTATGTAGAAATGTAAACTGTAAAATGTATATTCAATTGATATAGTATGTCCTTGACACTACAGTGAAATCTATTTTGGCAAGAGAGCCCTTTTATAAATATAAAAATAATGCTGGGATAAACATATGGCTAAACTCCACGCTGCAAGAGAGTCATTTATATTTTTCAAGCTTCGATTCAAGCTTTTTTTTTTATTGCTCAACATATAAAATATGCTGTTGCTGCTTGTTTTACTTGGTTTTAGTTCATGAGATTTGGTCTGACTCTGATCTGAACTGTTAATTATTTTCTTAAATGATAAAATAGGTAAAATTAATAGTATTCTTTTCAATGTGATTGAGACATTTTGTGATGTGATTTATATATATATACACACACACACACACACACACACTTTTCTTTTGTTACTGAGTGAAGTCTCACCTTTACATTTAGTGAGTTAGACAGTGATAACTGGCAATGATGTGTCAGTCACATCACAAAATGTCTCAATCACATTGAAAAGAATACTATTAATTTTACCTATTTTATATACCTTACCTATACATACATACATACATACATACATACATATATATATATATATAAATAAAAAAAATTGTGGATGTCATCTCACATTTCCCATAACTGTCAGGAGTTTTATACAAACTAATTAGACTCTAAAGTTTTTCAACATCAGCACGTTTGCAGCGATTAGTTTGCACTTTCTCATGCGATGCCATCTGCAGTATCACTCAGCAAGATGAAAAAGAAATGAAATCAAATTAACATTGCATCTCATTGAGGGATAGATTACTGTTGCTTAGAACTTTGTTTCACTTACTTGGTACAATGTATAGGCACCATACAGCATTTGGTTCAAAACAAAGTCATATAACCAACTATTTAGAAAATGAAATACCACTAAATAAATATGGGAAAATCAGTTTCACTAAAGGTGAGGTGGAGAAAACGATTTATAGCTGAGAAAATGGTCCTTTCGCCTTAGAAATTCGTGTGTCAGAAAGGATTTTGCTGTGTTACTCACTAGATGGCAACATTGTCTTACTATACAGCGAACCATGAGTCTCCCAATTGTGTTACATTTGAAAGATGGTCTGGTTACCCTCAAAATGTGAAATCTTGCTCTTGTTTCTTTGGTGGAGAAGAGGAAACAGATTTGTAGTTGTCACTTACAAAGTTGGTCTTGTATGTACAATGCTGACTCATTACTAAATGCCCTGATGACTCAACTTTCCACTCATAATGAAACCTCAATAGGTTGTACCATGTTGGATTAGTTTAAGAAGATAATGAACCATTAACAGTAGATTAACAGGGCTGTATCTCATACGTCTGTGTTGAGCAGGATGAGTCACCTCCTTCTGCTCTTGTACGTCAAACAACATTTTCACTAGTACATTTTGTTCCTCTATATCCAGGTAAATGATCAGAGGTGTCATGTCATTTCAAACCACATTATCTCCCTTCATGTTCTGTGTCAGGGTGCCTTCTGGAAAGAACTAATCAGATAGAGAAAATGAATAAAAGTTTTACCAAGGCTTACTGTATGCATGATAAACACTGACATCAAAATCTAGGTCACTTTACAGCCTGTCTAAAAACAATTGTGAACACGTTTAAACTATATACAAGAATGTTTATAAAATTGATTTTTTTTTTCTCAAACAACAGTACATTTACATTCATTGTGTATAGGTCATAAAAATGATAAAGTGGAGTTTCAACTTTGTGGACAGTCAGTGATCTAACAATATAAAGTCCTGCGGCACCTTGGTGGTCCTTCTTGGGAAATTATTTTTTGAGGTCAGGGGAGCTACCCTGGAGTGTGAAGGGATTATTTGTATTGCTCAAGATTACTCACTTAAAAACTTGTTGGGCAGCACTTGCCATACTCAAAGCGTCCTTGTGTGTCGTCATCACATTTCATGAGATTACAAACATACATTAAACCCAATACAGACGGTCTTGTTTGGCCTAAATCATTTGGACTACCGTGATTTTATTCTCTGTAAAAATCCCTAAATTCAATAAAATTACCCAAATTAGAATGTAACAAATAACACGTTGCTCTGAATCCTTAGAAGAGGAAAGACACATTTAAACGTAGTGTCCAATAGAGGGCAGACAAGTGCCACAAATTTCATCACGGAGAGATTCACTTCGCTCATTCACTTGATACAGACTACATTGTTTTCAGCTTTGCATATCCAATAACTGTATATATGTTTAGCTTCAAGAACACTGTGTGTGGATATTTGAATTCACACTGTAATTGTTATTAATTGGTATGCTGTGGTCTTGAGAGTCTAATTGTCTCCTTAAACCTGACCTAAACTGGAATAGGTAATATTGTGATTGTCCAATAAACACAATGATCCTAAATCCAATTAGTCACCATTCTACTGTGCAGGAGTTCAACTCTGTCACCTCCATCTCACCTTTTCAGGTCCCTGTACTCCAGAACCGTAAGGATTAATTATTCAGCTACAATTAGCGTGATGTCAATAGTAATTGCCACCAGTGCAGTCCTCCTCTGACATTGAGGTGGCCTGTTGTGAGACGGAGATTACGTTTCTGTCATGTTAAAATTCCCCATTTCAATCAAGTTACTGTATGTGTTCAAGCACACACGCACACAGAGACACATTCCCACACCCACCCAGGGGCAGGCATGCATGACTGCACTCAAATAACCGGCACTAATGCACACATAGGTACACACACAGAACACACACACAAGTACTTTCAGTTAAATTTGATAAAAATGACTGTACAACATAGATAAGTGTTGCTCATTTTTCGTTTAACAATTTAATGTTTATTAATAGACACATATTTACTAGACTGCTTGCTGACGTGTGTGGTAATTGCCCAGGGTCCTTCACATTACAAACAGGAGATTGAGGAGGTGTATGCACTGACTAAAATATGCTACAGCTGTTATTGACATGAATTGAAACAAAAAAAACCAAAACCCTGTTACATTATGCATTTAACCTAAACTAAGGGGTTGCGGTGGAGAGTGCTTACATGCACTACTAACTTGTTGAGATTGCTTTATATTGGAGAAAGCTGCATCAGTATTCAGTAGTTGTAATTTGAATGATTGAAACATTAGAACATTGACACTGTTACAAAACTGTAAGTAATATTGAAAGTGAACAATTTTAACAACAAGAAATGTTGCTTCCCTAAATTGGGTTATTTGGTTTTTCTCAAAGAAAAATGTATCTGTGTTTTAATTATGAATTGAATTTGAATTTGGGGGCGGCACAGTACCCCGCTGCTCGCCCAATGTCAGCTGGAATTGGCTCCAGCCCCCCCGCGACCCTCTGAGGATAAGCGGTATAGATAATGGATGGATGGATGGATCTATCATCGATGTCTGTAAGGAAACCTTACCTTAACTGAAACATAGAATTACTGTGTTACAGTGTTAGAAGTTCATGACAACGTACATGACAAATCTCACTTCCACTTTGCAGTCTGGCAAAGGCTTTTTATTTTTTGTTTTTGGCCATTAATTTATGTCCTTTTAATGCAACAAACTGCAACAATACATCTTTGTGACTACCACCTCTGGTCAGGAATCCACTACCACAAATGTCACTTTAATATGCTTTGAAACATGCACCTCTCTTTGTGCATACATTGAAAGTGTACACAAGGTAAAATCTGACCTTGGAGTTACAAAATGAGCTATAATTGTCTGTAATATTGATGGCTGCGGTTGATACTGTAAACAGTGTTTAGACAATATAGTGTCCACTCAAAAGTATGTTTTCTATGGAGTGAATGTTTACCGTCTTTCACTGCAAGGTGTTTGCCTTGTTTGATTAGTTCAGGAGACCTCTCTCCTTTTTCTGTCACTTGATCGTCTTCTCCGTATTATGCTCTAAAATCAGTGTCATCTTAGAGTAGAAGTTTAGTTTAACTGTCTTGATTTAGAGAAAACCTTTTAAGGTCTTAATGTAAGAGTGTACAGAGACGAAAAGGAGAAACCACCCAAAAGAATAATGGTGGTTAGTGAGCGGTAAGGATTAATCAAAATACCCATTTTCAACATAGGAAAAATATGTCCTCGCAATAATTACACAGTAGTGTACAACCCAGTACAGATATAGAGATGTCTTCTTCCTTGCTGCTTATATTATCTCACACTCTTTGTCTGTTGTCCCTCTGTGTGACTTAATTTCACCACTCCTACATGTTCAGTCTATTAGACTTGGTGATATAGGAACTACTGCCTTGTTTCCATTGATTTCAAACTGAATTTCATTTTGAGTTAGAGGATTATGAATCTCATTACAAATTTCACACATGCTTGGTTAGTCAAACTATTGAACTTCTGTTATCACAGTCAAGTTTGTGCAGCCGGATAGAAAAAATGTATATCCCAGGCTGAGCGGAGTGGGTCTAGAGAAGTAACTTATACTTTATAAATGAAGTGTAATAATGTTGATAATGTTAAATTGATACATTATCTTAAACTTCTATTGCTTCAGGTCTCTGTCCGACTAAACTATACGCTGTAATGTGTGTTGAAGATTTGTGGGCTAAGCTTATGGTGTTTGTGCCTAGTCTGGACTGGGTGTTGAAGCATCTCACTATGGGGCCAGGAGTATTGATGGTGGTGATAAAGACATGTAATAATGTCATAAAGCCAGGGTAGACAAGGAGCTGTAAGTGGAGATTGGCTGAACAGTGTAACCAGTAATCAGTCAGCAGGGTGAAAAATGACAGGGCCAATGTGTGTGGACAGAAATGGGGAATAAAACATGGGGCTCATGAAGGCTGAACGGACCAGAACAGGAAGAGGGCGGGGGAATAGAGGTGACCTGCTCTTAGAGGGGACAGGCCTGTCGCATTTCCTGATTACAACCAATAGGTCTCAATTTCACATGACAACACCAACTACTCATTTGGGGCAGCGTCTGTCTTATAGAGCTTGGAGGAGAGAGGGGAGGTGGGGTTAATGTCCCATTGGGTTTGTAATACCTTCCTAAAAGAGTAACCTCTGTGGTGAAGAATATTTTTTTGTGCCAGCACTTTTCCTTACCCCCTGTACAACTCTGAGTCCATTCCCTGTTCTCTGTTTTAGCTAATTTCAAGCTGGTTGGAATGCAGTTTGAATTTGGACATGGTTCATTTTTGTTTTTTCATTTAGACATCTTTTCTATTACACATTATTACACCAACCTTATTATTCTTTAATTGTGAGATTAATAAGAGTGGTAACTAAATTAAGTTGAGTTCACTCACTGGAATTAAACCAAATTTTCACTAATTTTGACTGACAGAGCTTTTGATGCAATGTGACAACATGGCCTGTGGTTTGAGGGTGGTAAACAGTCGAGTTTATCAGCAATGCAAAAGGTCTGCAAGCTTGAGAACGCATACAAATCGGTCTAGCTGGTGCTAATGGATTATAAAGGTGGGCCTGATTAAAAGTAAGAGCTACAATAGGTTGTTTGTGTACCAGCTTTAGGCTATTGGCTACTGATATCACAGCTAAACATAATGATATTTCAGATGTGCTTTCTAGCACACAAAATGACTTGAAGATGCAATCACCTGTGGCCACTGCAGCCTTGAAATAAATAAAATAAAACTCAAATATATCACCTACATGGCTGGCCTTCTCTTTGCAGATCTCTAAGCCAAAGTCAAGGAGGGAGGAACTCACCAGCCAGTTGTTGACATCTGTATTGATGTGTAATACTTAATTGAGTGTGGTGGCTCATATTGGTGGGATTATGTTGGACGGCAATCACTGATTTTAACAAAAAAACCAAAAAAAAGAAGCTCCTCATAACTCCAGAACTTGCCTCAGAATCATCACGTTTTTAAGTTTTCCTCAGTATGAAAATCCAGTGGTAGTGCAAACAGGAAATGCTAATAACTTAATCAGCATACTTTTAATGGTGACAGTAAAACAAATATAGGCTAGAAAAACGGAACTGAAGCTGTAGCCCACAGCGTAACTGTGGGGTGTTTGTTGCAAATTAAACAGAAATTACTGTATGGGTATTTACTATTAGGGGTTATTGAGAAAATATATTCTTTTGTAATTAAAGTGGACCATTTAAGATTATACTGATTATTTTTACCAAATTACATTTTAGACACTGCATGTTATAAATCGCATTGCAGCTGAGAGCCCCAGGTTGTTTCAGCAACTTAGGGTGAGGCATTTTTTACATTTGATCTTTTGATACCAGTCCCTACCACACCTGATGAAAAGGGCACTTAAATCTTGGCTTTTCAGCTTTGCCATAAGCATCTCAGGCTGGTCAAGTTAGTCTCATCTTTTCAATAATTTCTTAAAACTCACTTTTATTTGAAGCTCTATTGTATAGTTTTTTTAAATTCTCAATTACTTGTTTTATTATTCTGATGTGTAATTTTGTTATATTACCCTCTGTTTTACTGTCCTTTTATTGTAAAGCACTTTGTTATTCTGTTTAGAGGAACTAGGTTTACTTCTGCCATCTAGATGCAAAGGCATCCGATACCAGTGATATTGCTTGTCTTTTGCTGCTACACATTCACTACTAATGCATTGTGCACTGTTTAGCTGATACTACTTTGGTTTAATCAATTATATTACTTAGTTAAATTATGTCTTAAACTTAAGTCTGATTGATGCAACGAGGAGTCGGTTTGCACTTGTTCTTCCTGGGAAAATGCTCTTGATTCAAGTTTTGGAAGTTGGATTGTTAGCGAACTTCACAGGCAATTTCACTGAAACCACTCTTTCTGCACTTGTCCCCCCCACCCCTCACTCCTCAAGTTTTATGCAGATAAGGCTAAAGGCTTTCCCCTCCCAGAGCTGGGTGGGTGCCCAGTATGCAGAAGTTTATCTGGCACACGTGTCCCTCCCTCCATATTTCACTTCTGGTTCTACTCTCTCTTTCTGATAGCTTTATCACTGCGGAGGGGTCAGATGCTGACACCAGCATAAGGGCCGCTTAAATCCCTCTAAACAACATCTATCATGGACCCTATAAAATAAGCTTCATGGCACGCACAATACCCTGGCCTCGTTCTTGGATATGCTCGTCTATCATACGGCTGCTTGACTCCAGGAAGACTTTTTTTGATGATATGTACAGGATTCAGAGGAGGAAGGTTCTGATTTGGCCCTAATCAGTCTTTATGAGTAATTTTAGATTACAGACTGCATGGGAGATCTATCACTCATCAGGCGAGGCAGGTAGGCTGTTTTGGAGATGATAAATGGCTCTAGCCTACAGTTCTATTTATTGATCAGGAAGAAGCTTGATATCAGTTAAAAAAAAACATTTTGATAGCTAAAACACGTCATAGAAAGGCAGTAAAGGTTGTTCTCAAGTTTCAAATGCATGGCAGGGGGAAGGCAGAGGGACTAGTTGCAAAAGGCAGGGAAGGCGGACATTAATTGACTGATTATTGACCTAATATTATGACATGCTGACAGGTTGCTTATAACTATAACTGAAACAAATGGAATGCAGGTGCTTGAACAGAGAGAGAAGACGCTGTTATGAGCCTTAAATCACAACAATCCTGCAGGCAGTTCAGCAACCACTAGATTAATAGCTGGATGCTAACGGATTGCAGCAAATTGTTAGTTCTCTGAGGTAAAAGAAAAATGAACACGTAATAAAAAGAAAAAGCTTTCTGTGATGTGACTAATTTTCCTATTTTGACAGTCTCAATGTGTTAAACAAATGTTATAGCTGCAAATTTATCTGAGCTATTTTGACTGGCTTAAATAATTAAACATTTTAGATACCGTAACAGCTGCTTGTTTCTGTTTTCTGCTTCTATGACAGAGAGTGTTAAAGTTGTGACAATTCTCTGGAACAGCCTATCACTTTAAAGATTAAACACAGGCATAAGCAGGATACAAGTGCTGCTCATGACAGAAATATATCATTCAAATTAAGAGTGAAAATCTCCAGAATTTGATGGATAGGTGTATCCACTTATTCAGATTGTGATTTAATGTGATTGATGTTTTGACCATTTCTATCCTGATAGATGTGACTGTAAATGTATTCAGACAGAAAATGCTAGTAATAAGTGCATTTAATGGAATTGTGTCTGGTATTAACAAGTGGACATAATGAAGAAATGTCTACACCGTCTCCCTTATTTTGTTTATTTAGTGACTATCACTTCCGCATACAAATAGTGCAAAACAAGCAAAATGTACCCACAGAAATACGTACTTAAATTTACGGTTGTTATCTATTATTTTCCTTGAACAATTGCAGTGGTTGAGTGAGTAACTTGTCTCAGAAACAAAGTAATAAATCCAAAGAAATTAAAGTTCAAGGTAAATATTTTAATTGCCACATTTCAAAAGTAACGACTGTGACAGATCAGCCTCATGCATCTCTTTACTGCCTTGAGTGGTCTGAGGTTATAGGGATAAGGCAAGAGTCCCTGAATGTAAATCTTAAGTAGAGGAGCAAAATGGGTCTGGAGGAGCCAAAAAAGAGAACAATCAATGACCCAGAAAAGAGAAATTATTGTCCAAGCCCATCACTTAATTTCTTTAAAAGCCTATTGAGAAGTCAGAACCGCTCAATGTGCATCCACTAAAGTTAACACTCTCTGTATGCCATACAATTTAATTATTAGGACATGATTCATTCAGTGAGTGGTCACCCATTTGATGGGACCATTTATGGGCCAGCGTATTCTTTACAGCTCAAGAATCCTCCTTTTGGTCAGTAATCACTGAACTGTACAAATGTAATTTAGATACTTGATTGAGGAAGAGATTTAGCTAATTAAGAGTTTTTGTAGAGTGCATAATCATTTTGGCTGGCTATTCATCAGGAACAATGTGATGATTAGCCCTTGTGGCAGTCTAAGTGCTGCTTATCTGCTGGAAAGAAAAGTAAAGTCTCTCATCTTAAAGGGTCCTTTAGCATATACAATAACTAATCAGGGTTTATAAGGGTTCGGCAAACTGCATAATCAAATCATATCAAAAAACGTACATTTAATTGAACATACGACTCTTCCAAACACCTGGGGCCAGATGTATAAATGATTCATATGCACAAAAACCATGCCCACACCATTCCAACACATAAATTGTTGTTAATAAAAAACGATAACATGTGGTGAGAATGTGCACAACTCACGCATACTTCATACTGTAGGTACACATGCATAGGCATGCTCTAGAGTGAGCTTAATGTGATATGGCAAAGACACACTACTGTACTTTTATGGTCTCTGTAAGGCTAGGGTGGGAACTTGCAATAATATTATGGTGAATCCCATGTAGACCTTCTCATATGAGGAGGTGGTGCAATTTCAGCCCACGTGCATCCAATTCTGTGAAGTTAGTGTTGGGCATTATATTACATTCATTTGGCAGTACAATAAGCGCATTCAAACCCAAAAGTAACAAGAGCTAGATGTCATCAAGAAAGTCCAACCCTTCCAAATAAATGGCTAAAAGCGTGGTTGAGAACTACATTACATTTTTTAAATTAAGAAGTGAGATGTGAAATGGTAGTGCTAGTGTGGGGTGTTGAGGTACAGTCTGCAAAGGTGGCTTTCAGCCTGCAGGGAAAGATGGGCAGTGACTCTGCTGTCCTGACTTCAATGGGGAGTTCATTCCACCACTGTGGGGCCAGAACCTAGAAGAGCTTTGACCGAGAGTGATTGTGCAGCAAATCTTCCAGAGGCAGAGGAGTGCAATGGTTGGGCCAGCATGTAGGTGCGACCCTGGCTTGGTGGTAGGAAGGAGTGGTTCCTTTCATTGCTCTGTAGGTGAGCACCAGTCTTAAACTGGATATGAGCTGCAACAGGGAGCCATGTAGCGAATGGATAAGAGGAGTGGTGTGGGAGAACTTTGGGGAGGTTGAACACCAGGCGGACAGCAGCATTCTGGACTAGCAGCAGAAGTCTTTTGGCAGACGCCGGGGTGGGAGTTGCAGCAGTCCAGGTGGGAGATGAGCATTGTTGTCTTCTCCTGCTCTTTTTTGCATCAAAGTGGAATTGTGGCAGAGTGGCTTATTCATTACATGTTTAAATGTAATGTCAGGACAGGTGGTGCAGTTAACGGAATGCACCTTTAAGCCTATACAACCCCATTGCAAGGTAAAACCTGCGTGAAATAAAACAGTAGCTACATATTGTAACTGTAGTCCTATGATTGAAAATAGAGAGCAGATGAGGTTCCGGGTTGATGCTGGCATTTTAAGGGACAGTCCCCTAGGGTAAAATGTGGTCATCCTTATTGTCTGAGCAGTCGTATGCAAAGTATCAGTGCACAGATATACAAATATTAGGGGCTGAGCATAGACATCCTGTCTACACCAGTTATTACAGAATTAGAGCTGCAAGATGTACCTGTCATTATGAAGTTGCGTTTTTTAGCCCTGTAATGACAAGGGTTCATTTTAATGTTGTAGAGAATTGGAACAAACCAGAGTTTGCAATCGAATGAAATACTACATAATTTCAGGCATGGTAACTGAAATTAACTAAAATGTCAAAGTAATTTTCAATAACAGAGAGTTTTAAGGGCTGATGGTATATTCAGTCATTTGTGTTGATACTTTTGAACAATTATTATAGGATTTGCTCCACAGGTATTTTTTCTCATGCAGTGTTGTGCATAAAGTGTTTACTTACATAAGGGCTTCAACTGGTTTAGATAGCTCACTGCCAGACATTTCAGAAATGGGCAACTTAACATGGACACAAACTCCTACAATCACTAACTGACTTTCAACAGACCCTCAGGGATCAAGTGGTACATTGAGCTGATTTTCCTGCTTGTAAGCGTAACAAGCAATGAAGTAGCATTATTTTATACAACTGGCTAGCATGTCCATTTTTCATGGTTACTGCAACATGTTTAAAATGTTCAGCCCAAAGAGTGCTCCAGCAGGTTTCCTCCCTATGTGATTCAATGTAGAGTTACTCTTTAAGTATCTGCATGGCAGATTAGTGAAGGAGGCCCCATGACCCACCACCCCGAATCCTTAGCCAACCAGGACTCTGATCCCCTTTCATATTGCCTTTCATAGGTAAATATTTAAAAAATCGGCAGTCATGTTCAAGATCCCACAGTGATGTTAGGTGGGACAATATAGCAGGTTGTTTTTTACTTTCTCAGTTTGTGTTCTCATTTCACGGTAGTTCCTCTACTACAGATAGGCCCAACACATGTTGTGTTGTAACAAGGTTGAGACTTTCACTTCTACCACATGTGGCTGTTGACAGGCCATTCTTTTTTATTTTTGAGTAAAAGCAGACCTCTGCTAAACTGGGAGGATTTTCTCTGGTGATTACTTCCACATGTAAACTATAATGAACAAATGGAACTGGGAATAAAAAATGAATTTACACCACATAACAACTTTAAAAATCCTCCCCTTAGGAGTACCTGTGCTTTGCAATAAATAGCTGTTAATTCTAGTGTTCATGAATGTTTTCAGGAAAAATGCTTCATGTACATGGGGTTACATAATTTTACCTTTACCTGTTTTATCTTTAATGCCGCTCATCCCTATGTAGAGATTGTATTAACATGGACGGAATATATAGGCAAAGTTTTATTCACCTACTCTGTTTCAAGGATGTCCCTTGATTATTTTTCTAATTGCCGAAAAAATGGCCAGAGATTTACTACCTTGATCACATTTGTAAAATAGGATCAACAGCTGTCCACTACCACCATCGCCAGCCACTAATGTGACGCCTGAGAACTAGGAGGAGAGAGGAGAGAACGGGATACCATCCCAGAAGCACTGGGAGGCAGTCTCGGCAGTCAAGTGCTAAAATAAATGGAGCAGAGTTCTTAAGATTGGAATCGGGCACATATTTAAACATGTTTCTGTTGCAACATTGGTACCAACTAGGTTTGCAACAAATTATTGTTTTCAGTATTAGTTAATCTGTCGATTATTTTCGGCATCAAATTGCTTGCTCTGTTATAGTAGTCCAAAACCCACAGATATTCAACAGTTCACTATCATATATGACAAAGAAAAGCAGCAAATCCTCACATTTAAGAAGCTGGGACTTAAGAGTGTTTAGCATTTGTGCTTGAAAGGTTACTTAAATTATTAATTGGTTGTCAAAACAGTTACCATTTAATTTTGTGATGACTAATCGAGTAATTGTTTCCATTACCAACATTGTGTTTCGTTACAGAAGAGACTACGTATTAAGTCTCTGTTTTTGGTTATTATGACAGAAATATTTGACATTGTGAATATCAGGGGCTGCCCATTGTACGGAACTTGTAACTTAGAAGAGAAGCCCACCGAATTCACCAGTTGTGAAAATCCTAGAAAAAGGAGAGACAGAGTGAAGACTAGAAAAAGGGAGAGTGTGTCTTGGCACCAGACCACTGATTCTATTTACAGAATACAGCTTTTAACAGAAATCTGATTAACGGAGGCATTTTAAGCAGAGTGACCTGGAGGAGGAGTGAGGAATGGGGGAGAGGAACAGACGCTTTCATTAAATCAGCAATCGATGCCAGAACTCCTCAGAGACCAGCGCACAGGAATAAAGGAATAAAATAAAATGAAATAAAGGAGCCATTTCCCACATTTATCTAAACTGTTTGGGTTTGAAGTGCATTGTGGATGCAACATCGCTTTACAGTAGGGAGTTTTTCTGTCTCTTGCCCTGATCTTGTCTCCCTACACTATCTCTCCTAAGTTGTTTTGTACTGTAGTGTGACAAGATTATATAAATTACAAGATAACTGCCTATTTTTCCATTATAAGCAGGAATCATTTTAAGGATGAACAAAGCTGATGATCTGGGTTGTCAAACAGCCAGCTAACTGCTAAAAAGACATCATGCTATAGCTCAGTGATCAAAACAAGCCATTTATGAGTGGAAATTATGAAACACTTGAGAATTTCCTCTGAAATGGACCTGAGGCGATGGCCTGAGGGGCTGCTGAGGGCTGTCTCTCCCCAGCAGATAGAACCATTCAGCCCTGCATTATAGCCCCATTAGACATGGCTATCGCACTGAATGGTTTGCCTACCACTGACGCTGTTTCTTATTATGGCTGTACAAAAGCAAGGAGACGTATCAATTTTCAGGATTAGAGCTCATTATATGATGCCTCAAAAAACAAACACATACAGTAGAGCTGGTATTGCAAGGTACATATATTTTACAGCACTTGCTGGTCATTAAAGGTTAGTGAGGGGTTAGTGGTTTGGATTCATCCTGCTAGCACAATGGACAGATGCACTTGAGTATCATGAAGTTCCACGGTGTAATTCACCTGCTGCTTCAGCACTTTAGTGTGGAGGAGTGAAGGAGGAAGAGTGGTAATGATAACAATGCTGATTAAACAATACATGTGTGGGTCCAAAATTACCAAACCTCTGAGGCTGCAGCTCTGAGGAGTCTGTATAATGCATCATCATGAGACAATTTTGTCTGTTTCAAACTGTCCCATTATGCTGGTTTCTAACTTTTCCCCATATTCTCTTTTCAGTACGATACAGTGATAATGGTAAAGAAGGGAGGCGATTACATGTACACACCGCGATCATTCATTTACTTTAACATATCATGCATAATTCCTTTTGCTTTAATGCCAGACATGGGAGACATTCTGCAGACTGTAGTGGAGCACAGTACCTTTATCCCTGTGACTAACGCCACTGTAACGCAGACAGATTGCCCCCTGGAGAGGGTAAGTCTGGTGAAAATAATCTGTCTCCCACTTTGTGTGTGTGTTGGAAAATCTGCCACAGGGGAGCAGCGTCAGTGATACACCGTAGCAGCAGGAATCACTCTTTCAGCTGACAAGGATTTAGCTGTTGGCTCCTCATATGATGAATGGAGCGTAAAAAAATGAGGCATGGAGATGGACATGGAGGGACAGGGGAACCACCACTGGTTACCGTTGACCAAACAATGTTTTGTTTTTAGATAGTATTTGTGATTTTTGATGGTCCATTTCATCTTGAGTAAAACCCAGGGACTTTCCTATGACTTTCCAGTGATTGGATAATGGTGTGGTCACCAGGTAATTCTAAATTACTGTTTGATCAGGCCTTCAGTGACACAAATATTTTCCACAATGGGAATGCCCTTTTACAAACAGTAACAATCAGACATAACTTTTAAAGTCTGTGTGGTTCAACACAATCCAAAGTGCAATGAAAGTCAAATGGCAACGCTCAAGTGGTGCCCAACCCTATATATTAATTTGTCCTCTCGGCCAGCTGGAGAAGTAATTTTTGGCTTACTTCAGCCATACTGCTCGTCCTGATTCATGCATCTGATTTGCTTTGTGTGGGCTGGTGAGGCGCTGTGAATGAATGGTTGAATGGAGAGGAGGCAGGGTGAGGAGTGACAAGTCGAGTGGCTGCTACACTGATAAATAGCCTTGGTTTTATTTAGCTTCATCTGTTTAAGAGAGGCTCAGCACTCCCCTCCTTTCAGCTAAAGAGTCCCAGGGAGATTCTTATCCCTGGGCAGGTGGGCTTGGTACACAGCTCTCCTCTTTGGGTAAGCACCTCTCCTTTAGCCACACGCCTAATGATCCTAGCCAGCATCTGGTGCAGGTGGCCTCAGTGATTCTTTATACTGGAAGAGGAATTGACAGCAAGGCACTGTTTCCTCTCTCACTCCTTTTCTTTTTACTCCTTTTTACTGTCACTTTATTGTGCCTTTTTTGTTTCATTTTTTCCTAATTTCTCATGCAACTGTCCTACCCCAAATCTCAGTGCCTTCTTCCTACCCCCTGTATTTCCATCCCACTGTCTGTACCTAACCTTAAACACCACTTTTGAGTTAAGACAGAAGAGATATTTACATCATGAGTTCCTTTTACAATACAAGTGCTGTTCCTCTTGTTTGGATGGGTCTGCAGGTGCGGCTCTGGCCTGTGCTGAGACCTCCATAAACTCTGGTGGAGCATTAAAGCAGCAGATGTGCTCCTAAGGGGCGAGCAAGGCAGCTCGGAGCCATGCCAGGGAACAGGTTTAGAAGAATGCACGTATAAAAAGAGCTGGGACTGACTTGGGTATCAGTAGCATACTATTGTGGTGCAGTCTGCAAATAGTCACAAGTTAACCCCTCCTTTCCTCAGGGAAGGAGATAGTATGATAGATTAAGATGCCACAAAATGTTTAGCTGTCTGGTGAAACAAGACAACCCAAACAGAGTGATTAACATGTTTGCTAGTGCCTAAAACTAAATTCACACACTACTTTTGGGATCATAGACCATTCAATCACGTGTTCAAATGCCTGTTGAATCACCCACAGTGTTTTGCAGTGTCCATTAATTTGGTCCCCTATCGCCTGTCAGGAAAGAGGCTTCAGGATTCCTGAGAGATTTGGTCTTGCTTACAGTTTACACTGAGCTATGTGAGATAATAGTAATCTGTAAATTAGGTTTATAGGATACTCCCACAGCACCTCATACCCTATATTTTTGGCCAATTAGCACAAATACGATGTGCAACAACAGTGGTACAAGCAAAAAATCTCAGTGATGCCTTCAACATATCTGCTTACCCCATAACTAACCCAACTGTCACCAGTTATCATCCCTTCACCCACTTTTGTCATTGTAGAACAGCTCATCATTCCCACCAGCAGACAGTTAGGCATCCTGAGATAGTAGCGCAGCTGCCATGTGTTCTTACATGGGAAAGAATCACTCCAGCTGTTATCTTTGCATGCCTCCTAATCTTGCCTCATGTTTTTCCTTATTTTACTCTCTATCAAGCAAGACAGAATCCCAAAACATCTTGTAATTCATGTGAAATTAATGGCAGTCTGAATCTGCTTAAAAAGTATGTTTTTTTGTCCTCTTACTAAAGAAGTAAGAACTGGAATTGCTGAAATCAGAATTGATAAAATGTAAACAGAATACATACTGTCTCAATTTAAAAAAAAAAGTGCCACAATATAAACATTAAAAACTTTAATAAACTGTAGGTAGGTAGGGTACATTTCTTCACAGTGCACATTCAGCTAATAAAGTCACAGAAACTAAACTATTTTCCAAAACAATCATATGGTAAGATGAACTTAACACCCCCTGAAAATCTTGTTTTTCTGACCTCCAGTGGTTTAACTTCTCTCTTGCTGCAGTGATGTAGAAGTGTACTCCAGGATGTGTCAGTACACCCTGACATAACTGTTGGGTGTGGTAACGGTGCAACAGAGCGCTCTTCTGACCACGCCCAGCATCACAGATGGGTGTGTGGGTGAAACAGGCATGAAACACAGTTCTTCAGCCCAGTGTCTTTTCAATGGAGAGCCCATTTAAAAAATATTTGCAAAGCAGGGATGGTTGAAAGATGGATGGAAAAGATAAGCGCTGCTTCAGCATCAAGTGCAACTGTAGCCCCTTACACTCTCTAACAGCACCATCCACCTTTCCCAACGTTGCACCCAAAGACAAAAAATAAATAGACACCAAGACATTGTTGCTTTTTTTAATTGCAAAAGACATGGTTCTGATATTGTAAATGAACTTCACTTATATAGCACTTTTCAACCTTATCGGTTCCCAAAGCGCTTTACAGATTGGTCTCATTCACCCATTCACACACACACATTCACACACCGATGGCGACGGAGCTGCCATGTAAGGTGCTGGCCTCCATCGGGAGCTACTTAAGGTTCAGTATCTTGCCCAAGGACACTTCGACATGTGGACAGGAGGCGCCGGGGATCGAACCGCCAACCTTTAATAGACGACCCGATCTACTTCCTTAGCCACAGCCACCTTTTATATGTAAAAAAAGAAAAGAATGTTAAAAATTGGGGATTCACTGTGATGAAAGAAATTGACCCATGATATATTATCTGATTTATACTGACGAGATGCAACACTTTTATTTATATTTGTATAATTGTTTTATTCAAATTTAATATCTGTCTGTAACCCATACAAGGAACTTTTGAGATTAAGGAAATCTTGAAGCTCAAAACAAATACTGACTTGATTTATATCAAGATATAGTCTATCCATTGACAGGGAAAAAATTACTGGGACTGTGTAATGATAACATTTTTTTCCCCATATTGCCCAGTCACTGTGTAAGCACTTTATTAATGAGTCTTCTCCAAGAATTCTGGGCACTTCAGACTAAATTTTTTGTTCATGTTGTCATTTATAACTGTTATTCCCCCCAACCATGTCCAATTTACCCCTATCTCTCCCTCTGCTTAGTTTGATATGCGTAAAGAATGCAAATTAGCCACTTAGTAACCACATCAATTACCCACCTGGCCTCTTATCAGCCCCTCTGTGTTGTTTGCAAAACACTCGTTACGGTCCTGTGGTGATGAAGGCGGACAGTCGTTGGTGGAGTCCGTGTTATGGTTCGCTCTGGAACCAATTAGTACTCAATGCCCACTGTCCTCTGAGACCAGTAAAACAGGCCAAGAGGCCGAGGCTTAAAACAATAATGTGCAACAAGGCCACACCTTTTATAATATGTGTATGTAAGTATATTATTAAACAAGTATCATGGTTAACACTACTAGACTTCATCATAAAGTCAACACCCATTTAACAGTGTGTATACTGTATATATCACACTATTGAGATGGATCGCATGGAGAAAAACAGTCAACAAAAAACATACAGGGAGGGAGAGAGAGAGATAGAATAAGGGAGGTTGCAGAACAGAAGCTGTATTTCAATTTTATTTTTAGAGACCGGTAATCTACTCGCTACCTCTCCCCTGTGTCCCCTGCTCTCTGTAAGGTGACGTCAGCAAACGGGAGTCTTTTTCCGGCCCTCCTCTATTTCTAGAGGGAAGATTGGCCTGGTATGATCCGGTTGTGCACTAAGATAGGCCTGGGTATAGGTCCTGTATCTCAGAATGGCAGAGCAGAGAGATGGGAAGACTTTGCAAGGGGAGGAAGAGGAGAAGTAGATGGAGGTGAAACTGATCTTTCTCTCATTATGTCCTCTGTCTTTGTCAGATAACCCAGGAAACATCTCAGACTCATATGCAGCTTTTAGAAGCTTGATTTAGATTCTCTCTGCTTCACAACCTTGCTCGATGAAACAAAAGAATTAAGGTGGTATTGTTAGACACAGGAGCTTGCGTGCAAAGTATGTGAGTATCACTGAGAGGAAGCCATGTGTCTGCACCTGTGTGTGCATGTCATACAATCTGCTGTGGAAGCTGTTTCTATCCTATGAAAGGAACATAGCTTTGTTGAGCCCACAAGAGGTCTAATGTAACCTCTGGTGTCAACCTCTCATCCCATGACTTTTACTGCCCTGTGTGACCACCTTCATGCAATGTGCACAAAAGGTGAATGTTTATAGTGTGTGTGCAACTGTCAGTGCATTTGTAATAACAGGCTGATGGCCCTTTCAAAACACTGACCCTACCTTTGGTGATTATAAGATACAGTAAACTTACTGTAAAAAAATTTAAGTTTATAATGGCATCACCAGTAACCATGCATTAGTGCATGTCAGTATAGCGTCAGTTGTCCCCTGTTTAATGGCACCTGACTATAGACTGTATATAACGATGGACGACACGTCTCCACTTCCTCCTACTGTACAAAAAAAAAAGCCAAAATATTCCGGATACGGGAGCTGCCATATTGTCTCGCCTGAACCAATCACAAGCACACTCACAGTTGTCAAACATGACGTCTAACCCCCTTTTTATAGCATCAAATAACTAATTAAAACCAAACTTATCAGAGAAATGAACACTTGAACATACATCAGCGTGGTAAGAACTACCTAAAATGACAAAAACCATCTTTGGGAAAAATTTGTTTGACGTGTACTTTGACTTTTCAGTTTGGCCCATGTCCCATCCGCTAACAGGGGGTGGGGCAATCGAGATGTTTTGGCTTCACTTTTGGGGAGCTGTCATGTCGTCCATCTTTATATATAGTCTATGCACCCGACTGGAGAATTAGCGCCACTAGCTGTTTATCTTGATTCACGCAACTCAATATTCATATAATGGTAGTGGATGGAAACACATATTAATTAGCATTTTGTTTTGCAGATTTTTGGGGAAAAATGTGTGCTACATTTGGATGGAAACCTGACTATTGCAACGTGCAAATCTGGTTTAACCCAACCACCACATCACCTACCACCTCTGACTGCTGCCAAAATGGGAGAGGGTGGGTTTATATGGAGTCATAGGATTGCCATAAAAAAGAATAAATCTGGGAAAGAATAAGACAATAAATGTAGAAATCTATAAAGAGAAATAAATAAAAGAATAAATAAATGTGGCTTTATAAAGACAAATTATTTTTCCTTTTGCTTTTGTTTTTCCCCATTTGCTTTTGCCTTTTCCTTATTGCTTTTGCCTTTCCCTTATTGCTTTTACTTTTCCCACATTGCTTTTGCTATTCCTTGAAGGGCCAAGCTGTCAATCAACTGGCTTTGGGCGGGCCTTCCTGCCCAGGCATGAGTAATCAATTCATGCACACATGAATCCTGCTTTGGCAGGAGCTTTTTAGCGCGGACAACAGGAAGTAGACACGATGTGAGGGCTGGATGCCGGGGGAAGGAAGAAAAGGATTGGCTTCCTAATGTGTGCGCCGGTGTTCCGACCATTATCTGGTCATCTGCATGGAGAGGTCTATTTCTAATTTGCTGAGACCTTTTTTTCCTACATGCCATAATCTGCAACACTGGCAACGGATGTCATGTATGTCAATGTCTGTATTAGTCAGCACAGACATTTGCCCAAGACTCTCCATGGCATCTTCCACCGTCCTCAAAACATAGTCTGGTTTGAAATGTTTCCCCACATACTGAGCAAGTGTTAAAAGAATTTGTTGGACAAATCCTGCTCCGCTTCTGGCATGATGTTTCCTTCCCTGATTCAAACAAACTGCTATCACATTCACACTGTGCATGCGTGTCTACTTCCTGTTGTCCATGCTAAAAAGCTCCTGCCAAAGCAGGATTCATGTGTGCATGAACTGATTATTCAGCCTGGGCAGGAAGGCCCAAAAGCAAAAAAAAAAAGGAAAAGCAATAAGGGAAAGGCGAAAACAAAAGGGGAAAAGAAAAAAGCAATATATTTGTCTTTATATATCCACATTTATTTATTATTTTATGTATTTCTCTTTATATTTCCACATTTAGTGTCTTATTCTTACCCAGATTTATTCTTTTTTATGGCAGTCCTATGACTCCATAGGTTCAGGAGCCCATTGCACATGCATGTCAGTCCCTGCCCACTTTAGGTATATACACTGTATCCTGGGAAAGACTACCACATGGAGAAGAAGCCCACTTTCACGTTGTAGTAAGCTAATTAGCCGATAATCAGCTCTCTTCTATGTAGCAACTGGCATGTACAATGGTTAGAAGAAAAGAGGAAACACATCGTTCTGGATCCCCACCAGAAGTACTGTACTAGTTTGTCAAACTCCACCCGTAAATGTTCAGTTTATTTAGAGATACTAACTCGGTACCAAAAATCAGCAAAGAATTTGACCTTCCCAGAACTGCTGCCACTAAGGGGGTAAAAGTTGTGAAGCTGCAGAGAAGCAGCCATCAGTGGAAGAGTGAGAAAGCGCTTTATTTCCTACCTTCAGGTCAACAGTGTCAGATGGGGGCTGGAGAGAGCTGCAAACGGAAACAGAAGTGGTAGAGTCGGAAGGGGAAGCTTGGTGCCATCGTCCTGAACACTGGCAGCGCACATCACAGGCAGTAAAAGACCAATAACCCTGTTAGACCAGGGCAGTAGGGTCAATGCAGTATCAGAGTAGAGTCAGTATCAGTCTGATTTGTTCTGCAGAGAAAAAGAGCATCCTGGGTTAGGGTTAGGGTACAATGGACTTTATACATCTGAGAGAGATTGCTTGTTCTATGCTGATTGGCCGAACAAGGGCATGCATATTTCACTGCCCTGCTCCAAAGGAGTCGGTGGGCAAGTGAGCAAAGTAGAAACAGAATGGCTTCTGTTCAAAAGAGTGCTGATTTTAGATTTGTTTTGAAGTTAGTCAGAATAAATACCACTACCACCAAGAAATACCATACCACAAAAACCCATTGGTTGAATACAGGTGGCAATTTGATGGCTAATACACAGAGCTTTGGCAAGAAAGTCTTTTTTCTCTCACGCTTGGCTTGTTAAAAAGTGAAAAATGTTGACCTGCTACTGTACATTTCCCCTTTCCTTTTCTACAACTTCGTTAGCTGCACCTGTACATTGGAATTAACACTCCATTCAGCCTCCTTTTTCCTTTTCCGCTTATGCTTCAAATAAAACACTGTTTCAAAGACCACGCCATATGTGTATTTTCCACACTTTAGAATATGCAATATATTTAGTTTGGTGGTAATCACTCACACATTGGGACAACAGAGGCAAAGTACTGACTGAGAGAACGGAGCGAGGAGAGTCGCTGATGTTTTAAAACATGTATGGATGATTAATTACCTGGACCTGCTGGAGGAAAATACTGGTTTTAAAGAACACAGAGAGAGACCGCCACAAAACGAGTGTGTTTCCTCTCCTCCATTGGAATAATTGAAATTTGATTTAAAGGGAAACCAGAACCTTCTTTTAGCCCGGTAAGCAGAATATCCACAATGAAATGCAAAAGTATCCTTTCCCTCTTCAATATGGTAAAGTGTCTGTCAGAGTTTGTACAGGGTCATTTGCCAAAGGACAAGAAGGGAAGTCATTACTGCTTTTCCCTTTACCTGTAACCTCCAACAAATGCATATTACATTGAGTGAGGCGCAGTCAATCAATTGCGACCATACAATTACAGTCTATCAACAAGACTGTCAGGTTGAGCAGATCCCCAGGCTTGAGTTGGTAATGATGAGTTCAAACACCTGAAACGGGTCTTTCAAGTCCCTTGTACTTTGTGTGTGTGTGTGTGTGTGTGTGTGTGTGAGAGAGAGAGAGAGAGAGAGAGGGAGAGAGGGTGTGAGAAAGAGCTAAAGTCCCCTTAGTTTGCCTATTTCCTCGCCTCTCCATGCATTGACAAAGGCCTGCATTTTGGTAATGAAAGTAAGGTCTGAGCAGCTGCTGACCAGCCGATAAACCACAGCTTTCTGTAGTGTAAAATAATGATTGATCCTCAAACCTGTTCTTCCCTCTATGATTGTCTCCTCTTGTTGATGTGCTGTGGAACAAATAACATCCACTGAAAACAGACAAAAGATGAGCCTCCTTCACCTCAGAGAACAGACTGTTAACAAACTGGTCACTTGACATTGATCATAAGTTAATTTTCTTGCAGCTGACACATCCTGAACTTCTCAAAATGCATCTATTTTCTCATTTTATTTTACAGAATTTTATAAGGTGGAATACATGAGATGATTTGCTTTTCATTCTGTGTTTCTCTCATATTTATTTGAAGTGTTTTTGTATTTGGCGTGGATGTTTTTCTATCAGTCTTAAGATCTTTTTGGATGGAAAGATATAAACCATGTGTGAGCCCCCGCTCTGATATGTGCTGTGGATGTGGGCTTACAGGATATGTGTTTCTGGGGTGGAGGCGGAATTTTCTGACTTTAGAATAACAACACCCCACCTAACCCTGGCATGTCTTAAAGCAAATTCCACTCCATTTGTAAATCTTTATTTCCTGTCACAAACCCACAAGAACATATCAGACACTCCACTATAGACCCTATGTTTGAAACCAGGCTCCACAAATTCCCAAATTAGTTTTTGCAATGGCCCAAACTGCACAGGATAGCAATGCTAAATAAATAAATGTCTGGCTTGGGCGATTGGTGGAGGTAGCACAGGAAACGGTTTGCTTGAGGGTCTGAGTGCTTCCAGGTTGACATTCCCTGTGATGGATCACTGTGTCTTGGAATGTCCAAGCGGTGATCTGAAGTGTAGCTCTAGTTTCAGGTAGGGGAATAATAATAGGCAGGATTGTGCCATGCCCACATGGCCTTAATTATTATTAGAGCTCTGTCCATTCTATATCAAATCACTGGACCCCGTCTATGGATTAAAGGTTGTGGATAGATCATAGACTTGCTAATGGTTGTCCATCCTTTCACTAAGGACTTGAAAAGATACTTCAAAAACAAACATCAACAAGGCTGTTTGCTCAACCCTTGTGAACAATACATTATTTACTACTCTTTTAATATTACTTGGCATCTTCCTTTGAAACCTTGCAGATGTCACAGCTCCCCAAGAGGCCATATCATTATAAAACAAGTGAACTGAAAATTGTTATTTTAGGATTGTCAGAATCTTTGAGAAATAGTTAAGTGATGTTGAAAAAAAGTTGGTGCTTTGAATACATTTCCTCTCCTTTTCCTTTTCTCTTTGGTCACTGTCATTGTCTCCTTTGTGCTGTTGTCTACCAGCATTCCCTCTTGTGAATCCAGTGTGACGTGCTTGAGTATTTGTTTTCTATCTTTACATTCCTGTTCCTTTTGAATTCCTGATTTGAGGTAAAGGTTAAACAATAAAAGGAAAAAAAAGCCAAAAAGTTATGAAAACAATAATGAAAAAACTTTCACTCCTTCTTAAAAAGCAGCTCAATTCCATCCAAACTGGAACATCAATTTGTGTATTTCTGCTACAAAAATAAGTAATATTATAGTAAAACTGTCTAATTATGGGCTGAGGGTAAAATCGATACAGAAACAAAGAAAGTCAAAAAATATTTTCTCAGGCTCTCAACCAATGTCCTATTTCAGAGTTGTAAAGTTGACGTCTCACCTGCAGTGATTCCAAATTCATTTTGACTGGACATTAACTTAAAGAGTGAAAGACTGAATGAGTTAATGCAAAAACAGGTATAGACTTAATATACCTGATGCTTATAGATGTAAATGGCCTCAGGCAAAGTCATCACTGTGTGTGTTTGTGTATATGAGCATATGGAGTGTGTGTGAGTGTCTGTGTGTTTCAATACTTGAGCTTTTCTGCCTGTAATATCACGGGGAGGTGTTTTTAAAGACTTTATGAGCTACTGTATTAGCATACATATTTACTGTTGAAGACTGAAGGAGACGCTCTGCCATAAGAATCAGAAAAAAACCTCCACATATCACCCAGCTTACAAGTTAATCCACATTTTATTATGGCTGCTGAGCCGGCGAGGGGTAGATTAAAAACAACATGTTTTTGAGCAGGTTCGTGAATCAACTATATTAAAGGGGAGATTAGTTTGCCTTAGAGATTGAAGTGTGGACTCACCACAATATCATCTGCAGATTTAAATGTGTACAGGGTGAGATCGACCTAATGTTCCTGCTTCCAAAAACACAGTCATATATCCTCATGGAGACGCCATATAATATGTGGACAGATTACCTGGTTCAGTAGCATGAAGCTGATTGCCACCGTTCCAGGACTTCTTATACTGATTAACCTTATTCTTGATGAGGAACTTTTCTTTTAGCAGACAGGGAGCTGTCACACCTGGCTTTAAAAGTAACTAATGCATCCCCAACAAATGCTGACATGTCAAATGCAGGTGTAGACCATCTTGCACCATCAAGTTCAGAAAGTATTGATTATTCCCCAATGGTGATAGCACAGTAGACGAAGTAGTAGTTTGAAGTCTCTATTTTGGAATTTACTTTATAAACTGGCAGTTGAGCCATCTGGCGGGTGCAGTGTGTATCCAAGCACTGTTTGCTGTTTAAACAGTCACTGTGTAGCACCTCTGCAATAACAGTCCACACACTTTCATCACTGTAACTGCTGCTCTAGGAGCCCAGCCAAAATTATAACAATCTAAAGCAGGCCAACAGCACATGGACAAACAATTGGATCTGTGTTTTCTGCAGACTTTGTCATCGAGAAAAAGCAGAAATATTAGGCACATTAGCCTAGAAGAACATTTTCAACCATGATGATGTCCGTCAGGAGAAACGGATATTAAATCTTCTACAGTTAGAAAAAGTCTGGACTGCTTCCCCTCAAGCATGTGCAGACTGAAACCCACACACACTGGAACGTGCACATTTCCACTCGACTCTCTCCCAAACCAGCCCTAAACAAACCTGCTCTAACACCTCTCTGGGGGACTTGTCGGTTGGCAGCTTATGGACCACACACAGGCATACACACAGACACACACACACACAGACTCGCACAAAAACAAGTGCACACACAAGCAAATCCACACACTCTAATTTAATATCCATAACAACATAACCTTGAAGGATAAAATGCAGGACTCATTTAAATGCTAATTTGTTTGTTAACATAACATCAAGATTCCGCACTGGACAGGTTACGGAACTAGGCTGTCACTTGATATGTATATTTTATTCTACTTTGTTATTTTTATTGGGACTTTGATTATGATAATACAAAACACTAAATAAAACATTAATATAAACAGGAAGGACTTGAGCAACATCTTTTATGTATTCAGGTGCTTATTACCATTCAGGAAATAAGGACGGCGAGAACGAAAGAGAAAGCTAAGGGGGCGGAGGATTCTGTGGATATGTCAATATTGAGACTGATGGGCCAAATCATATTTATTTGTTTGGTATCTGATATGCACACACTTTAACCTCTGAGTCTATGAACAAGCACACAGTTCCAACAACCCCTTTGGTGTATAAGTATGGAAAAGGAAGAGAATGCAGAGCAAGCTATGCTGATGGTAGTATGTATTCCATTTATTTTGTACAAATGGGGCCTACCCAAGTATTTTAGCGTAGTTTTTCTTAATCCTCTTTCCCCGCACTTGTTCTCATTTATGCCATTTCATTCTTGACTAATTTATAGCAGGGGACAATTACCCAGTAGGACAGGAAACCAGCATTAGCTAGTCCCTGGTACCAACCTGCTCAACTCAATTGACGTATTACTACACAGTCATTGATACTGGAGTAAGCACAACTCATGTCTTTTAATCTTATCAAAGACTTTTTGGGTTTTTCTGCATTGTGTAAAAAGGTACCCTGTGGGGTGTTTAATTACTAGTAGCTCTATAGGGCAATGGATTTATGATGAGGTGAGGTTCCTCTTTTGTTTCTCACAAGCATGTGGTTAATGCAATACACATTCCTGCCTATAATTCATCTGTATTCCACTATTCCAACATTTAATGGTGGTAACACAGCAAGACACATAGCAATGCGCAAACAAAAGTAGGCAAGAAGAAGACTGTTGGCTAGCAAACACGGGTGTAAGCAATGCAGGTTTGAAGATGTTTTGAGGAAGGAATTGCATTCAACTGTTAGCCCTCAGGGGGATACACATGAATTTTGGTGAGAAATACAGAATTGAATTAAGTCTAAAATCTTTTGGGGATTTGATCTCACACTTCCATGTTTTCCATCTCTGCAGAAGCAAAAGTCTTGACCACTGGACTGTCTTTGGTGGTGAGCAACCCTCACAATCAGGGAAAGTTGTAGTTTCATCGTTAATGTTATGGTGCGTCGTCCACGTGGCTGGGAAAAGTACCCAAATGCAGACAGACCAAGACAGGGACGAACGGCCTGGGAACTGAAGGACAGGGGCGGCGCAGGATACCTCAGGCGGACGGCCTGGAGGATGCCCAGACGTGCGGAGCTGTACTAGCGGACAGCGACGAGGCTCAAGCAGTTGATTTATTTATACCTTACACACGGGTAGAGGTGGACAGGCAAGAAGGCATGTAGATAGGTAACGGGTAATGGGTAGATTCAGGTTCAGGAGACAGAAGCACGAGGCAAACCTCAAAAACCAGGAACACAAAAACTTAACATACACTAACCAGGACACACAGTACACACACAATGAACCAGCAACGAACAAAGCAAGGGGACTGGTATAAATAGGGAAGTGGTTGATGAGGGAATCAGGGGCAGGTGTGTAATGGGGAGCAGGTGAGGATAATCAGGAACTGAGACACGAGGACAGGAACTGAAAGGACAGGAAAGGAAAGACTACTTAAAAATAAAAGAGGAAACAGAACAAAGGATTAATGGGATATAACAGTTAATTTAACTGGTTCATTTAAAAGAACAATTTGCCTTAGTGTGGCCCCTGTGACTTAAGTGTTTCTGGGCCCCTCTTTCCAAAAATAATCATAAAGCTAAAATAATGGACAGTTTTTTTTTAGATTAACGTAGCTTGGCAAGTGCTTCCAGTCCTCTTGTCGAAGGCTGAGAGCTTCTTCAAAGACCAATGTGGGTCACTGTGCATGTGTGTCTCTTGTGTAGTCTTTGTTTTTGTTCATTCCAGGTTTTACCCTATAGTTTTCTCATGACCACCAATGCCCTCTGCAGTAGAAACAAATACAACCTCTTGACTCTGGGTTTATGCAGTTGAGCTAATAATGCTGTTTTGTGAAAGGTTAGCCAAATCAGTGTAGCACCTATGATTGTGGTCCATGTATGTGCAGGGCATGCTGTGGAAGTGTGTCTTCTGTACTCTGAAAGGGCAAAAAGAGATATTTCTCAGTTTTGGAGACGATGAGAGTAGATATTGCTTCTAGCAGGTATGGGTGGTGTCAGTTGGGACAAAATTGGTGTCGATAAAATGGCCTGTAAGGACCAAAACTATAATGAAAAAACACAGGTTAAAGTATTTTTTTTCTTTTACAAAATTGCCCATCTACTTTATTGTCTCAAAATTAAGCCAGTGTATCACTGCCTTTCATGGTTGTAGTCTCTTAGTGAGTTATGGGGCATCTGACGCATTGGTGGCAGAAATTATCAATCGGGGTATTGTGTGTGTGTGTGTGTTTGCCAGTGAGAGCTTATCCAATCCATGTTCACCTCTCTGTCTGTCTGTCTATCCGTCTGTCACCCCAAAGTGACACAAAGCCCTCCAGTGTGCTCTCATCAAAGATGGACAACCTTGGTCGGTGACAGTATAAACTCCACTCCTGTCTCCAGCAGCAAGGATGCTGCTGTTGTGAGTGAGGAATGTTAACAGGGTGAACACTTTAGCAGGAGAGTTGTGGTGGGATTTGGCGGGGCATGGCTCCTCATTACCAGTCTCTGCCTTTTAGAAATGGGATCTGTTTATTTGGCTGAAGTCTCCCCTAAGGGCATTGAGCTGGCGGGGCAATATGGGCAAGTTTTCTGGCAAACACGCGTGATTATTATATCACTTACCACAGCTCATCAAAGAGACATCACTTCTAAGAGCGTTTAACTAGCGCACCCAGCCGTGGAAAATGTTGAGGCTCGTTTGCTCTCTCTTTTGCTGGAAGGGGATACGGCAACAGAGTAGGCCTGTGTTTCTTGGCCTGTGGTTGTCGTTTTGTGTTGTTTGGGTGTTAAAATGTGTCTAAGTGAGTGTGTGTGTATTTATGTATATGTGGATGTTGCGTGCGTATGTGTGCATGATTATATTTGTGTGCATGTGTGTGATCTAAGTAAGAAGTATTGGCCCACCCTTATGCTCCTATGTCTGTATGGGTTTCATACCACACACATAAATGCGCTCGTACTCCAAAGACGTTTCTCTCTATTTTCATTTCTGACTGAATGGGCCAACTTCAGGAGTATGTGCAGGTTGAGGGAGAGCTCTCTGTCTCTGATCTATAGAGTAAGTGGTTTGGATGAGCCTCCTCTTGATGTGAGCCCCACTCCAACTTGACTTGCAGTACGTCAATGTCAGCTGCAATACACGGGACCATATGTTGCCTCATGGATCTCTTACACTGAAGCAAAGACTTTGCCTTGTCACAGTGGCAGAACATTTTCATCATTATACATTAGGAGGATCCCCTGTGTCATCACATACAGTGGGAGTACGGGGGGATTTTCACACAAGGTGATTTGTTCCTGTTGCCATATATCATGGCTGAGGTGTTAAGTTGTTGGCAAGTAGGACTATGAATCATGTGACTACCTGAGAGGACAGTGATACAGTGACATTCTTTTTTGTCCTGTAGACATGCTCTCTGGCTCTATAGCCCTTTTCAGACATGGAATATGCAACATTGCTGTCTTCATCTGTCTGTTAAAGTCTTATCTTTTTAGGTTAGTGTCCCTTACGGCTTCATTCAGACTTTACCGGAAAGAGCCACATGCTTGCATGATATTTGGCACATGGTGTGCGAAGAAGCAGCGTCAGATGGGAAGGTGAAAAGTTATGACATGAAGGAGTGTTGTCTGTTTTCTTACCGGCTGCATTAGTGATGGATTTAAAAACGTATTTTGCATTGCACGCTCGCCCCTGCTTTTCAGTCATTCCACTAATATTTTCTCTTTAATTTCATAATTTAACATTATTAGCAAATTCTGCTGGTTATTTTTAAAGTCCGACAGTGAATGACAAGACACCGAGTTGGAACTATTTGCTTACATGCTGTATTTAAAGCGTTTTGATGGATATTCATTAATTCATCCATGCAGTCGGCATGAATTAAAATTGAAATATAAAGAGGGAGTACTTGTTTGATTATTGTTGTGGTTGTATGAAACGTCTTTTTTTTTTTTAACCTCTGTTTCCCACACCACGAGTGGAAAGCTAATTTTTATAGATGGATCTGACATGGGAAGAATCTCCTCAACAACTTAAAATTGGCACGTTCACAGGGTTTTGTGGCTAATCAAACTGAATTTATTTATTTTGTCCATAAGAGATAATAATTGAGCGATAGATGTATTACATCACTCTTCATAAGACAGAACAAGACGCACATTTAATCGTTGTCTGTGCATACTTAACCTTGTGCTGCTGCACCATCTTTACGCTAATGCCATGGCAATAAATTCAGACATGTGCCATGTTTTAGGTGTTACAGAGATATAACTAGGTCAGACCTAGTGAGATTGCTGTCATAACTTTTAAGTAAAAGTGACTCAGGTGCTTATTCAGACATAAGACTGGCCTGACGTGACAAGATACATGTGTGAAAGGAGCTTGTGAGTGTAGTTACTACATTAATACACTCTGGTGTAAACATTCAGACTGTGGCATGGTTAGATTTTTCAGTCTAGTTGCTTGTGTAAATATGCCTGAGTGCTGGGCAAAGATCAAGGCTGGGAGTGAGGGCATGGAATAGCAGGAATACTGTATCCTGCTAATGTTGTCAGGGTTTCAAGTCTGTATGCACAGTCACGCCCAAAGTTACAGTAGGAATACCTTGGCAGACCCACATTTACATGCATCCATGCGTTTAGCACACAAGCGCACACACATACATGTGTTTTCAATGAAGCAGACAGGCAGCAGTATAATAGTGAGTGGCAGGAATGGGGTTAGGTTTCCCATAGGTCCTGCTGCACCGTGGTGGGCAATGGGTTTAGAAGTGGGTCCAGGACAGTCTATGTGTGTATTTACACATGGGTATGCCAAAGTCGGAGTGTGTTTGAGATTGGGTTGTTTTCACAGTAATGCGGGTGGAAGGAGCGGGACCCACCCTGAGTCACGAACAGAGGACTGATTGTGCAGCAGACAGAGTGGGCTGGAAGGTAGGACAGAATGTTTCCCCTAAAGCTGCACTGTGACAGGTGGCAGAGAGACTGCTGTCACATTATATCTCTCCCTTCCTCTCAAACCACCAAAGATAAAATCATATAGAAATAAACATAGATGCTGATATCTTCGTTATTTCAATATGTAACTTCTCAATACAGTTATTGATGCTATAAGGAATATCATGTTTGGAAAGAGAGTCATGAAAACTGAAAGTTCTATGGGTGTGATCTAAACTGTCATCTTTCATCGGCTATGCTCAAAATCACGTCTGTCCCTTCTCACCTCTCAGGCCTGAAGTGTAATTTCACAGCTCTAAATCCAGAAGTGCTACCGGGGGACACGTTGGGTAGATTACGAGGTTAAGGCTTCATTTTGTCCCTGAGCTGTGGAGAAAACGAAAAGCAACAAACTTGAATGTGACCTGTGCTGGTTTGTGGTTCCAGGGAGAGCCCAGAGCAGCCCCCAAGGCCCTGAGGTGTCTGAACCACCTCCACTCACTTCTCTCACAGCCTCAAACTGTTATTGAGCTGGGGGCCTGGAAGGGCTGGCTGGAAATATTGTTTAATGTTTTTGAACAGAGAAAGGCAAGATACAGTACAGCTGCACAGGGCCAAAAGCCACAACCCTGATCGTACAAGGTAACAGATGCAATTCACAGTGTGTGTGTGCATGTGTGTGTGCGTGTGCGTGTGTGTGTGTGTGTGTGTGTGTGTGTGTTTGTGTTTGATCCGTACACAGGCCACTGAGCAAAACTGAAAAACTAAACATTGGTCAACAATTATTTCCCTCAGACTCTCATTATATTATTATTATATAGACACTCTCTCTCTCTCTATTCAAAGGAACTATTTTCCTATGTAGCTGTTCAACAGAGTACATTTGCTTTCAAGTCCTGTTAAGTGAACTTACTATTATAACTTTGGTTTCTATGAAAATGACTTTTCATGGTTTGTGGTCAGTAAGCTGATCAAAGTTCTCTAGCGAGTATATCAGAAACGGATATGTTGACCAGATCAGAAGAGAAAAACCACAGTGGTTTTATAGTATATCTGCTGAGGCGATCTGTGAAAAATGTTGCCACTGGCGCCATGCAATCTCTGTTACAAAAAATCAAAAGGAGATTTTGAATGGAGAGGATATTACAAGTAGAAGTTTTATTTATTTTTTTTTATTTTGAAATCTTCCTTTCTTCTTAAAATGGCAATGTGTTTTGGTTATAATAAGATTTATTTAAACTTATTTAAATTTATTTTAACTTATTAAAACCAAAGCAGCATAAAACAATGAAAGAGTAAGATGAACAATAAAAAGACATTAAAAGGAAAGATCAAATGGACAGGTAGAATAAGTAAAATTGCCAGCAATAAAAATATGAATACAACGAATAATCAGTCAGCAGGAAAATACTAATCTGCTTAAAACAAAGTAAAAGCTAAACATTGTATTAAAAATTACATGCAAAACCTAATTTTGCGGAATCCTGACCAATGTAACACAATGGTTGAAATTAAATAATAAGAAAGCCTTTTTGATAAAAATGTATTTTCAGAAGTGATTTAAAGAAGAGATTGAGTTCCTGAGGCAGGGCAGGTCGGTCCCGAGCTGAGGTGACCTAACAGGAAAGCTTCAGTCCTGTCTAGTCTTCGACCTTATCGTAGGAACAGCCAGCAGGTTACTGCCTCAGGACATCAGGCTGTATACTGTGTACTTTGTAGAGGGGAATTAATCACAAATATAACCTGGGGTGAGATACTTAGTGCTATAACACTAATGAGTAAATCTTAAAATCTTACAACAAACAACCAGAATAAAAACATTACATGTTTTTGATAGGATTCTAGCTGCTTTGTGTGTGAAATGTATCCATTTTTTTCTGATTTAATCTAATAGGAATAGACTGATTTAATCCACAGTAGTTATAGTGTGAAGAAATTAAAGCATTAATGAAAGTCAAGTCTCTCTAAAGCTTAACATTGAATGGATCCTGAAAATATTACTTAAATCAGAGAGAGAGAATATTGGCTTACCATGCCAACATTATTCTGAAAATTTAGGTGACATGTAATAAACTTTATGAAGTGACATGAAGCACGGTTTTGACTCCACTGCATATGTTATATTATCTTAGCTGCAGGAATTCACAGAGATTTAGAACAATGTCATATTATGATCTCTTTTGCATAAGGAATTGTATTTTATTGAAGTAAAGGCCCTGTTGACAACCCTAAGCAGTCTGTTTAACTGTATCCTGTGTTCGTCTGATCAAGTGTAATCATATCTAGCCTGCCATGGCCCTATTTGCTAAAACGTCTTAGCACTACTTTCATCAGCGCGGTTGGCATTGTTCAGTTGGATGCATCACGAAGGACAAATGAGCCAAATGATTCAGAGGAATCGCTGATCATAAATGAGATTCAAAACGATTTCCGCCCTTAACAGTGTTCTGTATAGAGTTAAAGAGAAAACTGTTACTGACAGCAGGACATTACACACCAATTCCCCTGGTCTCCCCCTAGCCTTCCCCTGCATTCATAAATATCCCCTCGCCTGCTTCCCCTAATTACCTAGCATGAGCATGGCTGTTTCCACTTCCCTCTCACACATAATAGAAACTGCTTTTTAATATCCAGGCATCATAAAATGTCATGCTGACTTAACAGACATGAGGAGCAGAAGGAGCAATAACAGAAGGGGAGTCAGGGCTGGAGGGGTAAGTGGGTAGGGAAGGAGGGACGGCCAGTGGATGTTTAGACTCTGGATGTTAGAGTGGATGGAGTAGATGTTCTAGATCTGAATTTATTTCTCGTTACTCTTTCTTTCTCGCCTCCTTCTGTCATTCCATCTTCTGTTTTGCTTTTCTTCAGGCATTCCTTTCCTTTTACTTTCAGTACTAAGATGGAAGGATGACACGGATGGAAGGACCATAATGTTAAGTTTTTCTTCCAGTGGAATAAAAAGAGCTTGGGAAAAGCAGCTACTGTTAAGGGTTGGGGTTTGATAGCATATAATTGAATCCGAATCCAGTATCAAATCCACTTATCAAATCCGAATTCCCTTATCGAATCTCATTAAGTTTAGCTTTCATCATTTGCAAGTAACTGAATAAGTTATAAATAAGTACAACTCAAAGATTCACTTTAGATCTGTGATCACCTATTGCTGGGTGAGAAGCCAGAAATACTCCAGTCTTTAGTAGAAGCTACTAAATTAATTGACATTAACATTAATTAAGGTAGCCTAATCAATTGTAGCTATAACCTGAAAATGAGATGAGTAGCAGAAGATATGAAATGTTGATTCATATTGATTGTCACACTGAAATAACAGCTGTTATTAACATGCTGACTTTTACACCTGATTTTTCACAAACTACTTGATCTATCAATCAGTCTAAAATCTATCAATCTATCTAATCAGCGGCTTGGAGAGAGCACATTTACCAACGGCCAAAAGTTTCAGTGAAGCTGTTACAGAAGTAACATTAATAATCTACTGCCGGAACGTTAGTCATTTCAACCCGCGAAAGCAACGTTAAGCGCTGGTAAATGAGAAACCTGCTAACGTTATGTGCATGTTTTCAACATTGGTCTTTGCTAATAAAAAATAATGAGAAGAGATAAGAGATTTTTTGGCATCGGAGCTTAACGAACGGGTATTTTGCCGACTGGGAACTGTATCCAAAACCTGCTGTTTTAGGCCTTTTTTCTCATTATCAATGGGCCAGTAAATAAGTGCAAAGATCCAACCCTCTCTAACCTTAGCCTCCATATTGTTATGACATTTCCTTATTCTAAAACTTTAGCAGCTCTCATCACTCGAAAACAGTCAGTAGATTTCAGATTAGTTGACTTTATAGTCAGCTTAGCTTTTATAGCTCGTCATTACTCAGACATCTGAAGCATTTTAACAGGACCATTAGTCAACCTGTAGCCAACACCACCCACTGGGACAACCGAGACGAATGACCTGCCAGTTTCCGCTGCATTTTTCACCATCCTAAGGAAAAGACAGAGATGGCTTTCAGGAGTGAGAAAAAAAAGTTACACCTTGTTTTGACTAAAACGATATGAAGTCAGAATTTAAAAGACACCTGCTTGTTACCCACTCTGATTCTGACATGTATTTTTACTGAGTTTGTCAGTTCTCAGGTGCTCTGGTCTTGTTTGGCATAGGGGTCAGAATTGGGACATTGTGATGTCTGTTGAATTTCACTTTTTTAAGGATCAAGTATAATAATTTCCTCTCTTCCCGTTGGCTAGGCCCAGCCTCATGCCTGCCTCTGTGGGCTTTCAATAATTTTTCACTGGGCAGTGTGTGATGGATAGGTTGTATTTATTCACTGCTGGGCGTCTGCTATGTGAATATGACTCATTCTGGGGCATTACGTATTCATGGCTTGGGATAGGCTGTATACAGGAAGTTATAATTAATGTGTCACAGTAGGAGGTGTTGGTAGAAGGCAGGTTTGTTGGAGGGTGTTGTGGAGCAGAATGTGATTTACAGTACAAACAACTGGGAGGATGTTTGTCTGCTGTCCAAAAAATGAAAGGCAGAGCTTCCTTCTCATTCCAGACCCTGATAGGTCTTTCAGATTAATAATGTCCTGCAGAACACAACCTGCACTGAAAACACTACGCAGGAACTTGAATGTCGATAATATGATTCTTTGTGCAAGTGGTAGGAATTACTGGAGTGTTATGTCTCCGTAATTTGTTCTTTTAGCGGCCATTACTGGTGGAGGTGCATGGAATCAACTATATCCTGCGTAAATGGGCACAAGTCAAGCAGATGTTTCACATATCCAAGATGTTTCTCCTCTTGGCAGACACATCCTGGGGTTGTTCACAAGCAATTTCAGCCAGGCCAGACAGAGGCCTGGTGCTTAGGCGAGAAATTATATTGTTTGATTGTCTTCATCTGTGAGGAAGATAGAATAAACCTCAGTGAGCTTTATGGTCTCCCTTCAGTGTGTATTGAAGAAATCACATTGTAGTTTAGACCTTCTTTTAGGCACGTGCAATATTGGATTTTTACAGATTTATATGTATATTTATGTATTTTCTTTCTTCAATTAAAGTTTAACATATGTATTGTTTTATTTGTGTCTAATTATTTTTATAATAATTTCCAGCAAAGTTTGCTATTCAAAATGTAATCTTTGTTTATAAGGATTATTATGACCCATAAAATATCTAGGGCTGCAGCTAATGATTATTGTCATTATTGAATAATCTTTTTTTTAACCTGTGATCACCTGCAAGCCAGAGGTGAATCAGGTAAGTGTAAGTTTATACCTCTGAAGTCCACTGTAATTCTACCAATGTCAGTCTGGGTGTGTTTCCCGACACCTGTGTTTATGTTATGTTAGTACTGTCTGTGTGTGTGTGTGTGTCTGTGTGTGTCTGTGTGTGTGTGTGTGTGTGTGTGTGTGTCTGTGCGCGTAGTCTCTGGTCTTATTTTTTTGTGTTGGGTTTGGCTCTTTGCTTATATTAATAATTCCTCCCTCTCGATAATGTATGTAGTCCATCCCTCCCCTCCCAGCGCACAGTGCTCCCTATCTCCACCTCCGTCTGGCTCTGGTGTGGGCCAAGGTCCTGAGTAATAGCCAACCTTAATCACAAACCGTTTGTTAGCGTTTGTGGCTCTGACCATTTCCAGGTGCATGACCTGATTTTCCTGCTGGGTAGGTGGTCCTGAGGAGGCACGGGACTGTTTATCACAGAGAAAGAGTCCATTAGAAGGAAGGAGTGTGTGGATGTGTGTATACTGTATGTGCATTTACTGGAGTCATTTCTTTTCTAATGACAGACACAATTATGGTTGTCCATTCTATCTTTTTTATTCACTCACTCTTCTGCACAGCTCTCTGCTGTAAAGGGCTCTTTCCTTCTCTGTGCCAGTTTGTGTAAATATGACGGCTGCCCTGTATTCGTGGATGTCAGCAGATCTAGATCCCTCCACTGAGCCTTGTAACCTTGTGGGGAGAAGCAGGTTTCAGGCCAAGGCAAACATGGTGAAACCAGTGTGAGACCAGTGCTAATGTTAAATGGCAACATAATCAACAGTTGAAGCACAAATTGGCAGTTAACGGACTCAAAGATAATTTTAAAACCATTTGGAAAACAGGTTATGCAATAGGAACACCCAGATTTTATTAATTATACATACTTTTTATGGACACTGAAATTGAAAATGCAGAACAAAGGTCATGTGGTCACCAGACATCTTATTGTTCTGCTTCAGCTGAGACTTGAGGAATGTTCCAGAGACCCACTAAATAAACGCACTGCTGTTTGAAACCAAAACCCAGCACTGAGCCATGAGACGGGAGGAATTAGCCCTGATCCACAGTTTGGGAAACTTGTAGTCCTTCACAAGTTTTGACCCTCTAGTCATGCTTTCTTTTGAGTGTTTGAAAGTGGTAAAGGTACCCCACTTATCTCTCTCACTCTTTCCCGCTCCCTCTCTCCCTCATGTCTCCATCCCTCTTCTCGCCAACATATTTTTACTGGCCATAATCCTATTAGATGCATTTATGTCGTTTATTGTCTGACAGGATTAGATTTGGAGAGGAATAATAAGAAGAGGTTGAGATTCTGAATGGGGTCTCTGTCCCTCCTGTTGGCTTTAACCAGATTTGTTATTGTATTAAGTTATATAATCATATCTGTTTCCATCTCGTGCAGTAGTTTTGCCTAAGCTGCTAAGGAGACATTGGTTTTACTGTAACTCGCCTCTGGTACAGATGGTGGTTATTTGACATAGATTTTGGGTCTTAGTAACAGTTTGTTTTGGGGTTTTTGCAGAGGCCACACCATATGTGAACCTCAATTTGATAACTAGTAAAATATTGCATTACGGGTGGGCTAAAAGGATTTCTAAGCATTCTGGGTCCTGTATTGAGAACATACCGCTTGAGGAATACCTACCTGTTTCCTGTTTACTTCTTCTATGAATGCATTCACTTTGAACACCTACAGTGATATTGTGGAAGCTGTGATGCTGATCTTGTTTTCTTTCTCCCCCCTTACTACTTTCATTTGATTGAATTGTAGAGCATAAACAAGCTGCAAAGATGTAATAAAATCTGTGCTACATTACATAAGCTGTGGTGTTAATTGAAAGGGAAGATTATGACAATTGTCATATAATAAGTTTTAGATAGTAGGGAAGGGAGTGAGATGATTCATTTTACAGGCATTTTACATTTACATTTCAATTACTTTCCCGTTAATATATATGCATTTTTTAAATTCCTGTTGATTTTAATCTTTGCAGTCATTATTATTGCAGTTGTTACCTCCCTCACAACTCCAGATATTCTGAAGTCAATGTGAAATATTAAGATGTTAAAAACAAGAGGAAAAAGAAAACTTTTGATTTCAAGAACCATAAATTCTGAGGAATTCAGTGCCTCCTTCTTTCTTTCAAATGCAAAACAGCTTGTTATTTTTGGGAGATTTTTAAATGCATTCTGCCCAACGAATCTTAAAGGCTCAGCAGTGCCCTTTTAGGTTATATGTTTAAAGATTTCTGTAACGTTTATGGTGTGTGAAATGCACTTTTGGAAAATGTCCAGTTTGCTCAGGCAGAGCGCATGTTTTAATTTAATTCCAACACATTTCAGAGGCTCCTCAAAACTCAGCCTCAAATGTAATGTGAAAGCCAGATGCTGCATTGAGCGTGTGCTGTGTTGGTTTGAGTTATAGGCAAACACAGATAGGCTCGGTTATTGCTCAAGTCAAACACAATCAAAGTGACTTTAAACAAAATATGTGCTGGACTATAATGAGATGCTGAGTTGCTGAATGCTATACATGTTGTGATAATTATCTACAGTTATGTGGTTCACTTGCTTGTTTTAAGCTGCCAAACACTTTCAAGTCGCCTTTTTCACCCGCAAACTGTTTCTTTTCTGCATTTACTCTGTTTATTCCTTTGTGCTTGAAAAATATATTTGCATTCACCCTTTTCTCACATTCCTATCACACTAAAATGTTGCCCCAATTTCTATTGCAAGAATTTTTCACGATTTTAATATTTACATTTAAAAAATTGTCGATGATAATGTCACAAATATAAAGTGCTAAACTGTTTGAGTCTGTCTGACTTTGCCATCACAGAGCTCTGAATATAGACCTGATGCTGTTTTATGCCACTGCAGCTCAAATGACCTTGTGTTGAGATTTCATTGGGTGCAAGCACATTTTGTACCTGTTTGGTGCAAACTTTTGTGGCTCATCACATTGTTTGCGACCTTGAAACCTCACAATATCTTCAGTATTGGCAATGTAGGCATTACTGTGTACATATAAACATAGCTAGGAATAACTGAATACAACCCTTTCAGTCTGTTACATCAAGTAAAACAAGTAAGAGCAACTAACAAAGTCAACTAGACAGGATCTGCACAAGGTACTGTGTGAATTGCCCTCTGTCATAAAATGGCAAAATGGCTCTCTGACATCTTGCAACGCGGGACAACAGTATATAGGATAGTTGGGGTAGGGTAGATTTGTACCTTGTGATTCTGCACCTGTTGGAAAACGACATAAGTTTTATATTGGAAGAAGTCTTTATGATGCAGCTGTTGTTGATTTTCCTCTTCTGAAAATTGTTGCAGGGCAAACTGGTCTTACTGGGAATCAGACGAAGTGACTTGATTATCAGCTTGCACCTTCCAAGTTTCTCATGGTGAATTTTCACAGCAAGTTCTCCCATAAGCATAATCCTATATTGGTGTTACAGGCTTCTAAATAGTTTCTTTAGACCACAATGAGTAAATGCTAGGAATCAAATAAGCTTGGCTTTAACTTAGGTTGTAATATTTTGCACCGATGATAAATAAGACAAAATAAATACATTAAAAACACACACGAGCTGGACACATTTTGAATAAAGTTTTCTGTGGTAACTTTGCTAAAGTCACATCATCAAGTATCAAACAAGATGTAAAATTTGATCCTTGCTTGATGCGCTTGGTTTTTCAAAAAATAGTTACATGACGGTAGGGGCAATGTGGAGAAACTTACACTGGTCTAAACTTGCGCACCCTTTGTCACTTAATTTATTTTTGAATCCAACCATGGTCACAACACCCCTGTGCTAGCACCATGGAGTAATTATGCCAAATCTTTGTTGGATACAAAAACTCACTGGTGTTGTCGACCTACGACAGCTCCTGTTCTCTGATGTTGATTTACAAAAAATTGGAATCTTCACCTTGAGCCAAGCAGTAACTGATTAGTAGCCATAGATTCTCCTTGTAGCACTGAATGATTATTTTGCATGAGAAAGTGGCTTTTGCCTTCTCACACTGCAGAGGTCAATCAATCTATCAATCAATTGGTTGTACAGGTAGTCACATCAGAAAATGTACACATAAGTTCAATTGCCAGTACAAGTTCAATTCACCTTGTACTGTGAAACAATATTTTTATAGTTACATAGTTCAAAAACACTTGTATTCATAAATATATTTAGAATCAACATCTGGCTGGATAAACCTGATCAGTAGGGATTACATTTAGGGAACCAAGAACTAATTATACATATATTGGCATCTGATATTAGTCCAATCCAATTAGGGTTCCCTTGCATGATTCTTTGCTACAGATACAATTGGAAAGAGTTTCCATGCTGTTAAGGATTAACTCTTTTCAGTCACATCAAAGCTATAGAGAGTGACCAACAGCGTTTTATAACTAGATGCAGTTTAACTGGTACTGATGTCATCTGTTTTGAAACACAACATTTTACAAGTTGCTTTGTGTGACATTTTCTCAGTTATATTCTATAATATAAAATGTAATATTGTTTATTTTCTAAGCTTAATTTTGTGAATGCCGCAGTCACAGTGCTGCTAGCATGGCTGTAGACTCTCAATCTTGTTATTCGTACACACACACGAACACTATATGTATATTTCCATTCCTTTCATAAAGGATGCGCAGGTATTTCGTAGGCCAAAGGATATAGGAAATTAAGCATTAAAGCACTTAGAGAATTCTAGAGACTACTGCACAAATTTGGAGCCCTCCTAATCATACAAAAGTTCATAAATGCCACAAATTCTGTTTTTTAGTTTTGCTGATGTTTGCACGAGAATGATACTCTCTGACACTCTGGTTGAAACTGTCATTTGCCTCAAATGTAAATGGCAAGTGCAATTGTATTAAGTTCCAACTTTGTAAAATTGATATTTCTCTTTTTTATCATTCATTCTTATCAATGAATATGTAATTTATGTCAGTTTCACCTTTCACAAATATCCTAAGTATGGTGCTAAATCCCTTGCCCCTCCTTTTCCCATGTCATACTAAATCATCTATAGTAGTTTAACTCTCCATCATTAATCACAGGTGCTTTGAGTTCTAATGTTTCTGACTGGACAGGCTGCTGGGAGAAATACAGTATTCGTATTTCTCTCTGGCTGGAGCGCAGCACACTACAGACCTGATGTGGATGATGCAGCCGGCAGGATTAATTGGGCCCAGTTACAGAGAATCAGCAAGTTTGCTGCTCTTCACATGCTGCTCCTCCATATGGCAGCACAGGAGTCACACACTATGATTAATTGTTCAGGTAAGCATGTTTCAGATTGTGGCAGTCATAATTGAAATATTTTTCAAATAACAGGTTTTTATTGTTACACAGAACTGCTTAATCTTAAGTTTACATAAGAAAGACTTTACTGGGGATTTCACCAGTTAAGCAAATATGCAAAGCATTAATTTACAGTGGAACATGTAAGCTACTTTGCAACACTGTCAAGGCCAACTCTATCAAAGTTGCTCCAAGAAAAGGTAGCCTTGACACAAAGTTAACACCCGCTTCTATTTTTTTGTTCAGAAAACAAAATTTGGCCTCATTAGTTTTGGTATTTATCATATTTTTATTTTACATGACTTGGCCTAAAAGTGTGTTTCCCAGCAAAAGAGGCTGCAAATTGCCCCAGGTCTTATTTGCCTCAGTGGGCCCATGGAGGCGTTAGTGTTGTGGTCAGCACTCCTCAGACTCTTTGAATTGCAAATCACCTCCGTAACTCAAAAGTAATGCAGCGGGGAACGTCACCTCCTGTCATTTTTCTGCATTTGGGTGCATGGGGGCACCATTGTAGAGGAAGTGCAGTTATTGTTTCTGTCTCTGGTGTGACTCTTCCTTATTGTAGGAATGACTAGGGCCTGCTCTCTCAACCTCCACCTCTCTAATGTGCCAGATGGCTCCCTTAGCTGTAATATTGCCCGTCTGCAAGCATTACAGCATTGTGCAGCGGGACTTCTTTCTGATTAAAGGAAAAAGAACCGTAGAACTGATGCTTTGGCCTAATGCACACCAACAGCAACAAAACTTTTGGTAGCACAGTACGTACACTAAAAGTTCAGTGAGTCTTTCATTGAGTTTTGAGTGTCATTCAACTATCCATTTGTGTTTTTAGTTAATGTGTCGAGGGGAAAACAGGCATCAAGGTGTGGTGAAGGTGTGTAGTTAATCAAACTCTTACAATAAGCCACATGATGTTGTTTGGACATTTTAATGCATTATATATTTTTCTTAGTGTATTATTTATTGAATGTCTTTAATCCTATAATATCCTTTCATTTATATGTCATCAGATAAGGGATACACGTAACATTATCAGGAGAAAAGCCATATAAAAGTAAAATGTATAAGCAGCATGTACATTGTATTAAAAAATACATGAGATTATGCCTTTAATACTCACATTGTATGGTATAGGATACACTGTAAGCTATAGACATCAGTTTTTGGTATCTAAAAAGATTTTACATTCTATTCCAAATCTAAGCCTAAATATTACAGTAGGTAGAAAAATACAATCAACATATAGGCAGGCACACTCTGCATTTGTCAGTAAATGTATCAATCTATTTTCTATCAGAGACTGTTCCAGCTCTAGCCTGTGTCACCTTTGAACTCTATATGGATGTGTAAGCACCAAATGGATTACCAGCTTTTATTATCACCCTCTGATCCACTGGTGATGTTATTATAGGTGTGTGTGTGTGTGTGTGTGTGTGTGTGTGTGCATGCATGTGTGTATAAAATAAGATTATACGTTACGTATGCTATTCTTTCATGAAAAAATGCATACTGTATAGTCACAGTCTACTCCAACAAAGACCACAAATTACAAAAGCAAAACAGAAAAACTTCTACAAACACATTCAGTTACTTAGCGAATGTACACCGTTTCCACTTTTAATTTAGGGGTTTGTCTGATGCAAGATACAAAGGACAGAATCTGAACTGGTATTTCTTAATTAGTGACATTGCTGATTGTGTGGCTGGCAGAGAGGCGGAGGGAGAAAACCACTGAGGGGTCAATACAGGAGCCTCTCTATTTGCCAGGCTAATTAATTCACCATGTCTTTCCTCTCATTGCCTGCAGCCCATTATGACTTTAACACTGTGAAGCTCCATGGATTTGAAATAGAAATGTCTCACCATTTTTTTTTTTTTTCTCTTTCTACACTCCAAAACACCTTGTTTTTTTTTCCGCCAAATAAAATAACCAGAGATAAGACAAGCACATGCATTCACACAGGCAATATTATTTGGAACAGGATATGGTTTAAAATGAGGGGTGTCTTTGCATTTTGAATGCAGTCTAATCCGTTTATAATTACATAGTGAGGAAGTGAAATAGTGGTCCGACTGTTTGAATGTGTAATCCCCTTCATGTGCATAAACATGAGCACATTTCATCAACGGGGCTGGACTAAGACTTCTAGATAATTACCTGGGGCAAGGAGTATTTTGATAGACCTGCCCTGCCCCCCCCCCCCTTTTCTCTGTAAATAATGCATACAAAGTTGAAATAAGAGAGGCCTAGGCAATGTAAAATTACCTTCAAAGACTGGCGTAAAATTGGGCAGCTCATCCGTGTAGACAGGAAATGAACCAATGTTTCCATTGTGAAAGAACAAGAGCATAGATTCCATATCTCTAAACGACAACCTCAATGAAAGCTGTCAGATAGGGTTTATTTTATCTCTAATGATATTGCATGCCCACTTAACAAGTTCTATTAAATATAGAGTAGAGTTAACCCCTGGTGTTTCTTATCAGCATCGACTGAGGGACTTCCACACAGCTCCAGGGATCACAGTATTGTTGCCTATTATGTGCCGTTGCCCCATACATAAACCCCCTTACCTTGATATAATATATTTTTTTAACCATATCCCACAGTCTACCCCATAACAATCTCATTGAGGAGCAAGCTTGTAGAGGCCAGTTGTTGTATTGCAGTGGGAATTCAACATTAGAGATGAAGAACTGTGTCCTCCCTCAGCAGTTCTCTCTTGATATGTTTCTTCTCCTGTCAGAAACCATTGACATCCAATAGTTTTTGTAAATTGCTATTATGTTATTGAAACTTTGCACAAATTAGGCAATTGGATCAAATTTTCAAGTCACTGTCGTGATTACATACCAAATATGCAAAGGTAATGTATGATTATCTTTTACAATGATCTAATGTTAGTCAGTACTGGCACATAGTCACACATATTGTACATACAGTCATATTGTTGCCAAAAGACATACTACTCTAATACTCTGTTTTCTCAAGCATTAGGCCAATAGAAGCCTGTGCTAATTTTCAGTGAAACCATCATGGTGGTGGTTATGTTAATAATACCTTTCTGCTGACTTTTGAAATTACGCAATTGTCATTAAACTTTTCCCCAGTCCCATTTTTTTGTAAGACAAGGGAAAAATAACATGTGTTTATACCTTTTTAACTGTGCTGGAGATGTATTTTTTATCTTTACAAAGTTGGAGCATTACAGTTAAATGTCTTCGCTGAATTGCATAATGAGGCCTACATAATTGTTTGAGATTTAAAAGCTTACTTTGCAGCACAGATGCATTCTAAGATAACATTATTAGTGCCACCATTAGACTATCCTAGGAGAAGGTAGGTAGCAAAAATATGCATTATTTGCAAATCTAAAAGAAGCCGAGAGAGTTTAATAATTTCCACCTTTTATAAGACAACAAAACCTAGGACGACTGACCACATTTTTTTTGTCAGTTTTGTTGTTCGTGGCATACAATGGAAAATGGGGAGGAAATCGTTGGGTACATGAAGTTCATTATGACTAATGGAGTGCAAGTTATGGTAGATTGATGACGGTCAGAATGAGACTTGATACTATAAGGAATATTTATGAAGCTTCCAATTCTTCTTCATGTAATCAACACGTAAATGACCCTCTATACAGAGCAGAATACTCCTTGTCTTAGCCCATGCGTAATAAGCTCAATAAATCACTCTAATTGAAAGGATTCCTCCCTGGCCGCTGCTTACAAGACACCTCACAGACACAGACAGGGTGAACAATCCCTGATGCTCCATTTGAACTCCAGATGAACTGGAGACTAAAACCTCCTCTGGCTTAACGAAATAGAAATGACAACAGAAAAGACGGGTTTAGAGGTGTCACATGTAGAGAAATTCAAATTTGTAATCATTTGATCTCAGGGTACTGATTGTGCTAATATGCAACTTCTTCAACATGGAGCTGGAAGAAATGGCTCACTGAAAGCTTCTCAGTATTTTGCAGGTGTATTTTCTCCATTTCAGACATCTAATCTCAGGTTACAGCACTAAATAGTTCACTAAATAGTGCTTTTATAGTAAGTGTTCTGCTTGGAGCTAATGCTGGTAATTCTTAGAGTTAAAACTGATTGAACAGGCGGGCTTGGTAGTTTAAATGGCTGGGTAGTGCCACCGAATCACACTAGGCTGAAACAATTAGTTTATTAATTGATTAGGCAATCAACAGAAGATACATTTTTTTGAAAACCCATTAACTAAGTCATTTATTGAAGATCCCCTTCAGACATGTTTTAAGACATATAAAAATACTCTGCTTGAATAATAATTTGTGTCCGATCTTTCCACAAAAATGTTCAATTACCTCGATACAAATTCTTGAAATGTACTCCTTGTCCCTCAATGAAAAAAACAGAATCTATGAATATGCAAATATTTTTCATTTTAGAAGTTTAGCTGCTGAACACAAGTTGTCTCCTTCACTCAAAGTCCATTTTCAATGTATGTGCACTGGAGGCATCACACTTCTGTAAGTTGCATATTGGACCACAATTGGCTTCCAAACTAGTTTTGATGTCAAAAAATCATCATCACGCATTAAACTCAGATTTAAGGTGATCACATACATGATTGTGCACAGTGAAGGTCAAACATCCAAATTAAACAATAAGCAAAACACAATTTTGAGTGGATGGAAACTTCAAGTCAATGTTAAAATTGGCTTGTTTTTGTCTGTTTTATATCATTTTAGAGGCATGTCTATAATAGGTGTCTTTCTTGACTTTCAGCAAAACAAAATGTTTAATTTGAGCAAAATTACTTTGGACTCTGGTAACTTCTGATGGGCACCTGGTGCTATTTTTGATACTTTATAGGCTAAACAATATAAATAATTATTATTATTTTCACTCATAAACCACACTGCGTTATCTAAAGGCCCATGCTGACCTTGATTATACAGGTCTCCAGCTAGCCCATCAGGTGGCAGGGGGTTTTGATCACATAATGGTAGCTTTCCCTGGAGCCTTGGGGAGAGGTGAGAGACCCCAGCATTAAGTCACTACATTAAATCTGTCTCACGCCAGTCCCATTAAAGACCATTTTATCACCATTAAGCAGGTCATAGTGTCTCTCCTTGCTCATTTGAGTGGAAAAGAGTGGGTCTCAGCTTGGCTGCTCTTAATTTGATTGAGTTCTATGGTGAAGCTTGACTCAAGACAAGGTGGAAACAAGCGTGGGTCCGAATTTTCAGTCAATATCATTGATACCTCTCACTTTCGTCTCTTTGTTGTTATAAGTTTTCAGTGCACATTAAGCCTCTTCTAGCATTTAACTTAAACTTTCATACTATCTTCATTAGTACCCACCTACACATTCCAGTTATGCATGATATTGTACATTGTGTTTCTGGATAAGTTGAAAAGAGACTGTTTCACACCAGAAACATATTAGAGATGTTCTTCATATGCAACACTTGCAGTACAGAGAACAAATACACATTAAAACAGTACATTTCTTCATCAATATTTTTTCAAATTCGGGCAAATTAAAATCATGCATCTCGTCCAAATATCAATCCATTAAAGTGCATTCCATTGGAAACCACCATACAATACAAAATATCACTGCAACCAGGTTGTTATATAAATGCCATAATTTTTTTGTGTTTTTACATTGGTGTCACCACGTTCACCACATATGAACAGGCATGTTTCAAACTGACTTGTGATCTACACCGAGTCACAGTATTTCCATGACCTATGTGTACTGCTGAAGCTACTGTGTTAAGAGTGAGACACCTGTGAGGCTGTCCTCATCCAGGGAATGCTCGGAGATTTATTACCTATTGATACACACCCTCGCTGAACACACCCCTAAAGACACCCACAGTACATTGTTGACTCATGAGTTGCACAGCCTCCAGCCCATGAATCATTTTCTTAAAAAGAATATTTCCCCCCTTTCTCCACTCTCCTTTTCTGTGATTTCACATCCTCTGTCAAATAGATAAAGTACTCTGTTCGCAGCCAAATAAAGAAACAGTGTTTTTCCCTGCCATCATGTGTTTCTCACGTTGGGAGAGAAAGGGAATAAAATGATGGTGGATGTTCTTTTGCCACTGCTTGTACGCTTGCCCTTCGTCTTGTTTTGGTATTCAGTCAGTAGTTGGGTACACAGAAGACTTTGTTTTGTCTCACTCCGACAGCGGTCTTTTATATCTACCATCTATTTGTATATTAACCTTACATTTTTCTTTTTCATTTTCCTCTGCTTCCTACCATCTCATCCCTCAATGTTGTCTTTGAGGAAATAGAAAGGAAATTGGCTATATTCTTTGATTCGTCTCCTTTGCTCAAGATTTATTCTTTTTAAGATGCAAGGTATGTTATGGAACATTTTCTGAAAGCGTTATGTTTGTAACAGTCAAAAGTTGTAATGGCATCTCTACACAGTCTTCAGACTTCCTCCTCCTGGTATAGCATATAAAGTGTATGTGTGTTTGCTGTGGAGACACTGCAAAGGTACGATGACAGACGTAATAAAAATAAAGCTGCCTGTCGGGGCTCACTTCTATATTCATCAGCCCATCTGAGTGAGCCTTCTGGGCTGGTTCAGCCTGGGAAACTCCATTTGTCACCTGCTAAATGCTGCCAATGTGCATGGAGTTCCCACTGCCTGTGTCCTTTTTAGAGAGAGTAGATGTAGGTTTTATTTATGTCTTTGGGAAAATACACAAAGAGAGTGGTGAAGAGTGTGGAGAACTGGGGAAGAGTTTAATCTAGTGCCAAGATGAATTGGCAGAAAATAACAACCATTCTTTTCAGTGTATTATATCGTGTGTATTATTGAATATATTTAGGTTTTGGACTTTTGGTCAAGCAAAAGTCATTTTGACAATTTTTTTTTTTTTTAACATTTTATAGAGTAAATTAATAATCGGTTCATTGAAGAAAATTGGCTGATTAAAAGATAATGATGATCAACTGCAGCTTTAATTTAATCTGCATGTTGGGATTTTCTGATTGATCTATCATCTCTTTGCTTGTAAAGGACAAAGGTATTCTTGTAGATACAATTTATCAGAGATTTAGTCAGGGAAGAATTAGGAGTGATATATCCCATGAGTTCTACATGTGAGCGTAACGGTACCTTCCTAAGTGCATGACATATTAAGTAAAATTTGGCATGTTATAAACATGTATTTATCCCCCATCTGAGCTTCATCTAAGCACTGTTAGTCTGTCCATCTCCTCAATGCCTTGCCTTACATTTCCTTAAACACATCACACAGTGTGTATAAAAAAGTCTGTGCAGTGTTACTTCATGATAAGGTTCTTAGGTATTGTAACGTTAACCTTGGGGCAAGCAAAACCACATTGTCTGGCTCTAAGTACAATAAAAGAGAAGTAGAGTTTTCCCAAATGAAAAAAGAGGAAAACAAAAACCTTACAAAGCATTATAATTGTCAGAGCAAGAAATAAGAGGCACTCTGACATTTTTTTTTCAACAGTGCAGTCATGCATTATTTATTTGGAGAGTTTATATCAGATTGCAGATACTGAGGCTGAGCAGAGCAGCCATTTTACATCCCGGTCCCTTCCCTGTGTTTTATGATAAATGTTCTCAAAGTGCTCTGCATTTTACCCAGAGTGCACATAAACTACAGGCTAGCTAAAGCCATAACTCTCCTAGACCCACTCTCACGATTGCAAGCACCACTCCACAGATTCTTATTCAGAGTCCCAAAATGTCTTCAAAGTTACTCAGTCTTCCTCCTTTTAAACAACAATACAAATTCATCCATATTCACCTCATCAGGCCTAATAATGACATTATACTGTGATATGAAGTAATAACCAATGACTTACACTTTGCTTAATTTTAGAAACACATTGTTAGAAACACAGAGTATGTTCATTCCTTGCATACCACCTGCCATTAAGATTATCCTGCAGTATCTTTTATGCAGTTGGGACAAGCTTTCCCATTGCAGCAGTCTGTATGAAGTTCCATAGGAGGATAATGTAATGTGCTGAGCTTGTTTAGACAGTTACTGTAGATTGCTGCATTAGCTGCTTTTGTGCGTCTATACAACATAACAAGGTGTGTCAGAAAAAATAATAGTTTTTACTGTTTAGTAGTGAACCCCAACCTTAAATAGATTATTCAACAACCATACAAACTGAAATAGACTTGATCCATAGAGGACTGAAGAGGCACCTGTAAATAATATTCGGACTAGGGCTGGGCGATATGGCCAAAAATGTTATCATGAAAAAATATTCATATCAGTCTATCGATAATTATCACGAAAAATGTCAAATCATTATTTCTTTCAAGTTTAAAGGCTGATTTTTGCTCCTGAGTGAAAGTTGAAGAAACCGTATGGTTAATTGTGGTTTTTAAACTATTTTGTATTATCAGAACCCTTTTTACAGACGGTTTTAAACATTTTGTAAATGTTTGTGTGTTTTGTTTTTGTCATAAGGCACGGTGCTGGAAAATGCTGATACGATAGTTTGCTGCTGGGTAGTCGCACAACAGGTTTGGGGTGTTTTCCCGTCTTAGCTGGCTGCTTTTTGTCGGACTGCAAATAGCCAAAATACCTCTGAACAACTGAAGCTGAGTGGCCTTTCCTGTTAACGAACATTTGTTATATTTCTATCGAGCAAAATTCTATCGAGATACATTTGTAGGGTACTCCTGAAGTAACATGTTTAAAGGGGCCATGATGATGATGATGATAAGTCAAATAACTGTTTTAATCAAATTTTTCCATCTCAGGTATACAGCTTGATGAACAGTGTGTAACAGAGTAGTTCAATTGTCAAAGTCTACAGAAAAAAATTTGCCTATCTCACTCGCGCACGCACGCACACACTAATTAAAATGATGCATTTCAATAAGCAACAGAGGCTTAAAATAGGTAATCAATTATAGGTCAGTGGGCATTGTACATGGCCATTGTGACCAATATGAGAGGCTTGATAGTGACAGAGGCCAAGGGTCTGCTCTCACTATTATCATGTAGGGATGTAGGGTCAGAGTTCATCTGACCTGCAGCTGTAAAATGATCACATCAAACTGGTGTCTAGAGGATCTTTGACTATTCCATAAACCCGCACTTAAGCTAAAGACCAAATCTTGATTAAGGTTTGTTGTCCCTGTCTTTTAATGAGAGTGAGAGAAAAAAAAAAACCTTTATTAACTTCCCCAGCTCCCAAATCTGTCCGGTGCATAAATCATAATAAGCCGCAATTAGCTCCCACTACCTATATCCATGGGCAGAAAACAAAGAAAAAGTCAAATGCACAAACAATGGATGAGAAATTTAAACTTTAACAAAGATCGTGATAAAGTACCATCCGAGAACAGTATACAGTACATAACAATTCCAGTGCTCCATGTGAACATAACCTCAACACGTTTTCCACCAGTCTACCAGTGCATTTTGTCTTGATAGATGACGGCCTAAACAATAGCCACACTCATTAAATAATGCCATGTATTATGTGACGTAGTGCCTCTGTAATTTTTTTTTTGTTTTTTTGTAATCTTTTATATTGTTAATGTTTTCATTTGTTTGTTGTAATCAGTGGTGCTTTTTGTTTTGAAAGAGTCAGCCCACCTCTGCTACAAAACTGTGGGAGGAATGGTTACTTACATATCATATAGATGAGCCAAGTGCGACCCAGAGAGTTTGCATTAGCTCTTAGGTCTAGCTTGGTTATGTGCAGATTTTTCTTTATATAAAAAAATATGTTGAGATCTGTAGCTCATCACTCTAATTTTCATCATCTTTCAGATTATTAATATGTTTTATATTAACTGAACCATTTGGTAGACGCTTGAAGGAAAAAAACAACAACTGAAACTTACCTGCGTTTGTTTTAAAAGTATAAGTAGTGTAAGGCTGGAGGCTGTAACATGGAAAGGGTACACATTACAGTATATGTATTAATGTTGCATATTGTTTGACCAATATGGAGTAAAAAACTAGAGCCTTCTGTCATGTATAGCTTGTTCTGTCTGGGCATGTTTGCTCAGCTGGAAGTAATGTTTGCCCACAGGATGACTGAGTAAGAGTGTTTCTCATCTGCATACATGTTTGACAAGGGACTTTGAAGGGATTGTTTTGACAGAAATGTGTGGAAAATTTTAATGGAGGATGAAAGAGCAATTTCTGTCCAAACATTGAAGCCTAAGAAGAAAGCTCCTCCTTTCTGTTTCACGTCACTGTTCTGCTGTGCACGTTAACAGATTTTTAGCTTTTGACAAATGGAATTGATGTACAAAGAGGATAGAGGGAAACAAACGTGTTTTTAAGGAATAGATTGTTTCAAAAGTTGTTTTTATGTTATACGTATAATGCCATTGTAATTCAATGGCAAACATTTGTTTTGTATTAATTCACATGCAGAAAAGTATTATTGAGGGTTGTGAGTGGCAACAGTTTGTTTTAAAATAGTTCAGGAAAAAAAATCCCAGTTGGCTGAAGGGTAAGCCTTATTTTAGCTAGGGAGCAGAGAATTAAATCTGAACTTGGAAATATGTTTCTCCATAGATTCAGTGAAAATGCTTGTATTTCAAGGTTTTTTCATTGAGTGAACAGGATGGTCTGAGTGGCCACCGTGACTTTCCATGGATGCAGTTACACTGTAATTTTCAGGGATTAGTGGCAGAGCCGAATTCAGACAGGGCTATTCTGGCAAAGAGGGTTGCTGTGTGACAACTGAGCAGCTGTTAAAAAAGCTGTTGAAATGCACTTCAAATTAGCTGTTGCGCAACAGCAAAAAGACAGGCATCTGGTCACTTTGAAAGCCCCAACCGGCTTCATCACAGGGCACTTGCCTACATTGGAGAATGGACAGAAAGACATGCGGGTAGAGCTTGTGGATGTGCTAATGATAGATGTTGGTTGCACTGACGTCACACACACACACGCCTGGAATTCTGTCTGGGTCAGCTCTCACCGCCATTTCCTGGTGGTTTGTGGATGGCTAGTCATCCTCATGAGGGGATCCAGAGGCTGCTGGTCCTCCTGGCAGAGGTCCCAGTGTACTCTGTTCTCTGCCGTGGTCCTCTACTGAACGTCTGGGAGCACCTCAACTGTACTGGCCCCAGGCTACCCCCAGGCACCCCCATACTGGAGTTGAAAGCCCTGGGTCTCATTTATAGTCAACAACTGAATGTAATGTGCAGACATCTTCATCCCACAACATCCCCACCTCCTTGTTTGTCCTCACTACTACGTCTGTCTGTCTTTCTTTCTTTTCTCTTCCTGGTGGTCAGACTTTCATATTGAGTCTTTATTTCAGAATTTCACAGTCTCCTCTGAGATTAGAAACTCCTGCCTGCCTCACTCGTGAAAGTCACCCTGTTTGCCAAGAGTGGTGGAGCACTGGAAATCTAATGTGCTGCTTTTTGTTTCAGGGAGACGAATTGAGGGAAGGATGTGGGGAAAGAAAAGTGATGAGCAAATGAGGGATTTGGGGAGAGAAAGGGCCAAGGCTGAAGGATTAGAATACTTGTTTTTACCTCCTGTCCTGACTTTGTGGTCTATGGAGAGTTGGGCTGGGCAAATATACCATTATGCTTTACCATCTGTCCCTTTAGAGATGTACAAGTCACCCTGGATTTAAAGGAAAGCATTTTAATTGGTACTTGGATGATACATCACTTGGGACCCAAATAGATTTAGCATAATGACCAATACTTAAATCCCAAACACAGGTCCTTTTTAGATAGGCCATACGTGACCTTTTCTAGGACACACATGACCAAAAGAGGTTGGTCTTCTAACCTTGCAGACCTTTAGAACCCCTCTCTATACTGGCTTGATGGGAGGTCAGAAAATGTCACCTGCAGGCAATTGGTTCATTCTCAAGAGTTCTAAAAAAAATATGATTGATTATTAGGTTTTTAATGAGCAGGTGAGAAATTTCCAGCATATGTCGGTGACACTTTCTGCATGTTTAATTAACACAGTGAGGCAGATCAGCATAATAATGAACATCTTAGACTCACACTGTATCTGAGAGAACAAAAAAAAAAAAAAAAGTATACAAGCCCAAGAATAATCTCAGTCTTTCTGCTCTCACTCCCAAATATCCTTGTTCTATGTCTCCTCTGTCTACCCATGCCCTCTCTATATGCCCTCTCCTGGGGCCTGAGGGAGCCTTTTGATATGCCCCCTCTCTCTTGGCAAGGTTGTATTTCTTCATTAGGCCCTCTGGGGGCTGCCGGAGTCCCAGAGGATGTCAGAGTACATTAATTCTCATCAGGACATGGGTCCTCTCAGGTGTGAATGGCAGCCAGCAGCTGTCGACAGGGCTCTCTCAATCCTACCGCAACTCATATATCACCCACTGCATGCACACACAGATGCATACACACACACACACACACACACACACAGATAACAGTATTAGAGTATGTCAAATGAAAAGCCAGATGCACATGCAAGTATGCTGTTGAAAGAATCATCACAGAGGAAGATTTACACTGAAATCACTGGTATATGAACATATCTCAATTTAGGACCCTGACCCATGATAATTACAAAAGCAGCTATATATCTTAAAGTCTTTAGGGGGACAGAATGCCATCTCTGCTTAATTTTCCATGTGAGTAAATTTGCCGGGTGCATTTGAAGAGCTTTTGTGATTGCCTCATAGCCTCTCCACCGAGCGCCCCAACCACCATAGGGATAGATCACATAATCTCTCTCTCGCTTTCTCTCTCTCTCTCTCCTCCTCTGTTTTTCTCTTTCATGGCATGACATAGCCTTGCATGTGTCTTACCAAGATATTTTCTCAAGTAATTACATAAAGTAATTCCTTCCAGTGCGGTTGTTATGGCTCCCTGCAGACGTGTATACAAATTACTCATATTTGCTCTGTGGTCAAAGCTGTGAGCTGTCCCACAAGACTATGGGTTTACATTATGAAGGTCTGCCTATTAAAGCCATTTGTTAAGGTCTTCACTCCTGGGAAGAGGCAGCTTCATAGGACACTAAATGAAAGAGGTTAGCCTTAGAAGTGAGCTGTTAATTACTTCAGTTTGTTATTAAGGCTCCACATTGGATTCTGACTCGACAGCCAAACCTTAATCCTCATGTAAACCCAGACTATGCTCTAAAGCAGTGGAAGTTGCTCCTTCTGCTTATGGCAGTTTGTATAAGATATGGTGGGGCTTTAAGGCCTGTTCAGTATGATTCCTCTTTCCTATTATTATTTTGTCATCACAGGGACATATTTTCCAATGTCTAAGGTTGTTCCATGAATTAGTTATCTGTACTCTTCATTACTGGACTCCGCTGTGGGCTGTAGCTCTTTCTCACTTCCAAGCCGTTTCCTTTGGTCGCTTAGCACCCTTTATTCAGTAATTGTCTCTAATTAGGGAATGGCTGGATTGGAATACGGATTTATCCAATTGAGGCTGAAGGACTCAGAAGTAACATATTCAGACTTCATAGCTAGAAGATCAAGAATTTTATATTAAATGCACAATTTTGTGTTTTTTCATGTGATTATTACTGTACAAGCGCAGTTAAATCCTTGCAGAAAATCCACATGAAACGTCCTGCTCTCTTATAGCTTCACATCTGTCTTTTCCAGGGGGCTAGGGTGAGGCTCTAAATGCTATTTATTTTACCAAAAGGAACTGTACATCCCTCAGTCATTGTTTTTCTGTTCCCCATGCTTACTTGCTCCTAGATGTTGAACACAGTGCTGGAGCAGGATGACAGAGGACTGAAGGCATAAAGACACAGTAGGAGTGAGGACACTAGCCTCATTCATCGAAACAGCCCTGGTTTGAGCAGCTTGTAATTCCTCTGAAGCTCTTGTGTTGATGGTGGCTTGGCAAAGCTTTCATTCCCTAGACAGAGGGAGGGAAAAGATGGTTTAGGGAGTAGAGCAGGAACGAAAGAGGAGCGCTGTCCCACCCAAGGTCACTCTTCAAATCAAGCAAAGCATACATGGAAGCCAAGTGAGGGTGCACTGGCTCAGAGCACCCAATCACACTGGGGCCCAGCTCGCACACCCCATCACTCTCTCCACTGCACCAACCAGGGGAGCCAGGCTTTGGGTTACAAATGAGCAATTACCGTGGTCTGAGTTACGCTCCTTTTACCCCTTTTCATTTAACTTTGTTTACCTTGTATCTCACAGTTAGCTTTAAGAGTGAACTGCCTTTCTGAGCCAAAAACAATCAGTTACTAGTACAGTCGTGATACAAAGGAGAAGTAGAGAACCATTGAACATTAGCTCTTTTTATGAATTTTTGGTAGTTATAGTAAAATGTGTTATATATCTTGCCTAACCTGTCTGGAACAGAAAAACGGTGTCTTTCTTGACTATTTGATTTTTGAAACATGGTGTGTCAGGGCTCAGCGTTGCGAGGCCAGACCTTAGCCTTCATCATTCCCAGCTGTCAATGAACCTGCACTGGGCCGCCCAGTCACCTCATGCATTTCATCTGTTCACTGGAGCTCGGCATTCTGCGTTTAGACTCAGGAAAGGGAAAATCAAAGTGGCCAAATTAGCCATCTACATGCCCACACTTTAAATAGTTGTGTAATTATTTGAGCGTGTGGCACCATGATTATATTTCAAGTGGTTAAAATTCCAGTTTGCATATTGTACCATTCCTATTTGTTTTTCAGTCACTCACTAACTTTTTGTGGCTTAATGAATGAAAATATTGTTTAAAGAAGATACTCGGTCGCAAAGGCTTTCAAGTAGAGAACCAGCACACTGGCTACAACAGCAATGTGTTTGATTACATCCAGCCTCTCTGGTTACATAGCCCATCTTACTGGTAACAGTTGTATTGTACGGTAAAATGCTGTCTCACCTGCAGTTTATTTTAAAGACTAATTGCCTAAGTCTAATTGTATTATTCACACAGAGTGCAAGTGAAGAATTGAGTTTTGGGAAGTCTCTTAGTGCAGCAGCTGTATGATCCTCACCTTCTCCTTGTTACTTTAGTGCAGTGTCAGTAATGCTTTGGACCATGGCCCAGACACCCATGCAATGTGACAGGGTAGTCCCATTAAGGTTTCCTAATCAAGTCTCCTCTTCTCCTCCCTTCCTATCCCCCTTTTTTTCTGCCTTCACAGAGAACCAGTGTTTTGGCAGAGAGCTCTGTGCTAAGGATTCAAGGCTGTGTTTGTGTTGGATCTGGGCCAATAACCTCTTCTATCTGCCCTCCTTTCCCATATGGGATGGTTGCTGCAAAGCAGCTAAATCAGGGGCAGTCATTACCTTGCCTCAAAGAGACTTCTCCGTCTTTCTATCACTTCATCATCAACTGTCAGAGATAGAGAGAGATATTGCAGATATGCAAGAATAAGAAAAGAGTTATGAATAATATTTAAGGCTCATACTCATCGTACTCGGAGTGCGTTTACATACACACTCCTAGTTATGATCAGGGTTTTGGAGTATCCCAGTTATGTGTTGCGCATGTAAACACCATTTCCTGGTTTTGACAAACCTGGTTTTGACAAACCTGGATATGCTACTCTGATAGAAACCAGGATACTGTGGTATGTAAACACCTCATCCAGGTTTCTGAACATTTTCTGTAGGTACAGAATATAGTGACTGAGATGAGAGATCAAGATACAACTGCAAAGAGACAATCAGAAACCTTGATACTGTTAGTCATGTAAACAGGGATTTGAATAACCAGGTTTCTGATGTGCCATGTAAACATCATATCCTGAATATGATCAGAACCAGGATAAACCTCAAAACCCACGATACTAGTGTGCACTAGTAGGCCCTGCTGCTGCTTGGTTATCTCATAACCCTGGGCATTGGCGCATGAACGCCAGCCACTTCCAACTCTCTTAAAGAACTCATTAAGTAGGTCTCATATTTTTTCAGCTGCCAGGTGCATGCTGGCGGCCGTGGACTGGGATGAAGAGGCCAGTGTGTCCACACCAGGCAGGGGTACAAAGTTACTACAAGGAAACTACACAGTTGGTGGGGGAGCATTGCTTGAGGAAATAGGCCTGGTTAGCTAACTAGCTACAAACAACTGGAAGTATAGAGACTGTGTATCAATGCATCTCAGTTTGCAACTTCAAGGTTATAATTTATAGTGCATTTATTTAGTTTATCACAGCGTTGGAATACCGAAAGCACTGGCTAAGGTATCAAAATAAGGGAAAATTAGCAATTTGGAGCATGCCCCCGAACAAAATGTCTTCATCTGAAATCATTTTGTCAAAATTGAATTGATTTGTGTGAGCTGCACCTCAACAATAGATGACTGGGGGAGGATACGTGGGTGATAGATGACCAGTAGATATTCAAAGACTGCTCTTTATTGATGGATGACTTCAACAACCAGTTCATTTACTCTTTGTTTCCAAATGAGGGGCAGTCCGACCTTTGTCTGTGACTTTCCGTGCTTGCAACTTGTGAGCATTTTAATGGTCATGATTTTTAAAAAGGTTAGAAGGGTGAAAGCGATAGAAAAAATGTAATCAGTCTACAAAAATGTGTGTGACGACAAATCGGTCACACCTATTGTAGCTAGCAAGTAGGCAGGAGACAAATTGCATGACAAAAAATAATAGCAGGAGAAAACTACATCTATTTTGTGTAACAGATTATTAAATTATGACCATACTGACCTGCTGGTAAGTTTGATAGAAAGCCAAAAATACACAAAAATAGAACAGAATGCACAAAAATAGGCTTGATTGCCTTTGTTTGCAGTTGGGGATTTAAGGATTCACCCAAACAGCAAGAGTTTGTTGCAGAGTTTTGCCTAACACATTTACTGTGTAAAACAGATCTACTGACAAACAAGCTGAGAAAAATGTCAAAATGGCGTGACCAACCAAGGTAAGCCATTTTTAGCTACCAGAGACTACCTGCAGCTGTTTTAAACAGCCATAACTAATTCCTTTCACTGATGGCTTTGACTGTGAGCAACCTGCATGATGTGTCTACTGTGCATTAAAAGCATATGAATGTAACTTAGTAGTAGTAGTAGTATTTTGAATAAATATTACACAATAAATACAGTGAAACATTGTCACTTTCTCAAAGAAAAGCATGTCTCCTGGTCTATAAGTAAAGTTAGCAAGTGTCTGTGTATTCAGTTTGATATGACATACAACACATTATTGAGATACATATATATCATTTTCTATAATTTGATGAATAGTAGCAAGCACATTTATAGTGACCTTATTCATACTACTGACTACTAAAACAAACAAAAAACAAATATACAAAAAAAGTATTAAAGTTTAGTAATAAACAAGAAGTACCTTACTGTGATGGCACAAAGATAACAGAAAGTGTGAGTGTCTGATCAGAGGCCTGGGACTGGTCCTACACATTACACTGCCTACCGATTAAGGGAACCCTTTCAGAGTGTTGAGATATAGCACGGAGCACCCTGCCTGACTCTGTGCCTCCCCACATTTTAACCAGGCATCCCAGGCAGAGTGCAATTGATTTTGGCAGTGGATGGAATAAAGATTGATTGAATCAGAATGGAAAGGACCTCGCTGGAGGATCGACCATGCAGTAACCCTTGAGCAGTGGACGCCTTTGCCAAGAAAGTACTCACAGTTATTCTAGTGTAAGGGGCAATGCGATTAAAGCCCATAGCTTCCACACACAGAACACTGGGGGTGGAGAATGTGTCCTATGGAGAAATTACACATGTGACCACTAGACTGTGGTTTTACTGTTAATTTGAAGATTGTCTAATATCTACTTCACTGTGGTCTGGGATGATGAGGGAATGGAAACAGGCGCAGAGAGACAAGATGTATTGAACTGAACATACAGTAATAACAGACACTGAGAAAATACTCAATATATGTGGTCTGGTCTGTTCTTCCTGTATGGCGTCTGTTTAGTGTAAACCTGCTCTCATCAAATCGATGTTAAACAGGTTTTGGCTCTTATTGTTAGTGTAGTGAAGCAGTGAGGCTTGCCAAAAGAGGGAAGCTTTACTTATCCAATACACAGCCAACCTTTTTTTGACTGCTGCTGAGAAGTAGCTGGGGTTTGTAGTTTCATTCAAACATTTTGCAAATTGTAGCTCAGGGGAATTCAGCTGTTAACAAGTGTGCTCGTTAAAAGTGTGACACTGTTATATTTCTACAATTATCGGATTACAGTATAACTGGCATATCAATTGTGTTGCCTTCACAAACTTTAACTTTACATAAACATCATCAGGGAGGTCCCGGTCACCTCTCTATTTGCCAAGTGTGTGATGTGTCATTATGAGTGTGTACAGCATGCTCGCCTTTCTACCCAGGGTGTTCGTCTAACACCTGTCAGAAAGCAGCTTCACCAGAGACCATCAAAGGGCGGCGCATGGCATGTTTGATGTGTACTCAAACATAATGTGCTGTGAAAACATCCCTGTGCTCTGCCAACGCTAAGTCTTGCTCTGTCTGGCACTGGTTCATCCCCACTCGTGTGCCTGCAAGGCTTGCATTTATCTCTGTTTCATACTTCTTCGTGCTCTCACACAGAACTGTGAACAGATGAACATGTACTAAACAGATCCATCTGTTGCATATACACTGTGAGTTCTCTGTTTTATGTTTGTGACTTATGCAAGTCTATCATCTAGTTATATTTGCCATAGTTCTATTGGGTACACATTTTTGTCAATATATGAAAAACGAACACTGAAATTGTAGGAATTGACACTGAAATTATGTCAAAATGATAATGAAATGCTCTTCATAAGCTTTAGTTATGAGCAGTACTGTAGTGCAAGATAAAAACCCACCTTTCCAAATCTGAAATAAAGTCTTTGCACATTCCTTGGGAATTCTGAGATCACTTATCATGTCGTTTGGATCATGCTATCCTCAGGTGAGTACGGAACAGCCATCAACCTGACACTGTGCTGTGTTAGGCCAGAATAAAGATAAACAAACTTGCCTTGAAGCCAGCAAAAGCATTGACTGGTGCCAGTTGCAGAAGACTGCATCAAAATAATATGTTTCATGAAAGACCATAAACAGACTAATGTATTTATCGGCTCCTATGCACAGATAAAGTGTTATCAATCCATATCATTATATCTCCTTTTCGTAGTTTGAACCAGGTATGTCAAAGTGTCTCATGTAAAAATTACATGAGATTTTGAAATGAGATACATAAAGTGAAATAAAATACATAAAATCAAATAAAATACAGTTACAGTTCAGTAAAAAGATGTAAGTTGCCAATGCAACAAAGGAAGTAAAAGTGCATTAGAGAAACCAGTCATGGAAATGCACAGTAGAACAGCAGAGTTTTTCATTTAGTTTTGAAAGTGGCTAAAGTTGGGCCGCATTTGAGATCTTCAGGAAGATTGTTCTGAAGATTGATCTGTGTGCAGCATAGTAGCTAAAAGCAGCTTCACCCTGTTTGATTCTGACGCGAGGTACAACCTACTGCTTCCTGAAGATCTAAGGGCCCTACTGGATTTATATTCCTGATTTATAAACTAGCAGCAGCACTTTAAAATCTATTCTATAAGTAACAGGAAGCCAGTGTAAAGATTCAAGAACAGGAGTAATGTGCTCAGTTCTCTTGGTTCTCGTTAGAACTCTGGCAGCAGCGTGCTGAATGAGCTGAAGTTGTCGGTCGGTCTTTTTGTCAATGTAAACATAAATACTACATATTAGTAATAAAGCTATTCAGCACACATAGGCACACACAGACCCTATATACATATACTGTAAACCTGTACACTAAAGAAGAAAACTTGCCCCAGAAAGAGGCAAACTTTTTGGAACATGATGGAGTTCGATACATCTGCATGGGAAGAATATCTGCCAGTTTAGTTGTGCCATGGATGAGGTTTCAGACAGAATCTTTTAGTTTAGTTCACTCTTCAAGATTTGCTACAATGTCTGTCTTGACTGAATTTTCAGTCACATTCTGTTCATTCCCTGAGGGTTCTTGGAGCTCAGTTTGGCCAGTTCTCCCCTACTTCAGCAGAAGATTGCATAACCTGGCCTTGGAGGCTGTAGAGCTTGTCTCCTTGCCCGGAGCAGAACCTGGAACATTGTGTGTGTGTGTGTGTGTGTGTGTGTGTGTGTGTGCAAATTTCACATATACTATTTTCATTTTTCTAACTCTCCCTCTCCAAGTCTCTTTTTCATTCTCCTCTTACCCAATTTTATATTGACCCCTGTGTTAGGTTGGGGTTCTGTTTGCCCAGCTGCATGGCTTATTTACCTGGGGTAAAGGAAAGTCCCATCAGACCTTTTCATAAAACACAGAATAAAATGTAATCTGAAAAGGAAAGAGAGAACGGGGTGAGGGCAAATCCATGGTCTGCCAGAGTAAGAGGAAACTGAAGGTACTGGACCACTCCCAGGACAGCGCTGTTAAACCTTTGGGGCAAGGCCAATGAAAGCAGCATATTAGGAATCAGAGATGTGGTCCCACACACTTCATGTCTCTCTCCTTGCACCAACACCAGTACACTCTCCATTTCTCTCTCTCTCTCCTTCCATAATATACACCCTATACGCATGTCCCCCAATGCTTTTCTCTTCTTATTGTCAGGATTTAGCAGGAAAAATGTACTGACTCATGGAAAGGACTTCCTTGCCCTTGGGCTTGTGGTGCGGTTGAGCAGAGGGAAGTTCTCAGGTTCAGATCCAGATGGCACCTGTGGCTGTGTGGGATCCCATTGCTCTCTTGTTCCCAGAGGTTAGGGCTGGAGATTCCCTTGCCAATGCCCAGTCAGCACCACAAAAGTTCAACAACCATTTCTGGTTAGATTCCAGGCCTCAGGCTCAAACTGATGGCAAATCTGAGCCATTGGATGTTGTGCATGTACAGTACGTTATATATAATAACCATAAGCTGTTATATCACCCTCAATCCTTTTTACACTGAGACGCCTTAATATCTAGCCTGCATGGCAGTAGACTGAAATAAACGCAGGAAGTTGCACTTGTTTTAAAGTGTGCTTTGGTTAATTAAGAGGTAGAAATAACTACATTTAAGATTCCTTCAAAAACAACTTAACTTTAAGAACTGTCCCAAGACACCAACAATGCAGAATGAGTGTTGATAAATAAACCTCAATTTAAATGGGATTCTCTCTGAATTTACACCCTAACTTCAGTATGTTGTCTTTGTTATGTATTTGATATTATTTCCTCAGAGTCTCTTTAATAAAGTGCATGCATTTCTTTAAACCTTCTTTATGGTGGAGTATTAAAATCACAGAGCTGTGTTCTAATCCAGCTGGGGTATTGCCCCAGACGCCAAGTGTCTTTATAGAGCAGTGACATTAGCTTGTTTATTGGTTGCAGGGGCATAAAGATGCTATTGTTTTAATTGCTTGTACATGCTCCTGGGATCCATGGAGATTACAGAGACTGCAGATGCCAGCATATTGCAAATGGGATAACAAAACGAAACTAAAGAAAGCCAAAATATACATTAGCTATATTTGATTTGTTTTGCACTGACTTGACAAAATAGCTTACAGTCATTGTATATCCTTAATGCAATCAAGAAAGCCATGATGGAAGTCAAGATTAATACTACACACTTACAAAAAAGCAGCATAGTTGTGTTGTGTGTCAATTTTAAATCGGTTATGTTTCTCATGCACCTCCACTGTGGCAGCAAGTTGGTCAAATTTTTCTGATCTTCCAACAAGCTTGATAGATGGGGAGCAGCAATAAAAGGCAACAGAAAATCAGCACCGACATTGCTAACATAGAAGCAACCATTGATTAAAATAGTCGCTGAGTGGCCTTGGTTTAACTGCTTGAAATGTAAGTGGACTGTTTCCTGTATTAGGCTTGTTATACTCACTCCACACACACCCAAACCCACCCAGTCATGTAGACACATGTACTTTTGAATGTGCACACACAAACACAGGCACACATCGTTCAGTGGCATCTTGCACTATCCCAATCTCATTCCTTGTCTGCTGCCTTTGGCACTCACCTACCTTTTTACATATGCACGTGCTGAACTTTTGACCAAGGCCCAATGGTGTGACATTAGCCAAGAAAGCGGTGGGGAGGGGGAGAGGGAGCCAGCGGCTTTAACAAGTTCCTGAGAGCTTTGGGCCTCGCCTTACGTGCCAGTGGGGTAATTTCACAATGTTGCTAAGGGGCTGTTTAGTGCTTTGAATGTGACTCAGTCCCTGCTCCCTTTCTCATCAAACTCCTTCCCCAGCTCCCCACCATCCCTCTACCTCTGGCTGTCCTGCGTCTCCCCCTGTTCCCCACAAGCCTTCTCAGGCAGCTGGCACTGGGGCTGTAAGCCATCTCCCAGCTCTTGAAGGATGTCTCCCTACTCAGTTAATAAGGGTCCCACTTCACCCGTTCACCATGGGGACAGACATTTAATGAAGTGCCTAACAAGTGGCTCCATAGACTTCTGTTGACTGTCCTCTCGTTGCTCCCCCCTTTGCCTCTCTCTTGCATCTCCTGCTTCGCTCTGTCCTCAGAGGGAGAGTATCTGTGCGCAGCCTGCCAGTGTGGAAGAGGATTTCCCCGGCAAAGCATTGTTAGGCAGGAAGTGGTAAGAGAGGAGGAAAGGGACTTTCACTTGTGGAACAGGGAGACATGGTGGCAGTGTTACCGTGACAGCCGTGCGGTACCGTGGTCGCTGGGGCGGAACACAGTGGGCAGAGGTCCCACACACCAGGCCCCCTCAGCCGCCTCCAGAGCAAATGAGCTGCCAGGCCAGACTAATGGAGTCCTAATTGGTGATTAGGAGAGAGGGAAAGGTGAGGGAGTGTCTACAGGCAGTCTGCTGTTCGCAGAGTGAAGCAGCAGGCTGCTGTATTCACTGTTTCAGTGAAACAAAACAGCCATTACTGTTTTTATGCAGATGTGTCACTGTTTACTGCACTAGCTGCATCCCATAAACAGATGATGAAAAAGACAACTATAAACTGTAGTAATATAAACACATTAATAGATAATTACAATTTTCTTGCAACACAAATGGAGCAAGATGTAATTTCTATTAAATATATTCTCTCTCCTCAACAGTATTTATGTTACTTGTGTGATGTGACTTGAGTGTCATGTATTTTAGTTATCTGGAGCAAATGAGGTTGGAGCCAAACCAAGAACTATAGAGATGAATCCATCAATCAGACCTCATTGTAAGAGACAGAGCTTTGGTGAACATTATGTGATTGAATCTAAAGAAAAATGGGCACTTTAGCCCTGATCTCTTACCATCAACCTCTATATAAACATGAAGAAAGGGCCCTTAGGTGTGGATAGTGTTACACACTTACTTTATATGGTGCAACGAAAAGGGAAGGGGAAGCAACATCCTGACAGAATATCAACTACTGAAACAGGACCCTTTCCCTACTTTGTGAATGACACGATGGGGCTGAGAGTTGTATGGAGCTGCTTTTCTGAATGGACGAGGCCCCAGGCTGATACTGATTTGGTAGATAGGGTGACGTCTGCTGGGATCCAGGGCCTGGTCGGCTAAGGAGGACAAGGGCTGTGATGACTTCCTGTCTGCTTCCTGCTACTAATCCACCACATTAGCTGTGTGTGTTACCCTATTTATAGCCAGGCCAGGATGTGAATAGACTGTCTAGTTTCACTTTTCATACAGACGGTAATTTTAGTCTTCTTTTGCTCCACATCTCGTCCCTCTCCTTCACTGAGAGTGCTGATGTGATGTAGGATAGAGCACTCAACATTGTCCCTTCATGGTGTGTTGTCTGGATAAAGTTATTTTGATTGCTTTTTCTTGAAGAGATCCATAAAGTGTGAGCTGTGTCTAACTGACGCTTATTCAAATTATATCTGAATAAAATGTGGTTTGCCATGGTACAAACACTTATGTGTACATACAGTAAAAAAACAAAAACCCTTGTACAATCCAATGGAACAGTCCTTTTGTCAAACTTATCATTTTTAATTGTTGACTTTGTCTCAGTGAGGTGATTCAGCTCTGTACTTATTTTTGAAGCTGTGATTTTTGATGGCGTATTGGATTTCATAATATTGTAAAATGTTTCTAATATATTTGCAAACAAGGTGGGCAAAATATTAGAAACACCTTTCAATATAATGCAGTCCTTCAAAATGTACTATATAATGTAGTCAACACATGTAGTCATCTCAACAAAAACTGAACATTTTAAATATTGGGGATGGTGTGTTGCATTGTATTATGTTGGACTAGTGGACTGTTGAATCCATGGGATTCAACAGTCCATGTTCTCTCTCTCTTTTTTCTCTCTCATTCACACATATATACATGCCATGCCCTAAATAGTATAGGGGTGACAGAAACCTTTTAAGTAATGTTACTAAACACTTAAGTGCCTCCAAACTGAACTGTGAACTGTGATGCGTAAGACTGCCACTGTGGCAGTTATTCTGGGGATGCCAAGTAGGGGGGTAACTAATGTCTGTGCCCCTCTTCATTAACTGGCCAGATATTTATTGTACAGCTTTTATTTTATGCACCTCTTTTCTGTCGACACAGCATCCTTTTTTTTTTACACCTCTATCTTGGAACAGCCCCTCTTGGCGCATCTGTGGCAGATTAATCAAAAACTTCTGAGGAACTTCAGGGGGGCTTATATCCTCTAATCGTGTAGGTGTGGGAAAATGTTATGGGTCCCCACCCACAGCCTTGAGATCCAGCCAGAACACTCGTATTTTGCGTTCCTCTTAAAACCTAGGTGGAGAAGCAATGAGAGAGCACTTTTACACAGATGGGCACACAGGTATAAGAGCATACAGACACTGTGTGTGTGTGTGTGTGCGTGTGTGCATGTGCGTGTGCGTGCGTGCGTGAAAACATGAAAAGCTAGCAATCCCATTTGCTAATATTGACATGGGTGTCCCCATTCAATCTTGTTACAGGGATTATTGTCTATTGAGATCTCATTTCATTAGACTAAAACACACACCTCAGGGTGCACACTGGGGCTGCTGCAGGGGCCCCAGCCTTTTAGCCTCTTTGCTGGGCCGATTGGTAGGGGGAGGTACTGTAAGTGGTTTTACTGAGGATCACTGTACTTCCAAGTGTGTCCCAGTCGATACATAACGTAAACTTCATATGTGGCTGTAGCATGAGACATGTTATGCTTTCCAAGAGAATGCCACAAGGTGAGGAGACTCCCGTTAATGCCCAGTGGGTGGAGTAATGTGGGCAGATATCCTGCTAACTGCTCTATAGAAATGCCTGTTCTTGAATTATATCCAAAATGCATATGAGAAAGCAACCCACCACCCTCCTCATGGCCCCACTCCAGATTACGTATTGATTCTTGATATGAAAAGCTCATTACATAAACAGAAACAGCAACACAAAAAAGCCAGTGAACCTTTGCATAAATCCTTTAATTGAATTTCCAGTGCCGGTGGTTGGAGGTTCTCTTTTTAATTGAATCCATTGCTGGTGTTGTGATTTGCATGCACGGGAGTGGGTCCTGTCCCAGATAAAGTGCCATTGATCCTTATTAAAGCTCACCTCTGGCCGCGCTGTGGACTAACAGGGAAAATTAAGTGTGTTCATGGTGCATATACTTAGTGGCCGCAAGGCAGGACTCTGAGAACCAGCACACACAAGAGGAGAATGAAAGAGAAATAAAGACAGAAAATAGAATTATCATGAAATTAATTTGCTAAATTATCTGGGCTTTGGTCATTTTTATCAAGCCATTTTACATAAGGCATTCTTTGGCGCTATCCCTGGCAGCTTATAAATAGCAACTGACCTCTTGTTCGGGTTTGGCAGCCGATCAGATATGATACAAACAAAATAGCCTTGCAAAAACTACAGAATCTACAAGTCATGATTGAATTACAAATTAGATTTTGTCTCTCTTGTCTTCTTAACGAGTTTTGGGTTAAAATCTCAATAGTATCTTTATCTAATTATTAGGAATGTGAAAAACCACCTGTTGGCTCAGCAGCACATTGAGAAACGAGGGTAATACGTTATCTATCTTGATTTGGCCAGTGATATCATGTGTGATCAATCTGCTGATTGCTGAGTATTGATAAGCGTTTTTTCTTGGTTTGGTGGAGGGCATTAGTGACACTGAGCGTTCCTATTGGATTTCCTGTGGAGGAGGATACAACAGCAGGCAGGCGGCTTGCATCACACCTCATCAACTTGGACACATTGGCTGGTGAAGCATCTTCCTTTTTTGTGTTGTTTCTCCTAAGCGGTTGTTTTTGCTTATTGTCAGATAATTGGTCTAATGTCTTAGTGTGCGTTAATTGGTTAATCTTACCAAAAAAAAACAAAAAAACATTGCATGTGTCCTTAAGGCATAACAAACATGTTGAATGGATCTGCAAAGCCTTTCATGAATGCTTTGAAACTGCAATGTCTTTTGGGGCCTTCTGATATCACAAAAGATAATTTAAAATAGCCACAATATACTGTAATATACATCCAAATAAGCTCTTATAGGTTACTGTGCAATGAGCAATTGAACATGACCTTAATATGTACAGTATCACGTTACTACCATGCTTTTGGCATGCATGCGTGCTGCTGTGCACATGCTGTTGGAAGACATACAACCAATGCGAATACCAGTCATTGCTCTACAGCGCTACCAGTGGTCAAAATCTCCTCAGGGGACCTTTAACCTCTTTCCCATTTCACATTATCTGCAAGCAACACATTTCATCACCTTTCAGTCCAAATATTGACACTTTCGCAATAAGACAGGCCACGCTAATCTCATCTCAATCATTTCACACACAAATACAGTACATGAACCTGTCCCTCATTGAAAACATGTTATCATAGTGATATGAAACAGACAAGACAAATGAAGACATCCAAACTGTCAGTGATTTTTAGTTTCAAAGCTTTTTGCAGCTTCATCTTCAAGATCTAAGTGAATCTTACTTTTCCGAATTACACACACATACACACACACCAACAGGCATGGTCCTCTATCCCATGGGCCAAGTGCTAATCCCCATGCACCGTAATGTCCACTCAGCAGAAATGTTTAACTGTATTGACTTGAATGTTGTCCTTTTCTTTGGGCATCTGCTTCTTTTATGGGTGTGGGTGGTGTGTGTGTGTGTGTGTGTGCGTGTGTGTGTGTGTGTGTGTGTGTGTTAGCCTAAAATTGATACATTTTGACTGAGAGCTTGTGTGATGGATGCCTGAGCATGTTAGAGAGTGATAGGAAGTCCATTCTGTCTGTCAAGTGGTCACTGACAAGCTGGCAGTAATACTATTACCGTGGAACACAAATAGGTTTACATAAAACCCTTTGTAATTCTACTCAAACATGTATGGCAGACTGACTTTTATGGTGCCATATATAAAGCGTGCCCACCTGCAAATGGCTCCATGCGGTGGCCTTTGAGTCATTGAACACTCAGGTAATAAAGTAAAACAACAAAGAGACATACAGTAGATGTTGTACAAACACAATTACAAGCTAATTTTACACCTGCCTTACAAGTTAGTGGGCTTAATAAAGGTTTATGGTTTATCTGAGATTTGAATTGGCCACTGCACTTACTGAAGACGAAGAATTTCAGAGTCCTAAAAATTCAATATAGTGAGGCTGCATGGACAAAACTGATAAAGCATGGTTATTGTAAGCACCTGGCCACCACTTTCTACTTAATTGTTTCTGTCCATGATAATATATTCCATTCTATTAATGTTGATTTAGTAATTTATCATAGTTTTCAGTAATGTGTAAAATCTGATGCTACTATAAAATGTCTGTGAAACAGCTGGGCCTCATAACCTGCCATTTCTAGTTCTTGTATACTTCATTTTCTTAAGTCAACTAGACACAACTTACAAAGAGAAACTTAAGGACACAGGACAAATAGTACAGGATGGTCAATGTCATGAAATCCAATACAGGCACTGTAATATATACAAGCTTATGTAAAGCAGAAAAAGCACAGGTGTTACTGATAAGCATTAATGAAGGCTTCCATTGCAGCCATCATTAGTGTTATTAATTACACCTGTGCTTTCCCGCTATGACTTATCAAAATGTCTGTCCTGAAAAATGCCAAATGAACTGCACTGTAATGTTTCCAATATACTGGCCACCTCATTTACTAATATGGAGGAGCAAACATATGATAAACACCTGAACTTATCATATATTCCCATACAAGACCACAAACTACAGCCTCAAAAATATCCACAGAGATGGATCTAGACAGACATGTACTCTGTGTCGATATTTTCCTGTTGGTGCTTCCTGTATGCCTCCGTGATGCGTGTGTGATATAATATCTAACTTACCAATGCCAAGGATGGGGGATGGTTAAGGATCCTTGCCAACCAGAAAGACACACTGAATGGTGGCATGACTGGAAGCCACAAGATGCATTGCAAGAAAAATGCATCACAACTTAAACAGCTGACACACATCAACAGCAATTTGGTCTATACATACTGATGACTGAAACAGCTGGGGAAATGGACGCCCATGTCAAAGCACATAGCAGTAGTGAGGATAAAATATAATGTAAAATATGTAAACTCAAATTAGCCAATGTGTAGTGTATACATGCTAATGAATGTGCTATATGAAACAAACATTATAGTTTGTCATTGCTGTTTTGTTTTAGTAGTTTGTGAGGGCAAATATGTATCAGAAATTTTAAGGTTTTTGAAAAAGTTGTCAGTGGAAAAGTGTTTTACTGAAATAATAGGTGACATACAGCAGTTTCAGTTTTGATCAGGCCCAGATAATCGGGTGTGGTGCATGTCACCTTGAAATTTGTTCCAGTTTGAAGAAAACTGGAATGTCTGTCAATCATTCTCCTTGTCTCTCCCAATGCTGACCCTGCCCTGTTGATAAATATTGCAACTTTTGCAATATTGCATTGAACAGTATGTGAAGAATAGCTACCACCTGCTACCATTGATTCAACTGTGTCAGTTTAGATGGTAAGGTAAAGTGGAAATGGGTGCTGTAAATCAAACTAATCGGTCTTAAATGAGCTTCAATTTTCAGTTGTCTTGGGCATCAATGTTTTGTTAATACCACTGATTTCTATCTCTTTTTTAAAATCACCAGCTCTCCTTCAGTGTACAGGCAGTTTTTCACAAGAAAATGTCAAAATATTCTTTAATTTGTCCATGAAAGTGAGGCTCACTCTTGTGAGACACTGATAATTTACAAAACAAGTGCTGTTTTTTTCCAAATGTGCTTTTATTGTAAAAATCTGTCTCAGTATGTGGGTGCTGTGCAAACTTTTTAGTGACAGAAATCCACCTTTGGGACACATTCATTATTCCACTAGCCCCACCTGGCACAGAGTGGCAGCAGTTGGCTGATAGAATAAGATAAATAAGGCATCCCTAATGGAGGCAAATAGTGGAAACATGTTCCATCAGAAGTGATTACTACTAATTAAGCTGTTTTCACAGCTGGCTGCCTTGCTTTAATATGCATGCTTGCATCATATAAAGCGCTGAGAGAAATGGCATGAAAATGCTTAGCGATCCAGTTGAGTCACAGAACGCTGATTAAATGGATTAATATTACTCATAACAGACAAACACCAGAATTATCAAAAATATATTAATTATATCCTTATGCAGAGAACAAAGGGAGAGGTAGAAGACACTTGAATAAACAGCAGTTAGAGAAGAGAAAGAAGTAAAAGTACATGACAGGACCCATAAGAGTGAATGTGAATGTCTGCCCCCCCCATCCTGCTTGTCTCTGTGGCCACAGTTGACTGACCCCTCTCTAGTCCTGAGGCCTACGGCCTACTCGTCCCTTTCTAACAGACGACTGATTGTGCTCCTCTACTTTGTGTGGCCTCGCACCGCTCAGCAGCACATCAAAGAACATCCAGGCTACTGGGGAGCGACTGTTGTTCGCTGGGGCTCCAACATGGTGGACACTGATGTTTTTCTTTCATACAAAAGCAGTTAGCAGCCCATAATCCTTCACTCTGAGCGCAGAGAATACCCACAATCCCTCACACTGTGGCTGTTCTGTAGCTGTTCCTGCGTGCCCTGGTGAGCCATAGAGAGGATCAAAGTGCCCACACATAGAGCAGTGAGATTTAACTATACCTTCAAGAATCAGATCACAGGAGTGTGACGTCAACAACAGTCTTATATAAGATGGAACTTTAGAGGAGTTGAGAGAAATTTTGTTTTCAGTACATATTTGTTTTTTCCTTGGAGCACATTTTCTTTCACATTTTATTTCAGAAGACATGATTGATGCGCCATAATGCACAGTTGGTTTTATAATATCAACTTTTAGAGGAGTCACATAGATTTATAAAACAATTTGGAACTATTTCAGGGTTACCTTTGAATTCTCTTTAAGATCCAACAGCCTTTTGATTTTAAAGTGCTTTGTTTAATCAGACAACATGCAGCAGAATTGTAAGAAAGTTTTTTTTCTTTTCTTTCACCTGGTGGTGATGTGTCAGTGTTCTTAGCACTTACTAACTTCTGTCTTTTGAGGCTGTGTTTTCCTTACTCTCTATGTGCATATTGAGACACTTGATTAATCACATTTGGGGAAGTGAGATTCAGAATGAAAGAAAACCTGTCAGCTCCTTACAGACTGTGTGGATTTTTTTTTCTTTCTCATAGTGGATTGTTTTGTTCACTACTGCCAAACCAGGCGTGAGGTCTTTTAAGTACCCCTGTGCCAGTTAAAACCACAGCAGGGAAAGAAGTCGTCCCCTGTTCTGGAATTACAACTTTCTTTTCCACCCGTTTAAAGAGACTCTTATTTTCCTGTCTGTCCAATGGTTAGGAGATCAAAGACACTTTAGATTTGGATGCCTTTGAATCAAAGAGAGCACTTTAATTGAAATAAAAAAGGGGGATGGGACTGGCTAATAGCTCTGTTCAGGTATGTAGCATAATGTCTTTTGGCTGAATTGCATGGCTTCTCTCTCTCAAGGCTTTCAAACTGGCAATGAAAGATACCTCCTTTAATTTTCCTCATGGTATTTGAAAATGAAGTGTAACAAAATTATTCATGAACATTGTCAACAGAGTAAACCTTCTTTCGCTTATTGGCAAATAATTCTCAAAGTTTTTTTAAACTTTGCCAAAACCATTTGTAAAAGTAGCAGCTGCAAATCTTTGCTGTATCCCATTTAACATTGTGCAGCTATTACCATTTCTCTCCATCTATTCTTGCTTTGCCTTGTTTCCCACACCCCTGCCCCCTGTCTGCAAGTGTTTTGTGGTCTTCTGAGAGGTGGAAGAGTGGTTGTTTGCCAGACTGGTGTTAGCATACAAAAATATACATTTTTCATGCACACAAGCAGGGAACAGAGTTCAGTGGTGAGTGAAGTGGAGGGATACTGTACAAATCTTTGATGAATAAAAATATTCATTGATGAACAATTAAATCCATGAAATCCCTAAATCCAATGAAATGGAAAAAAACACGTTTGGATTAAAAAAAAAAAAAAAATCTTCTTGCATCTGCTATAGACTATGCATTTACAAATTATAGTTATTTGATATTGTCATATGAGATCACAATATGTAAAAGATTTTTTTTTACCCTCCAATAAATTCAATGATCATTACCTAGAAGATGGCTATTTTTATGCGTAAAACACTTATTTTGCTAAAGTTGACCCATCTCTGTGCCCCAAACTGACTCCACCCCATTCAACATTTTCTAGACTTGCCCCTTACAATGTTTGAAACTACAATTAAGAATGTTTTTGGCTAATAACCACTGTAAGCTAATATCATGCTAATCACTCACTTCAATTAAAAGCTCCTTCACCTGTCTAGAATCCAGTTCAGTATTTCTAAGTGGCACGTATTTGATCTGCCATGATGCTACCACAAGACGTACAGTGTAGGACATTTTCTTCACCCTGAACCAGCAGTCGAGAAAGTGTAGCTGTCATATTAAACCTCTGTGCTCACTCACTTAGCTCGCCACACTCTCCGGGGCGCCCCTGTTTGTCTACACCACTGTTCCGGTTCAGTAGAGAGAGCAACAGGGAGACGAGAGGCTCAATGTGCATTCCTGTCAAGAACTCCTTCACTGATCCTGTAAACCATCCTCATTCACACACACACACACACACACGCACACACACACGCACACACACACGCACACTTGCACGCAAACAGGGCTCTTACCTCTGAGAAGCCATCTATGAGTCTGCAGACTTCTAATGCTGCAGGCATGCTGGCTACACTTGCCTACTGTGGTTTCATTCATTATTGTCCTAATTAATATGTTTTAAGTCCTAATAAGGCTCCCTGATTATGGCAGCAATGACTGTTATAGTTGAATAACGTTTGTAAATTAATAATAAAACATTCTGTGGTTAGTAGGTTAATAAGGACAGTCTTTGAGGTTCGAGGTGATTGCACTTCAATGTGAGATTTCTGCTGAGTGTGCTGGAAAACACATCAGTCTGCTTTTAGTGCAATGGCCTTTGTTGTTTGTTTGGGAAACAGATGCAGTGTCACACCAATAGAGGGCATTGTTGTTTAACTGCAGGCATGAAGAGCATGTCCTTTGTTTATGTAGGTATCCAAGGGTGCTGTTTTTCTATCAGTCTTTAGGCTGACTGAATTTGATGGTTTTGTTTGAATGCTAATTTGAGCATCAATGTATCAATGTCGTGTTTTTTCACATTCTGTCAGCAAATGCAATGGCTAAACACACTCAATCTTTTGATTTTCCCCACCAATTTAAATTACTTCATATTATGTTTTATATGAGATGCAAATTAAAAGGATTCATTTCATCAAGCTGCAGCCAATTCTCCTCTAAAGGGAATAACTGAAATACATTTTTTTCTTTCACATATTCCCAGGGAGATATTTTGCTAAAATATGTAAATAAAATGAGCTTCCTCCTTTTTGGCACAGATTCTATTGTAGATATACAGTTTTTTTTTTTATTGCAATTTGACTGAAACAATGAAATGGGAAACATAGCTGGCTCTGTAGATAGCAGGCTAAAGCTTGGATAAATTCTGAACTACAGATAAGTTCTTCTCTTTAAATGGGCCTGCATGTGTAACGGGTGAGGGGACGGAAAACAGATTTCACAGAAAGGTACTTGATCTCAGGTCAGCTAAAGTCATCTCCATCTGGGGTTAAATAATCCTTAGAATTAGATTGTAGTGGGACAAGTAAGGTATTCTTACAGTGTCTTCTGAATAGATGGTGCGTGTGTCTCTTTATGTGCACACACTTGAGCTGTGTGCACGGAGTCGAAACAAGTTAAGCTTAATTAAAAACTACTTGCAGGGCTGATAACCATACAGTATAGCTCTCTTTATCACCTTTCTTTGAGTTTGCAATTGCACATATATACAAATACATGCAGGCACAAACATGTGTATTCGAAAAAGCCAACCAACCTGACAGTTAACCTTGGCAAAACAAACAAAAGTGCTATGATAAAGTGCAGATCAGTTCGGCTTGGTTTTGCCATCGTATTTATGGTACTGCTGTTTATTTTATGAAATTTCATTTTTTTATTTTTCCTTTTTTTTCCTCTGACAATTCTTTTTCATAATTATTTTATATGACTCTTCTGTTGCCCTTTTAAGAGGACAGTCTGTCTTCACTATATCATTGCAGTTTGGATATATAATCATTCATATTGCTTAATATATATTGATCATTTAAGATCATATGGAAAGTTCGGAAAAGGGCATACCGATTATGATCAAACTGGGGGATAAAAGCTGATTTTAAGTTTGTTCTTAACATTTCTGTTCAAATTCAATGTTTGGTGACAAATTAATACTTGATAAAGCAAAATCATGTTTTTCTTAAATGGATGCCTAAACTGTACTTTTGTGAAAACATCTGAAAAGCCGTTTGACCATTGTTCTGAAAACAAACTCATTGGTCCAAAGGACAAAACTCATTCAGCCTCATTTTAACACAATGAATGAGCATTCAATCAAATGGATGCCAATTTATTGATTTAAGGGAATGCACAAAAGAAAGGATTTAAATCTCGGCCGATAGCCATTACCAGCGAATCTGAAGATAGACAGGCGATTGGTCATAGATCACAGATGGCAGGAAATCCATCTCTCCTTGCTCATTTCTCCTTTTTATTTTGCCATGCTCCCACTCTGAGATTTTTCACACCAGATTATCATACAGCCCAGTCATATATTTAAATTCATACCATCGTTCTTTCTCTAAACTGCATGAGGATATCAGCTCTACCTGCTCTTTGCCCTGTAGCTTGCTATAGTCCTAGGCAAAAGAGCTGTCAATAAAGTTTATTGTTCAGGACTAAGTGGCAGTACACTGGGTTGTCCTGTCTTTGGGGGAAGATTGTGGGAAGGTTGGGGTAGAGGGGTAATTAATATGCTGCTGTCATGACAGATGTGGATATTTGAGTCTAAACTGATTTCAGATATATCGTGAAATCTATCTGCTCCCAAACGGTCCACTCAAAAGTGTTAATAATTCTGATAAAATAAGGCATCGAAGTGGAATCAGAGTTACAAATACAAACCATTTTTCACAAAGCCCTAACTTTACTTTAGACCACATCGATCACTGTTGATTAACAAACCAATAATTAACTAACTTAATAAATAAATAGTGATCATTACATCATGCATAAAATGCATGTAAGTTCAGACCCATACATGTGTTATTATCTTTAGATTTACACTACATTAGAAATGCACTTATTTTCTTGTTATGAAATTAGAGGATGAAGTGAACAGTTGTAACTTAGACTGCATGCTGATGTGACTTACATTTATAAAGCAGCAGCACAGAGGTCATTCATTCTTTAGGCGTACATTTTTTTATCCTACCCCTGAGTTCAGCAAGCAATTGATATGTGATCTGGGAGAGGGCAGTTTATTGATTACTGTGGGGACTTAAGCGGTAGTATGGTGGTGTGTGGACAGATTGTTCCAGGGTCCTGTACACTTAAGCCCCTGTCTTACTCATACGGAGCCACATAAGGTATCCACTTTTGACATGTTGATAGCAAGTGCTCATTGGAAAAGAGCAAACATCAAACATGCACATAGGCAAGACAAGATAAATAGACTATTATGTTACACCGCAAACAATTAGCCTGAACAGTCTTTTAAAGGTATATATTTAGACAGGACACTGTTGACACCATAGCCCCTTATTTTTTTCTTAATGGGTTGACAAAGAAATCAGTCTCTCATTCTTTTTATTTCATCAGCCCTCATCTACAAATTGTAGAGAAAATGTTCTTGTATAAAGGAATATGAGGGCCTTTCTTTGAATAATATCTTGAAAGTGTGTTGACATATACAATAAGCAGAGATCACCATTAAAATGACAGTCCTTCCAAATTGGTGTGAGGATGTCCAGAGGGGTTGGAATGTGAGCTTAGCTGCGGTCTGTGTTCTCAGGTGATGGATAGGGTAGGGGAGTCGGTGGTGGGGTGGGCAGGCTTTGACCTTGGCCATGGAACAGTAAGCGCTAGCTCAGATATCTCACATGATACCCATACATAGCGGCTCATTACGGAAGAGCCCCCTTATGCAAAGTGCAGAGCTCAACACTGGCTGGCTGACAAGGGCTAGCCTAGCACTGCTGACCTAACAATAAGACAACAGGGCTGTCCCCACCTCCCAAAAACATAGCTCCAGCAGTGTCTTGGTTCCTTCATCAGCATGGGCCAGCAGCAGCTGCTTTACAAGTTAAGATGACCAGGTCCCCAAAGCTCATCGAGAATTGTAAAGATTAATGCTTAATCTTACAAATTTTTCATGAAGTTTAAAGGAAAAGGATTTTGGGAAATACCCATATTCACTTTCTTGCCGAGAGTTACAAGAGAAGACTGATACTATTTACATGTCTGTATGCTAAGTATGAAGCTAGCGCCAGCAGCAAGCTAACTTAGCTTAGCATACAGACTGAAAATGAGGAAACGGCTAGCTTGACTCTGTCCAAAGGTAACAGAATTTGCCTACCAGCACCTCTAAAGCTTAGTAATTAACACGTTATCTCTGTCGTTATCTCTGTTATCGTTTAATCTCTATTAAAATTGAAGTTTAAAAATGATGATGATGACCGTTTTATGGGGGGTTATGTACCAGACTATTTCTTGATTGGAACCATTAACTTCCTGGAGTCTCCGCTGGTTGCCTGCAACTGGTCCTGGCCAAGACATAGTTTGGCACATAAACCGTAAAAACTGCACAAAAAATATGAATCGACATTTTTACACTCTTTGTGCGGATTAAACAAACTAGGTATAACATGTCAATTAGTGAGCTTTAGAGATGCTGGAGGCAGATTTTGTTACCTTTTGTCATTTCATGTGTTTAGATCGTTCCACCCCAACTATAAAAATCAAATGGCACACTCCAGTGTGCAAGTGGTGGCTCTGGTAATTGTAAGTCATGGATACTGTGTTATTGACAGTTTTGACTGACTCTTTAATAACGGCCCCGCTGTAAAATCTTTTATCATCAGGCTTTACAGCACTGGACAATGACCCCACAGGCTTGAGAGCATTTGCTGGGGATAGAAAATATCCTGAAACTGTTTCTTCTCTTTTTCTTTTTTACCAACATGTTCCATTTGTACCATTCAACAATCATTAAACAATATATTAGATTCGGTTGAGGTAATTTGCTTTTATGTCGCATGTTCACTGTGAGTGTGAAGGTAGATTGTTTATAGGATATCTGCGATGATGTAACATGATCTGTCTCTGGAGTGTAGTTACACTTTTAAGACTGTTTGTTACTGCTACACTGTGTCTTTTCATTTCAGCTTTTCAGGTAATGTGATTCCCAAATCACATTAGCAAAAATTTTAAAACAAAATCCAATGATCCTAGCCTACTGTCGAAGACAAAGAGATATTTTAACATGTATCCAAGAGTCTTTTATCAGTTATAGTGAGTGATGGGGATCCCTCCAGTACAGCATTTAACCTCGGTAAGAAGGTAACAGTGATGTGAATTGGTGTGAAGTGATGTTGAAACCCTGGCATTGGTGACACCCCGCCTCCAGCATACTGCTACTGTACATCAAAGAAGAACACTATGAGTCTGTGTGAGTGCAGTGAGGAGTGTGCACACTGAGACTGAACAGTCCCTTGCCAAACAGGTAGCACAACATCAAGTGTTAGAGTGAACCCCTCCAAAACTCAGCAGTTCACACTCAAATAAAGGGTAAGATACACAGCTTAGAGGATGCACTGTATGTTAACACTTTACATAGAGAAAGCTGAGGCTTTAAAAGAAGTGTTGAGAAGACATAATTCATCAAACTGGAGCAAACTTAATTTAAGTGTGTTAAAACCTCTACACCTTTCACAACCTGGAAGAGCACACCTCCAGTTATGCAGCTCTGACGACTTAAACATGACTTTCATGTGACTGCCATGTGACCTGTCAATTATCACAGTAACGTGGTGTGAATTAACCACAGAGATGAAAAACTAAATTGCCCACAACTCTACAGTAGAACTGATAAAACTGTTTGGATGAGTGGCAAAATGTCTTCCACTGGTCAATCATAAACCCAGTGGATTTTGTTGTTTATGTTTGGATATGTTTAAATGTTTCTTCTACCCAGTACTTCTACAAAGTGTGAGGGGTATCCCTGCTCCACTGTTGCCAACAAGACAAAATTCTAATTAAGTTTAGGAGAAGCTGAATGTATATGTTTACAATGATGCACTTTCAAAATGGCCACTGGGCACACTGCAGGAACAGATGGTGTGTTAATTTCAATGTTTAGGTCTCAGATGAGCAGACATTACCCCGTGTCGAAAGAGAGAAGTACTGTCTTCAGTCTTTGTGTGTTAATGAGTGAATACATAAGGACGTACATAATGTGCATGCATGTGTGTGCCCATTGTAGGAGCAGGGCCCATATTATGTGTGTGTGTGTGTGTGTGTGTGTGTGTCCAGTAGCCTGGTGGACAGGCCTATCTGCTCCAGGGTAACCTCTTATCAGAGCCATTGGCATATCTTGAGTGGGATGACATAATCAATAATCAGAACTGTTAATCAATGGTATTCTAAATAAGAATTGATTGGACCCACAAGGTTAGCCAGCTTTATCGGTTTACATTAAGCAAAGCAACACAATAGACAAAGGCCCATGACTTGGACAGACCAGTTTAACCCCGTCTTTTAGAGACACAAAGAACATGGGTGGGCAAAAGAGTGCGTATTATCTCTCCTTCTGTTTCTCTTTCTCAGTCATGTAGCTCCTCGTTGCCTTTTTACGCTTCTGTATGTATTATTCTCAGAGAAGTTGGTCTTTCTCCGCTGGTATATCTTCAACATTATTGTCACGCACAGCCTCATTTGAATACAATGAAGCTCCAGATGCATCTCATTATCGACATGGTCAGGTAGACAGAGGTCACTGATTTGTGTCACCTTTCACAAAACGGCCATCTCTCTCGGGAGCCTGTTGGATGAAGAGGGAGGAGTGTGGCAGCACGCTCTGTGTGTGCGTGTAACCCATGGGGGCTCCGCATCTCCCTAATTACCAGGTAGTGGAACACAGTCACAGCTGTCTGCAGGTTAGTTGAAGATGACCCATGAGGATATACAGTTTTGCATTCCCCATAAAATCAGTGTGTTGTTCTTTACAGACTATGTATTTTAAACAGTTGTCAGCTTTAAACTGTCAGTGTTTTTTTTTTTTTAGTGGTAACAGGAGGCTGCCTGCCTCATATGTGTGTGCCTTCATTTCACAGTTCACATGCTTCCCATATTCTCCCATAAAACATGACAACTGTCAATGTGCTTGAATCACCTACTAACAGAAAGACTAGTAGGCAAGCATGGAAAATTAGCTGAAATAACCCTTTTAGTTTCCCCTTACCACAACAAAGCTTAGTTACATGATTACCGTGTTGCCAACATGGATACTCCAATCATTTTTCCCCACTGGCAGTGGCTCAGTGCCAGAGACAGGCTTAGATTTGGCATGAGAAAAATGCCTTTCACTGCTCATACAGACCACCTGGCATCATACATTCTGTCTTTAGAAAGGCAAAAAAAGTGCTTGTTAAAACCGTAACATCTCTCTCTTTTCTATCTCTTACCCACAATCACACAGTCACACAAACAGACAAATATTTGTCACTGCCGATAAGCAAAGACAAACATTAAGCTAAATTGACTATATGTTTGCTTTCTTATGTTATTCATACTTAGTTTCGCATAAGGCTATCTTCAACCCTTGTAAGCGCACAAAATAGGTAGTGAGAGGCAATGATGCTTCTTTGATCTTCCCTGTGCCGGATCTCTCTGAAGCGCTCTGTATCAGTGTAGTCTCTTCGTCGATTCTCCGCACACCCCATGTCTTCGCTCCACCTCTCTTCCTGCCTATCTATCCCTCTCTCTCTCGTTCTTTGTCCCTTGTGAAAGCCCCTGTCACCTCTGGCCCTCCTCCTCTCCTCCCCCTTTGTGAGGCTATTACAGGCAGCACTCCTCCCTCTCTGCCTTCCCCATGTATTACCATTAGAAGACATGCATCTTGGGAGCTGCTGCACACTCCTCTGTGTTTTGATTAATATTTTAGCAGCCTCAGGGAGGAAATGGGTCTTCCTCTGAGCTAATCTGTTATGTGGAGGATGCTTGGAGCAGAGGAAAGGGAAGATGATAGAAGAGGAAGGTCAAGCTCGACTGTTTTTATTTTCCATGTCAGAGGTTGTAAAGACATGCAATACAAACCAAATGCCTTGAAAAGGTGAATAATGCACCAGTGCAGTGTTCAGTGGAGATTCAAAGCTAACCAAATTGTAGATTAATGTAGATTAAGGTTCACAATAGTAAAGATGATTTCTGGCACCAAATGAACCAAAATTAGGCACCAACAGTGTATTGCTTCCCAGTCCAGCCCTTTAATCCTCACTTTTATCAAACTTATGCCATGTCAAGCAGAGTGTAGAGGTATTGTTCCTTGGTTCATCCACTCTTGAGTGTAGAAAATTGATCAATTCTCTTACACCCTCCACTAGAGAAATATCAATAGGGGAAAAATTTATTTTGTGCAGGTGCTTTTTGTCCATCTGAGCCACTGCTGTCTGAGTCCACCTGCTGACAGGCACTCAGTTCCCACCCTCCATGTCACCACAACTGTCAGACAAGGAACTGCTTGCCATCTGGCCAACTATAGGGAATAGAATTGAAATTCTTAGCCACTGAAATTTTCGGCCAATGCCAAACCAGCCTAATTAATTCAGGCCTGGGCTAACATGCTAATATTTTGCAGCGTCTGAATCTCCGCCCACATCTTGGGGCATCATTTTTCTACATACCCAGCTAGCTCCCAAGCTACATGCATGAAAAATAATAACAGAAAAAATGGCCACAAAAGTGGTGATAAGCATGAATGAGATCAATGTGGCTGTAGTTGGGATATGACTTACAGAAATAGCAACTCTTAAATTGGCATGTTTTGTCGTAACAAAGGATGACCACTCCTAGCAACAGCTATGATGCCTTTGTGCCGACTGAAAATGATGTCGGCAGGATGGGCATTTCACTCACTACTGATTTGGATATTTTACTGGCTACTGATTGGTTAGGGTAAAACAAAACAAATTCTCAGTCCCATTAAGAAGAGATTGGCTAACATGGATACAATGTCTGGCTGTATGAAGGCTATCCAAGCACTAACTAACTAGTAAACCAACTGCAAATACAGGATACACAGAGACAACCCAATGTTACTACAGAGTACAGACAAAATCATTAAACTTCTCACCGCTGAGAAAGCACACCTTTAAACAATAACAACTTGCTTGTTGATCGCAGTGGGTTTCATACGTTGCGCTGAGTTTCACATCCCTAGTCTATGCCCAATTTCAGCCCCTTAAAAGGGTAGCAATCCCAAGTCCCAGATGAAAGACATTTATCTGTGGAAACTAAACATAACAACATGAGACCATTATTATTATCATATCATCCAATTATACATGTGAAAGTAAAGAGAAATGAGAAAAGCGTTTAGCTAAATTACTAAAAGAATGTGGAATAAACAAGCTATTGTGGGGTCCAGTAATGCAAAGCAATGATGTTCTTAGGTAACAAGCTGACTGATGTTTTATAAGATGTTGGCGCTTAGATTTAGACTAATAGGTTTCTTTATGATTTCTCCTTCTCAGTTTTATTGATAAGGTAAATAAAGTCACTAGTGCAGTGATTTAAAAATTAAATTAAATGATTTTTGTCAGAAATAGTGAGTAATGTCAAGAACAAACAAGACCAATAAAGAATCAAAAAGATAATCTTATTTTTATTACTTTATTCCAGAAATGTTCTTGTTTGCATGCACTTCACAAGAGAAAAAGATGCCTTTATGCTCTTAAAATAAAAATGTTGTCATAGTCTAAAGTTATGGGGGACTATATGTCTCAAAATGATAGTTGCATTAGATAAAACTGTACAATATTACAAATAAATATGCATAGACATAGTTCTTCTCATTTTTCTGCAAAGCTGTAGGCTATACATTTCTTTGTTGTTCTGGTGGTAATAGCTGGGCGTTAGTGTATCGGCTTCTAGGCCTGTGTGCTGCTTTTCTATGCTTCCTCTTTCATTGATTCCCACTCTCTTTTATTTATGTTTGTTTACTGTGCTGCTTGACTCAAGAACTGCCTATTGCTTTTATTGTCGAATGCAATGAAGGGTGCTTTTATCACCATTTGCCTGCAGGTCAAAGGTGAGAATGGAGACAAATGGGCCAACTGTACAATGACGAACAGGGTGTTCTGAACCTGGAAACATACATCCAGTTCATGGATCCCAACAGTCCATTCTTTTGTAATCAGAGACAATCCAGAAAGATGTTTTAAGAAACAAAGACAAATAGTTGGACTTATATTTAAAAGGTCAAATAGATTATGGCAACAAGCGTCTATGATTTAATAAAACACCTTAATAAAAAAAAAAACTCTGTATATACAGAATAAAAGGTTACATTGTCTTTGTAAGTACTGTTTTTATATATATATAGAGTTAGTGAAATATTTTGGCTCCATCATTAGATGGAATATAGACAAAGCAAATTTTTAGCCTTTGACTTTGGGTCATAGATGTGTTCTTTTCCTTCTTCCTTGCCTCCATTGGGATTTTTCTCAGATAACATACAGTAACCTTGGCTTTGAATCATGTGACACCTTGACGCTATGCACCACTTTGCACATTAATTCTGTTGACCAATATATGAATTATTCTGGCTGTATTGTTCGTGAATTTATCCCCATGGTGTTACCATGTTGATTAAGTGCAGTATGGAGGTCGAGTGTTAGCAATTACTCACCATGTGTTCGGAGCAGCGGGCCATGTACGGTGAGTGAAGCTGACACATTAGGAACATACAAATGAAGGCTAGTCTTTGTGGTGTGCAGACTTATTTTAAGCTCTGCCAGCCCATTTAGCGGTGTGTCCTTGGGGCTGGGGGTATTTTGTATGCCTCCAATAGGCGTTGGCTTGCTAATGAAGGTGGTATTTAATTTGGTTAAATGCTGCAGGGATCAGGCATTTGATATCTGTATGGATGGGATAGCAATACAGTGGTGGATGGGAACCACTGGCTTAGATAGGCCTAGTCTTTTATTCTCTATTTATAGAGGGCATTATGTGCAGAAGGACAGGGCAGGTAGCAGGGAGCTAATGTGAGCATAAGGAGGATACACCTGCCCCTAGGTGTTTTTCTTAGCAGGTATAATAGCAATATATTTCCACACATGACATTCCCTAATGTTTGTTGAGGGAATATCTGCAAGAGCAAGTCAGGTTTGAGCTTCGAACCCTGTGGCAAACCATTGCACAGTAAGACATTGGGGCTATTAATGGGATGACATGCTGTAAGTAAGTTCAACAGTAGGAAACAGATTCAATTAATTTTTAGCTGTTGAGAGTATATTTTACTCTCTTACGATTCCAGTCTCCGGATTTTGGGACAGTTGAAGCCCCTGCAGCTCCTGTTGACCTTGAATCGTATTTTTATTATTTCTTTTAAACAAAGTAACGATTCACAGTCATTGCAACAAATTTGAGAATCGGTGAACAAAACCTCCCCACTCTCTGTCTCCCTCACTGTGTGTAGTGTGGAGAGGTTTCTTCATTAAAACTGACAGAGAAGCCAGAGGCAGGGGAAGTGTTATAGCTCTGCAGACCTGTCACCACTTTCTCCACAAACTATAATTTAATGCTGTACAATAATTGAAATAATTCTTTCATTTACTGACGAGGCTGCCAAATGTTGAACCAGAAAACTGCCGACAGCAAAGATAATGTGTTCCCTCATGGCGTTTTCTTTTTAAATTCATTTTCTATTCTAATGTATTAAATGCATAAATTCTCTCACTAATGGTTTGTGTGAGGCAGAGCAACAGCCTATTCAATGATGCAGTTTAGAGGGGGTTTTACACTTAAAACAAGAACAACCATAATAAATGCCAATAAATCTGTGGACATGTCCATTTTTCCATAGCCCTAAATGTATGCTTAGTTAATCCCTTTCTCTGCACTGGCCATTTGCAGAAGGTAATGGGGGTGTTTTGCTGCAAGATACTGCAGGACTCTATTGGGAAAATAAGGAGAAACAATTTCTAGGAACCTAAAAAATATGTAGAAAAACTGCTTTTGACTATTTTCATTGTCTCCATTAAATTGTCTTGTAAATGATTAACTTTAATAATAGACATAACTTAGGCCAAACATGCTTTAAATCGCCATACACAGAATGTCACTCACAGTGTCGGTGCATGAAATCACAGTATATTGTTTACTAGCTAATTAGCATAGTAAGTATGGACATGACATTAAATCCCAGCCGATTGTATAGTGATGAAGTATTTCAGTGGAGGAAGGCATGTATGATGGAGTGGTGTCCAATTAATCTAACAATCAAAAGTGACAACACATGGAAACTCATACCAGGTTTTCTGGAAATTTGAGTGAATTCTTTGTACCTTAAAGTTCCTCATAAAATGTTTCCTGAATGCCCCATGACAACTCCAACTCAGTGACACAGTCTAAACTTCAGATCAAAAAGCAGTCACCTTCAATGCTGTGGGTCATGTGCTCCAAGAAATAAGCAATTTAGGCAATTATAAGTTTTCCTGACACTCATAGTGAATTAGCATTTCATTTTGCTTCATTATTCACAGAACTGCCACCTTTAAGGCTGCTTTCCACATGTCAAAATTGCAGCACGTTTTGCAAACTGAATGCATCAGGCATCAGCTTGTCTTTCAGAGAAATAATATTTCAACTCTCAACCCCCAGATCCTTCCCTTGCTGTAGCGGTATTAGATAAATGTCCAAGCTTCGATTTGGGACATTAGTATTTAATTGCAAAGCAGTCACTCAGCTATTTAAGTTTTTGTTAAAATGAAAGCTTCAGAGGAATTTATGATGATAGCCGAATTTTTGTTCACTGGTGAAAAACGCTCACAGCATATTCCACCACTGTATATTAATATAGCATTTACTAAACAACATTTTGCTCATGAGATCTATCAGTGCCCAATTTGAATACCTTAGGTTGTTCACTTTATTTTGAAAATGGTCTTATACTTGTGTGCGTGGAGAGTGTGTTTGGGTTTTTTTTTTTGTTTTCCAATCTACAGTAGCTCTGATCTGAGCAGTCAGAGGGAATAACCTCTACAGCCTCAAGCAGTTACTCAATTGCTGTGTTGAGAAATAAACTCTTCTTAATCTTGCCTTTCTCTCTCTCTCATTCCTTTTTATAATATTTAATAATTGTGATGATTCAGTGTTTGGCAAGTCCAACTCTTTCTCTTTCAGTCACTTTCCCGAGGCAATGTCCAAGGAGGGTCACACAGTGGCCACCGTGAAAACTCCATTGTGTTGATTACAGCCATGATAGATAGGTTGTGCTATGAGATGAGTAGAGAGAGAGAGAGAGAGAGAGAGGCTGAGACAAAGGAAAAGCTGAGCTAAGAAATAGAGCTCAGAGAAGAAAGCTGTACGTAGGAGAATGTGTTTGAGAAGTTTGGCATATGAATGCAGAGCAGATGAGATGGAGCAAGACAAAGGAGAAAGGGGAAGTGACTGAAAGGAAGATAAAGTAGAGAGAAGAGTGAGGAGAAAATTAGATAGCAGTAAATTATGGAATGTAGAAACTTTTTTTTCTGGGACTGGAGACATTTTGGAAAATTGTAAAATATAATCTGTCATCATAAAATTTGAAATTCTAGTAAGTCTATAATTTTTATGCGGCGTGCATGAATGAGTGCTGTAAGCCTAAAAGCCTAAAGAACTGACATTGTCCTACCATCTCAAAATGTTGCTTTACCTTACAGTAGAGTAGTGCAGTCTTGAATATATGATATAAAGTTGTGAATCTGTGTTGAAAATTAATTGTTAGACTATTTTGATTCCAGATAGGCACAGGGGAGGAGAGGTCCCTGAATCTTTGCCTGAGTAACTTAAAGATGAGTGCGTCATTTACTGTGAGTGCTCCCTACTTACATCAAGCCCCATGGAGTCTCTTGGTTTATAACCCAGACACACTCCTGCATTCTGCTAAAGTGCCTGCACCCTCAAACAGATATTATCTCCATTCAGCCCAGTGTACAACTTCCAGAAACACCTGTGGCAGAGACATGCAAACACATAAATAGTGGAAGGGATTTTTTAGCTAATATCACTTACTTTTTTCTAGGGATGGTAATGTTGGTCTGTTTGTTGGTTGGTCCACCACTTTTGGTCCAGACTGAATTATCTCAACAACTATGGATGGATGGATTGCCATTTAAGTTTGTACAGACATTCATACCGTACATCCCAATTCCCTTACTTACATTCACGTTTCCCTGGCTTACATTTTTCCTTGCATCTTAGTCCCTCCCACTGAAGATGCAAGGAGAGATGAAGTAAAACATGCGAGCAGAGAGGAATCGAGGAAACACGGTTTTAGAAAAATGAGACGTCCTTTCCTCTGACGGCACAGCTGGATCAGCTGTCAGTCAGCTTTGTTCTGTAGCAACGTTTGATGGTTTGGAGTTTGTATTTGCCCATATTTGCACTGTCCAAATACTAATAAGTGTACACATTTATCCCTATCAGTGCAGCAGTGTTTAGCTTTCTGTATGTTTGAATATGTTTGAACTGTTTGCAAAACATTTGAACATTTATTTAAAACCTTCTTTCTGTATTTATACATGTAAATGGCCTTAACTGCACACTGAAACTGAATGCACATGAACCATTTTTAGCAGCAACGTTTTTTTTTAAATTTAATAATTATTTGCATCTGCATTTATTGATATTCTGTTTTTAAATGTATTATTCAATAATCCAGGTTATGGTGAGAATATTCTATATTGTTTTGGAGAAATGATTAATAAGCCCAAATTTAGACAAAGTGTAAATTAAATAATATATCTCACATCAAACTGTATTTCCACCCGACCCACAGGGATTTTCAGCCTCACATGTGACTGAATAGAGACGATGATAGACAATTAAAATGTGTTTATTGCTGAAAGACAACATATGCTCCTCCTCTCCCTGACTATATTAATCATGATATAGATTGAAAGGGGAAATAACAGATCTTGAAGAGTAAAAACTCTCTAATGAATGAAGAAAGTCAATCAGACCTACAGATCCATTATTTTTAAGTAGATGATGAATCTGAAAACAGATCAAATCTTAAAATTTGGGTGTCTTGAGTTGGATCTGTTATTTGTCTGTGAACCTCAGTATTAAACTGCAGTAATGTTGTGATGCGATCAGCTGCAGTGTCCAATCACAGATTTCCAATAAAGGCGCATTTCAGTCCTTGTCTTCCACAAAGGGTGGTCTCGTGTGTCCTCGCTCATGTCTCCTCAGGGATCCCTCCTCGCTCCTTGCTCCACAGAGCAGAAATAAGAGCATTGGAATAGCCTTCATGATGGTGGAGCGGAACGATTTCCGGGTCAAGCGAGGAACGATCAAATAAGGGATCTGGCATGTACCCATAATCCCCAGACCATGAATCCCGCTGACTTTAGTGATCCCCTGACTTTTCCTCTTGTGCCACCAGCAGGTTTACATTTGTGGTTTTGGTTAAAATGTCTCGACTGTTGGATTGATTGCCATTCTATTTGGTGCAGACATTTGTTCCTCTCTAAGGATAAACTGTAATAACTTTTGTGATCCCCTGACATTTAATCTAGCACAACCATCAGGTCAAAAGTTCAATTTGTCCAACACTGCGTTTCATGACCAAGTACCTGCAAAACTAATGACATCCCTGTCGACCTCATGTGTACTTTGTGTTTTGTGCTAATTAGGAAATGTTATCACGCTAACTAAACTTAACTAATATGGTCAACATCATCTCATTAGCATTTAGCATTTAGCTTAAAGCACTGCTGTGCCTGAGTACAGCCTCACAGAGCTGCTAGCTTGGCTGTAGTCTGTTAGTCCTGTGTCATTGTGTCTCATATAACTGATAGTGTTTTCCTCTAAATGGGATTTTCCTCTAAATGCAAGTGGGTTCAAATGTATTTCAGGAATATGCGAGTACCTGCTGATGTTAGTTTACAAAAAGCCTCATGGGCTGACACTATCATTATTCAAATTTGGCCATTTGATAAATATCCTCATTGCTTTTTGTCAGCACCATGATATCCTTGTGAATGTCAGGTTACATTACTTAGATGTTTTGCTGAGATATGCAACATCTAACTCCAACATGGTATTTGTAATTTACTGTTAGGAGAATCTTGGTTTCGTGCTAATTTTGTGATGGTTTAAGCTAAAGTTTTTCACATCTGCACACACAGAAACATACTCGCACAAAATCCCACGGCTGCACTTCATCATGACCATCAATGGGAAGAGATGTGTGATTGATTAATTAAGCTTTTATCAATACAAGGATAGGAAAACGATCCCCGAAATCCACTTACATATCAGCAAGGCACTTTTATCCCTCCTCCCATGAACATGATTTACGAAGGCAGTCAATGCGTAGTGCTGCTTACACGTGACTACATAATGAAATGGTGAGCTAACTTGGGAGAGCACAAACCCCTTACTGAAGAGCATTTAGTTAAGTGTACAGATTAGCATAAGAAAAGCAATCTCATAACATGAACAGGCATCTCTAATTGAGCTATTGTTCATGTAAGCAGTGTGATTTTCTATTGGCCCAGATCTCTTCAGCCCACACTACCTCTTCTGCTTCTGGAGTGATGGTCTATGATGCTATGTGTGTCTACTTGAGTGTGTGTGTGTGTGTGTGTGTGTGTGCAGGGGAACGCATCCCTCCAAATTGATCACTACTCCTCAACAGGAAAGGACAGAGGGGGCGTTAGCAAGCAGACGCTAACTCAGCCAATAATGAACAGGGTGGTTATAATGCGAAATCCATTGCCTCTCAATCGAGGTCATTGATCAAATGTGCCTCCTGTATGTTTGATTCCCCGCCTGGCTTGTATAGTCTGAAGCAGTGTCTCGCTCTATAAGCTGGTGGTGAAGGAAAGTGACTCTTATTGCAGTTATTAATGTAGGTGGTGCAAAGAAGAGGGAAGTGGCCGTAGTTCCATCAGAAACAATTGTGACCTGGACAGAGAAGGATGAGTTTAGTCACCTTGGTACAAGCTCCCACTGAGCTCTGACTTTGACTGGACGTCTCCCTCAAAGCTTTTAACAGGCAGATGTAATAGCCCTGTGGTTTTGAAGAGGCCATGGTTAAAGCTCCTCTGGAAGAGCAAGCTGGCGTCTCTTGTGGCTTCAGATGCGGTCTAAGTTGTACTTAATGCACTGACAGGTAATCCATCTGAAGGCAAGATGCTTTATGCCGATTTAGACAGGAAATCAGAAACCTAGTGTGGTATTAGCCCCAGTGTATCCTCCTGTTATCCCAGCACATGCATGTTCCTCCAAATAAGAGCACCAGATACCTAGTTTCATTTGCAATGTGGGATTGAATACTTAAGTATTTAAATGCTAGTAGAAGTAGTCACTTGATCTGGGTCAGTGATTTGAGTTGTACTTCTTTGCATGATGATTATAAGTTACAATGACTATGACGTTGAAGCAAGTGTTGTTTATTTTTTATTTTTTTACTATAATTGGGGTATATTTTAACCAGTCTCTGTAAAAACCAATTACATGACTCAATGACTTTTGGAAACAACCATTTTCAATGTGCCCTAAAGTATTTGACCCCATGGACCCTGGATTCTAGAAATATACAGTATCAGGGGCTTTCCTGTTGTCTTTAATGTAGTCTTTTATTGGAAACTAGTGGTTTCTGGAGGAACTGAAGTGTTAGACAGCTCTCTCCACCACCATCATCAAACCACCAAATGAAGGAATATATTTTGCAAGAATGGTGTTCATCCCTCCAGTAGAGTTCCAGAGGCAGTTAGGATCTGTGTCAAGCGGCACTGGAGCAGTTCTGGTAGCTCACGGTGGCCCAACACCTCACAAAGACATTTTATCTTTTTCTTTTAAAACCACGGTCAGCCAATGTCAGCTGTCCAAATCAAATGAATGACTAGAAGTTGAACATCTACAGCGGCAAGCCAGGATTTTTAAAACATTTTTTTTATCAGATCTATCTTCATCTATCTGTCAAGGCCTTCTTGCCGTGAGTTTGTGTCTGTTTGCCTCTTGGCGTCCAAAAATTTGGTAATGATTTGGTAATGCAGCTTTAAAATTAGGCTGGCTGATGGGCTGCAAGGGAAAGGGGGTTTGGTGTGGTCATAAATCTGCTTTGTTGCACATGTGGGGTCGGATTCGGATCGGGCTCGGTTACTACTCTCTCGGACTCAGGACGGGTTTGGACAGAAATATGCAGCCGAGCCGCACTCTTCATTGGGTGGAGATGACCGGTGCTTCATAAGATTAAGTGGATTGATTCCATGTCTGAAAATATACCTGCTGTTTAGAGCCACAAAAACCACCTCTGTATATAAACAATGTACTCTACTTGCTAGGACATCTCTGCTGTATGTTTACAGCTCCCTTGTTGAGCTAAAATTAAGAGAAGAATGAAGTCCAAAAAGGCCGTCCATAATTAATGGCGTGTATTTTCTTAAATTTAGCTGCTCTGTTTGTGTTCCACCTCATAATGGTGAGATGAAACCAACGCTGGAAAATTAATTAATCTGCCGTATCTAATATACACAGATTACAGAAACACACAGTCCCAATCAGTCCTCTCCAGTGATATTTTAAAGCCATCGTTCCCACAGACTTGCTCTCCTGAGACCACCATGCTCTTGCATCCCAGGAAAGGCAGCAGCTTCTGGGGGCAACAATAACACTTCTCTCCCTGAAACAGAGGAACCCCATTACATCTTTTCATTTTTCAATCCCTCATCCCCCCTTGTCTTCCCCTCTCTCTCTCTCTCTCTCT
>LKNJ01000028.1:113092-363559 GCA_002120245.1 Maccullochella peelii
TATTTCCCTCCTTCTCTTTTTTTCTTTCCCTACAGTACATCAGTGTGGCTTTATCCATTTCATGTTTAGTGAAACTCCCCAGGCGAGCCAACACAAGGCAACGAGATGCCGCAAATCTTTGATATCTTAAACAGAGGGCATAGTGCCAGCGCTCTTGCCAGATAGGAAAAACGGTAATCCAAGGGAGGAACATCATCCTGAATCAAACAAAATGAATAAATAATCGGGGCTGCAGACACACTTTCATACTTGCGGTGCATGTCCATGGAGGATTGGTTTACCAGCCCAAGTGATTAGTCTGTTGGCAGAATTGTTTGGTTTCTGTGGCTCAACCATTTACAGTGTGATATAACAGCAGATCAGATCCAGTTCTTAACACAGCCCTCTGTGGAGCTGCTGATATTTAGCCAAAAGAAAAAAACTCTGCTCCCTTTTACTCAACTGTCACTTCAAATTTGTGTTATAATGTGTGATGCTTTAAATCATAATCCGTCCTGTTGGGTCACATATCATTAGTGTTATTATACTGCTATTATAACTTTTTTTGGTATGTCACATTATTACATCTCACACACATGTTACTCGTCATGCAGATAAATGAAATCATACTTTTTATCCAACCATTTAACCAAACTTCACAATTTTTCTGGTAGTAGGAAATAATGAAGATGCCATTCTAATATTTTATTTTTTCTCTGCAACATTATTTCTGTTTGGTTGAGATAAGGACTTTTTATTCATGGATTTTGATCAGAATCGTATTCAAAACAAGACTGCAAATGCAAATGTTTTTATCTGAAGTAACTTCATAGTACATTTTGACACAGCCTCTCCTTATAGAGTCTCTCTCATACGACATAAAAATAAAATAGGGGGATTTTCTCATTGATAGTGACTACATGCCTGAAGTTGCATTAATAAACAACCAGGCAGAGATAATATTTTTCAATGCCAAATCGATTTTCATAAGGTTACATTACTAATGTTTATATTTCAGCAACCTCTCTCCTGTTTATACAATAGAGGGTATTAAAGGGAGATTAAATTTTACCCGCCTGAATATAATACAAACACAAAATGATGCTTCTATTTTCAGGGCAAGCTGTGCATTGTCATTTATTTATGAGGTTTTTTTTGCCCTTCCCTCCTTTTCCTTTTCTCACCCAACAGTAAATATGGAAATTGTGTTTGTCAGTTTGTGTGTATATACACACGCATGTATGCATATCGATACATATCCTTTGTATAGAGATCTTTTAATGTCTGTCTTTTATACTGCATTGAATGCAAACTTGTGCTGTGCTCCTGCGTGGGTGCAGTGGGCGTAGGAGGGTCATGTGGCTCCTGCAGAGAAAACTTCTCCTTCCTCCATCAATAAACACACTCCCTCATCCTGTTGCAGTATCGACAGTCAATCATCTGTCTTCACACACTTGTTCTCTCCCTCGGTGGCTCTCTCTCTCATCCTTCTGAAGACGCAGCCAGACTTTTATTGCCACTATTACAGTGAGCTGCCATTATCCTTTTGAATGGTAGGGGGCCTACATTGTCTAGGTTGTTCCCACAATAATAGCACTTTAAGGTTAAAGAGGACGGAAAATATTTCATTCTCAATTGTTCCAATTATACATAGAGAAATACTTTTCTTCTAATTATTGGTTTCCAGTGGTCATAATCACTTCAGTTCTGATATGTCTCCATTTCCACTCTAAATGGATAATAGTGCTGAAACAGCGTCTGATATTCCTGTCTTATGTATGTTCATCTATCAAATGGATTCTAAGAAATCTTATCAGACCATAATAATGATAGCTCATCACAAATCAAAAATGAATCGGTATCAAAGTTCTTTCTTACAGTAAAACTGTAATAAAATCATGGCTATGTGGCAATGATACATGAGAGTTTTACTGAAATCTTTTGTATTGATTTTTAAAATGCTTCGTTTTGGCCCCATTTCTGAAATGTATTTTATTTGATGGTTCTTTTAATTTCCTCTCTCCTCTAAGTTTTTTTTTAATGTTTTCATCTTAATAGCCCACATTAGATCTAATGGATTGGTAGTGCCTGACTAAACACTCTATCCAAATACATGCAAGGAGTGTTCAGTTAAACTGTGTCCCTGTTTGCAGATAATGTACAGTATGTACAAATTATCAATATCGAATGACCCACATGCAGGCCAAAATGTTAGATAGTTAGATAATATGACAAACAGACAACCATTGCAAACTTGTGGAATGCAGAAGAAATAAAAGTTTTTCTGATGCATAATAAATGAAAGGGCTCTGTTTTCATAAAATGACATTTTCTTGAGATGCAGATAATTTTGTTTTATCTCGCCTGTGCTCGTGTGGTATTTTGGAGATTTAAGATTAGGGATTGTTTTCGGTAGCATTTTATCGATTTCAAATCCAGTATTGAATTCACTCAATGAATCTGAATCATTTTGAATCTCATTAAATGTAAGTTAGTAAAGGTTAGTATAACCTTTGGTTGGCTGAGAAGGCAGAAACACTACAACTTTTAGCAGCAGCCTAATAATGTTCACAACCTGTAAATGTTAATTAAATGTATTTGGCACATTCAATTAACAGCTTTAGCTTACTGTACTTCACAAGCTACTTATTCCAAATACTGAAGGTTCTGAATAATCATTAGAACATTAAGTTGATAAAATAAAAATTTTGAGTTTTACTGGGAGATTATTAAATTGATGTGCAGTGATCAGCTAAATCACTTCTCTAGAGAAGAGTCGCCACTCTGTTGGCCCCTGTCGAACTACAAAAACACACAGTCCACAGTCCAGTGTTCGTACACTGGTGTTATAGACTGATGTATCTTTTCACTCACAAACAATAATAGGCTGAATACAGACGCAAGCTGCAGAAAGCACACAGCACAGACACACACTTGTCTGAACTGTGCTTGAAAACTGTGTTTGTTCTGCGTTGTGCCCTGTTAACATGGGTTGGCTTTGGAGTAATAAAATCCTTTGCTGGATGGTTGATTAAAATATGAAAGGGAATCTCAGCCCGGTCGGTTGCTGCGTTTGCTTCTCATAGACGCCCCAGCATGAATTAGGCATGAGGTTCTGCAGTCCATTCCACACCATGCGTAAAACTCCCCTATTTACAACCACTCTTGGGCTTTAGTTGGCATACAAAGAAACAAATATCTAATTTGGAAGTTTTAAGATCTTCTACAGAATGGCTGCCCCATCAGAGGAGATATTTCAGATTTTTTTTTCCCCCACTGCAGGTTGCCGTGGGTTCAGGAAGTTATCGTTGAGTTTAAAAGCGTGCAGTGAGTGGCCTGAATTCTAGTTTAACGTTTTTTTAAATATGCCAAATGTGATGGAAAATTACACACATTGAAATAACACATACACACTATGTTTTATTGATGCATACTGTTATAATGTCACTTAGTTGCAAATAACATATTACAGATGTAACCTACATACATACTGTAGGTGTGACAGGTGTTAAATATACTAACTTATCTGTTAGTAAGAATAGTTTTGATAACCATGTAGTTTAGAGCTTTTAAATTATTCTCAGAATTTGTGAGTCTGTAATTTACAAACGAAGTCATGTCTCAAAATTACCTTACTACAAAAGAAACTGTTATGTGAACATAGAGGGGTGATGGAAACTGTTCGGTACTGCCGCGTTTTCAGCTCTGAATACTGAAAGTACTGAATGTTAATGAATTTGCAGAAACTACTTTTGAACCAGATGCTGGTTCCTCTGTTCAGGGTGATTCACTCTTTGGCTGACAGCACTGTCAGTAGCCAGGAAGGAGAGACGCTCAGTGGTTTTCTTGAAATCTGATATTGTCAGATCACAGTCTTACAGGTAAAACACGAGACTAGACTAACGTAGGCTGTTATAGAGGTTGAGCGTGGTGCAGCTACTCTGCAGGTGCGCTGGACTGTAACTAGACAGAGGAGTAAATGATAGGCTATATTTCTCATATTCATTTGTCTGTAAGGTGTATTGAAGAAAAAACATAATGTTGAGTATTTAAAAAACAAAAATATGTATAGATAGAAAAAAAAGAATGAAGTTGATGCCCCCAGTGGATATCCTGATACGGGTACAGCCCTAGTGGTAGGTGATATAAAGTTGAAACAGAATTGGAACAACAGTAATGGTTTAATCTTAATTAAGAGTATCTTAACTGACATTTCTGAATGTACCAATAAGTATTACATAACAAAACAGTAAGAAATATATGTATACAATACACATACATAGATCTCTTACTCTTATCATTAGCTCCTGTGTAACCCTGACAAGCTATAAAATGTTCTCCCTTCTTCCCATTTATGCACTCTTCTCTCTCTACTCTCATTCCAGCTGTGAGATACAATTACTGCCATGAGTAAAATTCTACATTTCCGCAGAGCCAGATCATTTAAACGACAATGCCAGTCCTGAGTAACTCCAGAGCCCCTGTGGGCCTACTTCAATAGACCCCCGGCCCCAGGTGTGAACCTGGTAACTTGTTCAGCAATACACACAGAGTGTGGTGGCTGTGAAAGCATCAGGATAATGCACCGCTAATGGTGCAGATGTGTTAGACCAATAATGTCCCTGTCAAAGGAACGTTATACGTAAAACCCATCGGTTTACTCTCAGTCTTGAAATAAGAGCAGACACCAAAGCACCGACTAAAAGGGTGAGGTTCTGGAGGTCAAAACAATGTGAGATCTGCCTAAAACTACATCAAATTACATGTTTCATTCTGCAACACCCTTTCATAAAATCAAACATTAACAGAGAGACATAGAAGCTTTGTAAAACATGTAACCCTCTAGATTTAACTTTCACCCTATTGCCTTTCATCAGGAAGGCACTCCACCCAAAGCAGAATATCAAGTAATGGCAAGAGTCTTCTTCATTCTCCCAACTCTGAGATAATGTTAACTGTGTTCATCAATCCACTTCTTGATAAAGTATCAGAGTCCGTGCATGCACGTGCTCTGCCGAGATCATCTGTGACCTCATTTATACTTGTCACTTTAAGTGTGTCGCATCAAGATGAAATCCAGATGAGCTTCAATACAGTTTTGTTTACACTTGGCCACATATATGCATCGTCGTTAGCCGGATCACAAAACTAATTTCCAATCTGTCTTGTTTTTATCACGGTTACATGCAAATCAGGGTCAGCCCCACTCCAGTCCAGAAGGTGGTGGTAATGCATGTGAATCTGTTTGGCAACTGACAAAGCACCAGGAGAAGAAGAAATTGTGCACTAAAGCAGTTTAATTACAGCAATAACAGCTTGTAGCTAATAACTATCTACAAACTAACTTAAACACATGGATGAATCATATTTATGAACTATGAGAAATGAAAATTTTATTGTCTTCGCAGGGTCTCATTGACGCTGTTCCCTTACTCATACAGATCAATGCTCTCTCTGTTCTCTCATTCAGTGATACCATACACCTTCTGTATGATCGTATGTGTTGAAAATGCCGGATGGCTTTATTGAGATGGGTAGAACACTGGCTAATTTCAGTGCTGTAACTTCAGCTGCCATTATCACGGGGGCAGACACTGACTGCCTACTGATGTAGTTAGATTACTTGTGCGTCTTGGAGAGATGGATGCATCTACCGTTTTTCAACATCTGGCAAGAATGCAATTTCAGTCTGTCTCTAATGCTTCTTGTCTTGTCTTCTGATGCTTTATCCCTAGCTTTTTTTTGATATTCAATAGCTATCCGATCCGCCCAAGACGCATGAAGTGACTAAGCGCAAATGGGGTCTGTGTAACCAACGGCTGCAAGTTCATGGCTGTCAGACCAAGTGTAGAAATTGGAGAGAGAGTGACTTTTCATTGCTATGAAAATGGAAAAGAGCTATTTTATTGTAATCTGTCTTTTTTCATATAAATCACACCCTGGGTGTGCTTATAAATATGGCAGTATCACATTAATATTTCACACTTAGATACTGTATGTTCCTGTAATTACTGATGATGGTGTACAGCATCTTCAGGAGTAATGCCATGGGAGTCTGACTCCCTTACTAGGTGCCACTGATACTTACTGCCTACCTGGATACACGCTTTCTGCTCCCTGTCCTACAATGCTGTTTCTGCTCATAAATTCATAGGTAGAACTTAATACATTCCACTTTCAATTTACTTTTACAATAACTACAATCCATTTTCCCTCTCAAGTGTTGGAGTGATGTAAAAATGACCTTTATTTGGGAGGTAATTGTGCAGGCCCTGTGCAAATGCTTGATTGTGATCTCTCTCTGCAGAGTGCTGGTTCAGCAAGGTTCCATCCTGTTCCCCAGTATGGTCCTCTCTTTCCTCCCAAGGTGTCCTCTGGCTGCGCTGGCTTCTTTGAAGGCTCCCCCTCTATAATGGAATCACTACATACACTTCCTGGACGAAGCACGGAGAAGCACTAATTCCACACTGATAAAGATCCCCCTTCCTCTCATTTCATAAGTCTTCCACCAGATACAAAGCTGTGCTAGATTAGATGTGTCATTCCACTCCCCATCCCCTCTAACACAAAAGTCCTCACAAGACCCCCCCCCAAAAAGAGAATTAATTTAATTGCAATTCAAGTGTGGGTGAACAAGGGGGAGAGCTACACATTAGGGTGGAGACCGTTTCCTTTTTTCTTCATAACTACAAAAGAAAGATTCTTCCTTTTAAAATCAGGAAATGTGTATCATACTGGGAAAGATGGGCCGGAGGTCATCTCTAATATCTGTTAAATTCATAGTGTAGCTGTCAAATGTGTCAGAGATTCCCCTCTTCCTGTCTAAACCGACACAGGAGGGGGTTAGTTATGATAATGAAACCCTGTTTGAGTGTATGCCTGTGTGCATGCAGGTGTGAGCACACTTTCTCATGCTTCTATTCTAACGAAGAGGTTATAAAAGACACCGTATCCTCCGCCATGAGGTGTCTGCTATCAAGTTCTCATGCACAAATGTCACATAACATTTATATATATATGTATATTATATGTAATATCTATCCAAGTGCTAGTAGTATTTGAAATCTTAAAGGGGACATATTATGCTATTTGTGATTTTCTCTCATTTATAAACTGTTATGATGCTGGATGTCCATGTTAAACATAGTTTAAGTTCTGTGACAAAAAGTGGCCTGAGACCTGATGGCATTTTCTGTGCTGACATGGATATATTTTTTCCTCTTAATAGTGACAATAAATAAATATATAAAGTCATAAAAATTATATCTCCTACTTATATAATATTGTAGGAATGTGGGGATCTGTAGCCCGTCTGGTTTCAGTGGACAATTTGTGGGGAAAACTTCGACATTGAAGCTTTGACCTAATAACCCTCCTATTAAGGGACAGTATCCTAATATATCCACTTTGTTGTAAATTATCAACAATCACTCAAACAAAAGAGGGCCTTTCTGGGCTATATCTGCCCCACTGCCCTGTTGTGTTTTAAGTGAGGAAGTGGCACGTTTATGCCAGTTTGATTGAAATGTTGTGTCATTTGTGTCTGAGGCCTCTGCTTTCTTTTCCTTCTTCCTGTCTCTTTGTGCCGGCTGTAAAGGGGACTTCCCCCCAGATGTGGAGGCTGCTCTTTCTGAACCTTTTCATCTTCTCTAACAGCAGTTTGATCAAAGCTTGAGAACGGAGACAACAAACCTGTGTGTCCATGGCCCTGTCATAGCAGTAGTAAAAATACCATTTATCACATGTCTGTGTTTTGTAACAGCTCGTAGGATTCAAATGTAACCATCACTTTGTCTGTTTAATTATGAGACTTTTAAAATGACAGCATTTAAGTCACAGCAAAAGGGGGAAAAAAAAAAACAACTTTGAGAAAGTAGAGACATTTCTCGTGAAGCATCCAGTTTCATTTTCCACACATTCATGTGTGAACCCCTTTTCTCTCACACTCTGTTGGCTTCTGTTGAAGCACATGTTACTTTTTATTGTGGCACCATTCAATAAAACAAAATTACTACATTTGAAATTGCAGATATCACAGACTAACAAGTTCTTTCACATGCAAATTAAAGAAATTCAGCTAAGAAATGTATTACATTTAAACATAAAAGTGTTGAAAATATCTCCTTCCTTATAATACCTTTCTCGTGTCCAGAGTTTAATGCAATAAAATAAGTGAAATTGCTTAAATGCGCATGAAAGAATTCATTGAGAGTTTTCGTTGTCTCTCCATGTTAGAATGATATGATAAATAAATTGCTGAATATTTTCATTGTGATGGTCAGACCTTCCCATACCTTGAGCTACCTTGTTGACCGCAACCGCAGAGCGATCTATAACGTCTAGCAGGTGTAGGGTTGCGTGTTGGTACGTAGGAGAGATTTTGATTTATTTATTTATTTAGTTTGTGCCTGGTCACCAATAATTGTGAAACTTCAGCTAGTTTTTCTGGCTGGACACAGGAGCTGTCAGGCATCATATTTCCCTCAGGTTCAAATGTGCTGTGTGCTTTGATAATAAATGGAGAGAGCTCGGGTGACCAGGCTTGTAGGTAATAGTGGGACCTTACAGTACTCTGATATGAAAACAGCAGCTCCTGTATTTGAATTTGGCCGTAATTTTGTTCGTAATTCTGCCACATTTCAGAAGATTGACCCAAAGTACTGCAGCTCAGTGATGGAAGGAATGGAGGAATAATTCACTGTTACATTTTCCATAAAGTCTCCTAAGGACTGCTGACCAGGACAGAGATTTAAATGTTTGATCAGTTGTTGGGCATCAGTTTTACTTGACCTAAAATCTGAATATGACAAAATAAAACAAAAAATAACTTTTTTTCTCTGTTAATTTTACATATCTTCATAACCCAGATATTTTTAATATGTTCTTTTATTGTATGTAACCTAGATCATTAAGCCAGAAATATCTTCTGTAGAACTGATGGAGGGAGGCAAAACCAGGACATTGTTGTGCAGACCAATTTTCTACAGATAAGAATTCACTACTAAATGTTGCACCGTACAAACAAACAAAACAACAGGAAAATCCTGGTCTGCCTTTTGTTTGTTTGTTGTATTTTCAGTTTGCACACAGATTAAACATTGTAAATGAATGTGATAATTAACGCAGGCTGTGTGAGTGTAGGCGCTGGTTTATCTACTTGTTTGTCTCAGATGAAAGGAGCATATTTTCTATAAAACAAAAAGTGGGATTGTACTCTGTGCATCATACCCACTTGTTTACAATGGTCTCCCAGGGGGCCTCCCCTCTCTGTTTGTTAGTGTATTTGCAAGGGGAGACTTAAAATAACCCACCAGCTCAAGCAGAGCACCATCTATAGGCAGACTGTGCTGTGTATGTGTTCACAGCAGCCAGCTTTACTTTACTGATCTTTAAACAGCATAAGCTTTATTCAGACTGTCTCTTCCTTCTGCGTTTGATCTTTGCTGCATCGGCTTGGAAAGAAAAGAAAAAATATTGAACATTCTCCATTTATAGGCATGCACGTGCAATTGTTGGAACATAAATAGCCACTGAAAGCAAGGGAGCCATTTTCATTTCCACTACTGCTCAAGCCAATTTGGATGTGTTCTTAATGTGATACTATTCATGTGCACAATACATTGCACATACTGTATGTATTCCCTATCACTTAACATGACATTCTGACCTAAACATTATTTATTTAAAAAGCATGCTAGTTGTAACTGTAATTTACAGAGTACCAGTGGAAACAAAATGTTGTCAATGGTGTGATTAAATTTACTAAATGCATGACAATGGCTTTGTAGTTACCAAGACTGTGTCAGAAATCACTCCCTTGTTCATTCATTCACTACTCCCTATGTAATAGACACTCAATAGTTTAGTTAATAGTGAGCAGTAAACTGAGATTTCACTTACTTACTTGTCAGCATTTTGCGTCATCACTGGCAGCTGTAAACTGTACAAAGAGGCTGTATAAACAGTAATCTTCGCATCTATAAAATGTGGCGCTTTGAATTGTGGGATTTTTGAGGGCACTATACTGTATAGCAAATTAATTAACACACACAGAATTTGGACACACAAATAAAATGGTAGATAAATAGGGAGTGATTTCGGACACAGGCCAAGAAGTTACCGAGTAGCTTGAGATGCCTTAAGGTAACCATTTTTTACTGTAGAGGTGGCAAAAAAAAGTCTGGTCAAAATAACCATCACAGCTGAAAAAGAATATATAAAGGAAGAAGCACTGAACACTGTGCACACACATAAAATGAAGGTTGTGTGCATAAAACCATGGAACAGGTCAGAGAAGGTTTTCTTTAGCTACTGGCAGCTTCTCCAAAAGAAACATAAAAACAAACATACCTTACAACTTGCCAGTCACTGGTATACAGTATTGAAAGCTGCAACACTAGGTGAACCATGAGCCTAGAATTATCAGAGAAGAATTAAGCAGATCCCTTCCTAAGTGTAAGTATACCAGTCCCACACCTCTTTTTATGCAGTTAAAGGTGCAAAGAGTCTTGTAGAGCAACATCTCCCCTGGGTTAGCACTGTGTCTTACAGTCCATTCACTGACTCTACATGAGGAAATATGGCATGTTAAACAGTTGAATGCAGATTAAAAGGGATGGAAATAGACTGTTAAACAAGCCTCCCCTGGTACACTTCATATGATGATCCGTTAGGCCGAGTTAGTGACCTTTATAATCAAAGCATATGCTAATTACAGAGATATTATTAGACGGGTGGGAGTCTGTGCTCAAAGCTATGCTATCTCTGCCTGCACAGAATTCACAAATCGGGATTGTCACTGAGAAGGTTGACCGATAAATGTCACATTGTCACTATTATGTCTCCTCCACACTTTATATAGAGACTGAAGAGAAAAAGCAGTTCTGAAATGATTAGGCTATTATGTCTGTTTTTAATGCTCCCTACCCTCTCCTCTTCTGACCTGTGATTTTTAGAAGCACAGTCATTTTTAAGGGGCAAAAACACATGAATATTTATCACTGTTCCACCTCTGCAAGGTACGCACCCTAAGCAAACGCATGAAGAATCGATTTTTCAAAGTGCATTTTAGATTTCATTTGCAGGTTGCATTTTTTTTTTCTCCAAGTACATTTCATCCTTTTCCCTGTGACACGCAGCCTCATCCCTTTTGCTTTGTGTTCCCCATCAGTAAATTTGCATAGAAATAATTCCTGGGTGAGGCATGTTCACAGGGCGTTCAGAAGTTATCTGTGTGGGACTACATGACTATAGTGACTCAACACGGGAGATAAGAACATCTCAACTTTCATATCTTCACTTTCTCTTTAATTTACATTCTTGGTCTTTTTGTTTCAGTTATGTTCCTTGTGATGTGTTTTTGTCATGTTGACCTTTATTAGAGTAGAGAAAGATATCACAACAGGGGAGATCTGCTGAGTGCAAAGCCCTTGATTAAATCCAAACCCAGTATAAAATTTTAGTGTTGTACTATGTGAGTAACCAACTGAACAATCAGGATGCCCAAGCTAGGTGTAGGTGAATATTTTAGTGTGCTATTTATCTTGAAAGATGGACTTTGGTTCTTGCTTTGTAACTAGAACTTGTGGTCCAATGGATTTGTGTTACACTGATGCTTTGTTTCCTATTTGTTTCATTGCTGTATATACTGCACACTTCACTTTGTCTATCTCTGTCTCGTATTTTCTAAGCCATCCAACACTTTATATTGCTGCACATTCTCACACACACACACACACACACACACACACACACACACACAAAAGACACACACACATGCCAGGATCTAAATTGAACAGACCAGCATGGAGTAGGCCAATTACATCACTGCCCCAATTAAAATAAAACAACAGGACTCTTTCAAGCTGTCCTGCAGGGGAGAGAAAATGAGAAGGGGAGAGAGAAAGAAATAGCAATAACAAATCCCAATCCAGTCAGATTGTCATGATGTTCATTTTAATTAAAAAATTGGATTCACTGCAATTAACTCCAAACTAGTCCCCCGTGGCTCAATGAAGAAGAAAATGATTGGCTCTCAGTTTCTAAGCAACTCTGAGTTCCACAACATTCTGTGATAATCTCTCTTTAAATAGCATTCACTGTTTCTTGTGAATATTTGGATGTTTGACAAAAGAAAATGCTGCTTGTTTATGTTGACATGACTGATATAGCAGCGATATCACAAATCTGTTAAATGTGTCTCCTTGGCTTTCTGAAATAGAGGGGAGCTGGGGGTGTGTCTTAAAGCTGAAGAGGTGACGGTTGAGAGGACACAGGATTGTGGCCTGTCTGACACTCCGATTTACAGTGATTGATTTCTTCACTGATCAATTTAAACATTCATTTATGTTTTTACCTGTCAGCCTCGATCGACCTTGCTGTATGTCTAATGTCATGTCATGTGAAGTGATATTTTCCACTGAGTATGATGTGCACATGTGTTTGTCTGTGTATAGTGTATGCATTGAAATGTGTAGAGTAGCTATCTGAGGGTATGGATTACTATAGTGATGAGGGTTGAGTGGCTAAAGCCTTATGACTAATGGCCTGTCAGAGTGGTACTCAACTCGCCTTGGTCACAGAGATCAACACCTCTCTCTTTCTCTCAAACCTTCACACACACACACACGCACACACACAGTTTTTCATAATATGCAGAGGACATGTACACATAGGTGAAAATTCAAGCAAAATGCGAGTGAGTGTTAATATTTTTCTTTTTTTTTCTCCAAATGTATTTATTGGTCATTTTAAATTGTTCTTACAATAAAACATGAAAAAATGAAAATGGGATGTTTTTAACTTTCAGACTAGATTTATTTTTGTTTTGTATTGTGACGAAGATACATACAGAGCGGGACATTTTACAGTAGAATAATTAACTTGTCAGTGGTCTCTGGTCGACAAACTATATAATGGTGATGCTGTTTGTAAATTAACTTAAGCCTAGTTTGGCATTTATGTGCTGAAATTTCTTGTTACTTATTGACCGACATATGCACCGATAAGATATATTTACAATAAGCTAGAATTGGCCGATGTATATCAGCCTGGCCAATTTATCGGTCTACGGGTAGCTCTAGATTGAGTATTGCGCTTCCATAAAGTTGGTGGACTCACAAGAGACTCATGAAACAAAGAGCGATCAAAAGCAAGAGACATAGAGATATCCTGATATTTAGTCCATAATATGGCTTAAGCCCTCAAAACACAGTATCTTAAATTTCCAATGATGCAGCCAATACCATCATTTTGTTTGACCCATCCTATGCCCACATCTTTTAACATACTTGCAGTTTGTAACGCAGGCATTGACCCCAAGCCAAGATTACCCTGATGACATCATCAGGGTTATATTCTCAGACTAGAAAGTAAAAGTACTATAAAGAACTGTTTTTATACGCTGAGTACTACTCCTTATGACGAGTAAACTGAACTTAGTGTGTAAAATTGTTGGAGTGAGCCTTTAAATGAGTGACATGGCACAGTAGTATCTCTTGTAAGACTGTGTAGGACTGTATACTGATACTTCAGTGTGAACTCAGAACCTTGCATGAGCACACCAGCTTTGTTGCTGATGATCCAACCTAAAGGCTCTCACTGGCAAAGATGAAAAGGAACAAGTAAACTATACCAAAACAAAGGTACACACACATGCATGCATACATGAAGAGAGATGAGAACAATTCTGGTACATCTGTCCTCATTTTTTTCTTGCCTGTTCCTTTTTTTTTTGAGAGCAGGCTAAGATAAATATTCACTTATTAAAGTGTAACTGGAATTGACTGTGTCATGCATCAAGCTAATAGCTGAAAGCCATGGTTCAATACGGCGGAGTTGGGACAGGCTTTGCTAATGGAAGAAGTGACGTGGTTGCAGCCCAAATGTCATTCATCAGACCGCACACTGTTCGTTAGGGGCTACAAAGCCCTGCCATCTCACACACTCAGGCTCATCTATTAACCCTAGGCAATGGCACCCGCTGGATTATGGAAATAACAGATTCAGGAAAATAGGACACCGATAGGCCATCCATGTGGAAAAGATTGGTGTCAGGAGAGTGTCGCAGATACGTCTGACTGCAAGGGATGTGGCCGTTTTTCTTTTCTCTGAAGATCTATCTAGGTGCTGTTGCGCCTGGAGAGCTAAGGGTTGCATCAGGGGGAACCTGTGCCAGACGTTATGGTCCCACTTATTGCATTCCTGCCCACCACTAATAGGGCACGCTGACTGTGGTCTCCATGTTCTGCGTCATTGAATGAACTCAATGTTATTCACAAAGATCTAATATGAGGGTTAATGTCTTTTCATTTTTTGGAGTGGAAAGTGCACTAATACGGAGATCAGACAAAAAGAATATGACAGAAGGAGGACTGACAGAGTGGAGGAAGATGGCAGGAGTGAGAGCCTATGGGCAATAAATTGGTCCTCAAGGATTAGAACACATAATACTCTATGGTTAATTCCAAGGTAACCACAACATCAGACTATATGGCTTAATTTCCTTCAGTTTTCAGATTAATCAAGCCCTAGAAACCTCAAAAGATGGAGGTTTGGTATATTTATGCAGGGTAGTGAGTATTTGTTGAAAGGATTTGTGTAAGGCAAAGATCATCCCAAGTCACCAAAATAGTTCTGTGGCTTTTAAAGTAATTAAAGAAGTCATCTCGACGCTGGTATATATGTATGTTTAGCAGGGTTTTTTTTACATGGTTATGATTTGTTCTACAGTAGTTTTCTGCTGGATGTCAAATGTCCTTTTGTTTTGAGTAAACCTCTGGACCATGACAAGCAGATAATGTTTCTCCCACACTACCTAATAGTGTGAGAATGCCAGGGTAGTGCGTCCAGACCTGTGGACAATAGAGGTGACATGGCAGGATGATCCAGGACACGTGTACAGGGTGCTCTGGCTCTGGACATACAAAGAGCTTGAAGCCTGTCCTAGATCCCACACAGCCCCAGGGGATGACATGATGTCACATGCACCCACCCTGCAACAAAGATTGTGTTTAGTCAGCAGTTTGTAATGTTCAGGGCTTGGCCTGCTCCTCCGTCCACAAAGGACTCGAATGCCCAGGGGGCTGCTGGGGATCTATGACCCAGACCTCTGTTAGGCAACAGGTGTGCTGTGACAAGATGGTGGGATGTGGGGAAAGCGTGGTTGGAAAAACTCCACTCAGAGATAAATAGCTTCACAGTGGTTCACTTTGCTCAAACAATTCATTTGAACAATACAGGTCACAGATATTTTTCTTTTTACAAGCTGTGACTGTGTTTGTCTTGAGTCAGTTGCCAAAACTTGCACCACTTGCATCTCACTCATGCCTCATCATTTAAAATAGAACTGGTTTAATGAATTCAGTGGAGATAAGGGAATGAACACCCTCTTTGCCCACACCTATGATGGATGTTTATTACCTTTTCTTTTTGCCATAATGGTTTTTGGTGCTGGAAGTGCTCTGTCTTGCCAACAAGAAGGTCCAATTTTTCTGGTCCAACTGACCAAAAAATCTAATTGCTCCATGATGTTTGGATTGAAGACACAGGCACCATTCAGCACTAGTGTAGAGCATTATGACAGGGGCTCTTGTTAGTTAAAGATTGACTGGCAGCCACTGGGATAAAAATGACTCTTAAATAATATGTTTATGAGGTTGGAAGCAAATTATTGGTGTTTAGGCTGGATATCCAGTATAGATGAGACATTATAAACACCAGGGGACACTGTCTCCCAGGCTGCTGGGGCTGTTCTGAGAGCTGCCAGTAGGTCTCATTCACCAATCATTCTTTTAACTGCTGTGATGACTTTCTTTTTAAAAGTTTAAAATTTACAGCATTTGATTTTAGGAAAAGATAAGAAAAGGACAGATGGAAAAAACAGAATTATACCCAGAAAAAAAAAACATTATCTGCTTCAGAAATTTCCTATATCCACAATATATTCTGAATCATAATAACTAATCACTGAGAAAATCCCAGTGTCATCTGTGTTTACACATTTATTTCTCCCCTTTCATTTTCCATCCTCCATCTTCTTACATGACTTGCCCACAAGTTTTTTCCCATCAAAGTAACAGCACTTGCACACAAGATCACTGTGGTGATGAGCACTGATGGGGGGTGGAGTTTAGATTGATCTGCTTGGGTGAGTATCAGGAAGCATCACTTGACTTTTTTCCCCATCCATCATCAGTGATCTCCACTTTGGTCCAGACTGAATTATCTCAACAACAGTTTGATGAATTGCCATGAAAGTTTGCACAGACATTCTAATCCCCAGAGGATGAATCCTACTGACTTTGGTGATCCTCTGACTTTTCCTCTAGCACCACCATGAGGTTGACATTTAGTGACAAGTCTTGACATCCATTTGATGGTTTGCCATGCAATTTAGTACAGATATCCATTGGATGCTGAGAGGATGTATCCCACTCACGTTGGTGATCTCCTGACTTTTCTTCTAGTGCCATCTACAGGTCAAAGTTTACACTTACCCATTGAAATATCACATCTACTCAATAGGCGTGCACAAAATTTTGTTCCTAAATTTTTTTTCCTAATGACTTTGGTGATCGCCTGACTTTTCCTTTTGTTCCATCATGAAGTTGACATTTGTGGTTTTGAGTGAGATGTCTCGACAGCTATTGGATGCATTACCATAAAATTTTATGCAGACATTCATGTTACCCTCAGGATAAATGATAATAACTTTGGTGATCCCTGACTTTTCCACTAGTGCCATCATCGGATCCAAAAAAATATTTGTCCAAAGCTTTGGTTTATGATCAAACACTTGGAAAACTAATGACATTGCCCTATCCCTACTTTCTGTTTAGTGCTAATTGGCAAATGTTAGCATGCTAATGTGCTAAAATAAGATAATGTTAATGGTAAAGATAACACCTGCTTAGCATCATGTTAGCATTGCCATTGTGAGCATGTTAGCAGCATGAAGTTAGCATGCTGAAGTTAGCATTTAGTTTAAAGCACCACTGTGCAGCCTCACAGTGCCACTAGCATGGCTGTAGTGGCTAGCATGGCAGGCTCTTAGTCTTGTTAGTTTAGTCTTATCAGCTTTTCAGTCAATAAAACATTGTGTAACATTAATGCGCTTTTTCACATAAGTTAAGAAGCTATCGTATAGTACAAGATTTTGGTATGGTAATCTGTGCAAAATAATTTCTCTACAGTAATAGGCAAACAAGAAAAATGTTCACCACCCTCAGTTTTCCATTCCTCCTTCAGCTAAACATCCCTTTAGATTTGATTTGGGGCTGGAATAAGTCCCTGGGGAGAGATTTTAATGTGCGTAAATGAATCAGATTTCATGGCATGTACTGTCTGTGTATTAGAGCACAGCACTGTGATTTAAACTATGCTTAGCAACTGAATATCAAAAGACACTCAAACGCTTGCCAGATGCTGCCAGATGCATCAGATCTGCTTCCTCTGAGGAAGCGGAGGGAGACTTGTAGCTACCAGCATCACTCTTCCAGCAGTAGTGTGGATTTCACTGACTGAGCCAAGCTTGAATTCTAAATGGCTCTGTGACTCCCTCCCTGCTCATTGCCAGGATTCTCCTGTGTTGGCAAGCTTGTGGCAGGGTTATTAGATAAGGAGACAGACTCTCTGGACCCTCTTAACATCTCTCTCAGCAGGAGAAAATAAAATGATTTTTCTCCCTCCCTGTTTACCCACAAGTGGAAATGGAACAAGACAAAGCAAATGACTACACACAGAGAGCAGTGCAGCAGCAAACCTGTGGTCCGGCCTCATCTGAGATCAAGATTTAGGCTAAATGAGGTTTCTGTTTTTCTCATCGTGCAAGTGGTTCACACAGTCACATATTCATTTAGTATGCATGTTTTACAAGCCTTTGTAGTCACTAAGCGTCATCAGAAGAATGGTCTATGATCTTTTCTATTGTGAAGTGCTGTTTAATATATACTGATCATATTTTCCACTTGGCTAACTGAAAACCACCTATAATGAAAGTGTGTTAACCTACTTAACGGAAGTCTGTGTTCATTGGGTGTAACATCTTTAGCACATTTAAATCGAAACAACTTTTATGTTTTCAGTTCTGTATACAAGGACTAGCACTAAAATGAAATGAAATTAAACCTGATTTTCAATCAGTATTTCAGCTGTAATATTCCAGTCTCCTGTAATTACCTGGAATGCCAGCTGCAGGCCTCCTGCTAATACAAAGCCTCAACAAACAGGCTTTCTCCTGACCCAGCTAGCCCTGGGACTAATTATCATTTTATGGAAATGTGGCTATTTCTGCAACTTCCATATCCCTAATTATTTCTGTTATTCCAATATCAGCCTGGCTTTGATGTCCCAAATCCTGTATTTAAATAGTGTAAGATTCCTATTCTTTGTGCCCTCTGAGGATTGTTCATGTAAAATACGTGGACTAAGAGTGGGTATTACCAGGGCCTCCAGGGGCTGGACATAGCAGATCCATAGCCTCCTTGTGTTCCCTCTTTTTTCCCTTGTTCTCTCCTCCTTATGGGGGCGTCTGCTGGGAGAAAGCGAACAAAGGTAATATACATGTGAGTTATAAGAATATTGGGCTTGTGGAAATGCATCTTTGTCTGATATCTATGGTCTTGTTACCAAGGGAGGAGAAAAATGCTCACCAGAACAGTCTGTACATTTTTATGAATCATTCCTCATCTCAAATACTATAACTTTTAAAGTGACAAGGTGACCTGTTAGAAGCAACTTTTCTTACCTCGTTGTTGCGTTCTGGATGAATATAAGGTATCCTTACAATCCATAGATGTCTCATATTCTTCAGGGCACCGTATAATTTTAATTGATTGGTCAAACTGTACAAACTTTTGCCCCATTGAGAGTGAAAAGTGTCTGACAAAGACATCCATCATTGATGCATAAAGAGAATGGTTTCATTAATTAGTAGGGTTAAATGGCATTGTACCATATGGTCTGGCGCCATCTTGGCAGACAGTTTGTTGAGTATGAAACTGATGTACAATCTTCTGAGCGAATTTCATCTCCCCCACGCCTCTGTCATGCATGAGCCGCATTGTGATTTGATTCCATTCACCTGCACTGCAGGTTAGACAGAATCCCAGAAATGAACCAAAGACGTATGCAGAGTTATGACTGTGTGTACTTCTCAGTATCAGCCCTGCTCTGGCACATGGGCTCCATTCTAAAAGATGACTCTGTGTAAAACCATCATCATGTATTTTCATATAGATGAGCTATGGCTACCTGCGCTCCCAGCCATGCTTTTATTAATGGGGAGCTGTCAGGAATGGGATGCTCTGCATATTCGCATATTAAACAGGCAGGGGGGGAGATGCCCAGTTTATTACCATTTGATATAAATCAGCTTAAAGCATCTCTCCACCTCCTGCTCCACCTCTTTTCTTCTTCTCTAAAGATGGTCTCCTCTGCATGTCCCCTCTGTAATACAAGTCTCTCGGTCTCTATTTGCCTCATCCAGGATATTCCTACGACTGTTTCTTCTCATAACTATGATACATGAGAACCACAATACATTTTTATAACAAGATACAGGACAATGACTCCTCCTTTACTAAATGGTGTTTAGTCCTCCATCCGCTTGCCTAAACAGAGTTGAACAGCATCCCAGCTGTCCTGATGTAGTTGAGTTATGAATACTGTGGCTACAGCGATTAAGCAGATGAAATTTAATAATAAAATTTCTTGAGACTGCCACTGTTTATGACTGTGTGCTTATTAAAATGCAACATGTTCCACTACATTTGGATTCATTTTCCTCGTCATAACACTATGCTGCTGCTATTTTCTTTTCTACTCTGGTTAAAGACTTCAGATGCTATATAATCAAGGGATAAACAAAAGTTTAAAATACAAATTACAGCATATTATATGTCAGCAGTAGCACGAAACCCATTACAATTCTCACAATTGGATGAAAAAATGGGGTTCTGTATGAAAACATTGATTTTCTGTACCCTTGGGTGATTTGTGGAACACAGCCTTCAATAAATTTGCAATTTGGCTCCATTTCTCCTTTTTGAACAGATCATGATTTAGGATAACTGCTCAACACATTAGATGATTGATCAGAGTATCCTTTTCATTATTTTCTGTATATTTTTTCCTCAAGTAACCAGTATGAATATTGCAAGCAACAGAACCAAGGAAAATATATATTAGAATATATATACAGGATTTTCTCTTAAAGACACTCTCCCCACACTGAAACAAAATAATATTATTCTGATAGAGCTGCCACTTTCATTTACTGTAACACTGCTCTTGGGATCCAGAGACTCCAGGGTTTCATACATCTCAAATAAAAAAGGCAACAGTTTCATGTCGCAACACTTTTCCATCAGCTGTGTTAGCCGTGTGTTTGCTTTTAATAAAGTGCAAAGTCTTAAACCCTACAGAGGCCTTGTGGCCGATATGAACCTATAGAGTAAATGCAAGTTTATCTTGTACCCTACCCTCTGTTCCTCCTCATTGACAATTTGTTCATGCACATCTAACTTGGCTTATGCACTTTTTTTCTAATAGGGCAATTAATGGGTAAGCGGATTTAAGTGGGAACAATCAATTTAATTACCCATGTTGTGACCACTCTAGTTTACAAAATACCCATCCTTCAAAAATGACAACTCCACTATGGCAGTTTAGGTAAAGTACATAGAGCTTGCATGGCTGCAGTGTTAAATGGAGCATTGTGCTGGCACCTGTCTCTAGGCAGGGCCTGGGCCATGGCGTGCTTGCTCAGGCATGGCTATGACACTAAACAGTTTATTTCCTGGCACCTCTCCAGATGACCAAATTATAACTGCCATTTAAAAGAAAGAGAAACCAAGGCGAGCAGAGAAGAATATTCCTCATGAGAGAAGAGTGCACGGCACAGCATGATGTGACTCTAATCATATCTTTAGCCTGATAATGATTCTGACATGTTTTGTTGTGGCCTGCGATACTGATGCCTCCTCCATTGGCTTTAGGGCATATCACTGACAAATCACTCCTTCTGTTTATCTTTTGCGTTTTCTTCTCTTGTGTCTTTCTGTGTTTGTCTCTTACTATCCCTCCCCCATTTTCTCTTTGGGCTAAATCTCTCTCATCATCTCTCTCCCTGATACTCTTGCTACCTATCAATTGACAGCTTGCCTTAATGAAAGATGGCCAATACAATATGAATAGATATCTGTCCACTAAAACTAAAATACCTCTGTATTCAAGCTATTCAAGATAAGGTTAAAAGCAAAGATGAGAATAAGATTGTACTTTTTATTGGTCCGAGCCACAGTTTGCAATCTTTTGGCATATTTTCTTTGATCTTGCTGTACGAAACCACTGAACTCAGTACAATTTCAAAATAAGAAAACAATAAATTTGAGTTTTTAAGGGGTTTTTCTCTCCCATCATAAATGTGACTATGTTAGTCTTATCTGGTTCTTCTCAGTGGTGAAAGTTAAAAGATTTAGGACTCAAAGGGTCAGAAAGCCCTGTTTAAGAAAGAGGCCTACATGCTCGATAAGAACAGCAACTCTTGCCAAATACCCTCCAAACAACAATGGTCTATAAATCATTGGCTGTGTCCTCTCCATCCCCCTTCCCCTTTTGCTCCTCTTTCTGAGGGCTATTCTACTGTACACCTATTTTTTGGGAAAACTTCCCAGAGGTATTATTAATTACCCAACATGCTGTTGGGTCTGTGGGATTGACGCTCCCAGTGCCGTAGGTCCAACCACCTTGCCTCCTCTGACCTTGTCTGGCTAGGCAGATAGGGAAGATTAATCGGATATACAGTAGCATTGGTGAGCCAAACAGCCCTATAAAATTAGACTCCATGATGACTTAGATTTGTAGTTTTTACATCCATTATTTTAATCCAATGAGCTCCCATCTATCCATGTGTCATTCTGTATTCCAATTTCTGCTTGTTTTTATAGCTCCCATCGAATCCATGTTCCACGTGTTAGATGTTCAAGGCTGTTGGAGGAGCATTCTGTTCCGTGTGATGGGCCACGGTGTCTAGCTTATGCATGTTTAATGTTGTTGAACATGAACGCACAGTCAGCCCGTCATAAACATGGCAGCTGGGACACATAAAAGGTCATAAAACTGTCAATGAAATTAGAGTGGCATGTCCACCAGTGCCAGTTTACCCACACAACACCTGCTTGGACAAGAGGGTGGTGACGAATATTTGCCATCACTATCAACGCCATCCCACAATGCAGTGCTGTGCTGCCTGCCAATAAATATGCACTCTGAAGGATCGACAGTGGCTGCTTGTGCAACTCACTGCTCATGACGGTTGATAAATGTTCCCAAGGAGCGACTATTTCATCACAGAAATGAATATGCATGCTCTCCTTAAATGTTATCAAAAAGTGATAACTTTTAAGCGTTTTTCAGCATGTAAGTGTTACATGCTAAGCACATTCTCTGTTGCTGAGTTCCTTTGAAATTCACTGAATTTGGTTACATTTCATTGCAAAAGTATTTATATTTAAATCTATGGCAAAAGCAGATCAATTGTACCAAAGGGTCTTTTGTATCGTTCAACATGTGTGGGAGGACTTGAGAACGTGCGTGATCTTCACTTTTTAGGTTAACTGTGTGTACTACCAGCTGCCACAGGGTAAAAATAACACTCTTCTTCTACACCATTATTCATTCAACTCCATTAATCATTAGAGCATTATCTGGCATGTGAAAATTCACTTGCTGATAAGGAATGCATGACCCCAATATGAGATTTCCGGCTATTGTACAGCTAGACTAATTGATCGTGGTGCGTTTCTGGGACCAGCTCTCAGTCTGACTCTCTCTCACTGATGCTCTTGCTCGCTTTCTCTCTCCCCTTCAGTCATCTTTTTCCTCCCTCAATATATTTACTAAAGACATGTTTGGATCGCTGATAAAATCCACTACAATTTATTTCATTGCTTTTGGTGTACTATGCTTAAACAAGCCAGCTGGGGCAAAACTGTCATTCTGTACAGTCCTAAGGTATTCACAACGCATCTCATTTATCATTTCAAAAGCTGTAAAATAGCATTAAATGGTTGTGCCTCATTCCTCTGCTGTCGCTTTCGGACTGAGAACTGTACTGTCAAGGTGCATAAAATGGGACACTTGTCCTTCTTGAGAAAGAATAACAAGTGTCCCATTTATTTGTGGCAGAAAATGGTGTTCCTCTCCAGAAAAGTAATATGTTTTAAAGGCTTAAAATGACCTTTGTTCATGGTCAGAAGGAAAGCAGCAAGTAGAGTGATGTCCTTACAACCCTGCCAAAAATTACAAGTACAAAGTGATTTCAGCAGTGGAGGCCAGGGTTTGTGCCCCATCTCCAACCAACAGGGAACACTGGCTTTGGGGAACCTGATCAATGAAGTGCTCATGTGGGTCAGTCAGTAGAAATGGACTGATAAATGATCTGTTTTGAGCTTGTCGGACAGAGACATTGTGAGTGCAAAGTGTTTCACAGTCTAAGCGCTACCAGTAGGTTGTATCATTTCACTCTTGGTCCATTAAACTGGTGACGTTATTATCAATGATTAATATATGTTGACACGTATCAATCATTGGTAATATGACATTTACCCCGCATGAAGATGTTAAGAACAAGTTTTGCAAGAATGAAGAAAACACCTGTAACCTTTGTTTTATGTCTGATTCACATGTTCTGGGCTAGTTATGAAAGCTGTCAAAGGAAACTGACAGGAAAAGTGTGGTTACTTTCTTTGAGCTTTCTATTATTATGTCAAAGGAAAATTACTGTTAATGTCACAGTGCTTTATAATGTTACCACTGAAAGACAATTTCTTTTTTTCCTCACATGACCTCATTCAAACATAGAAGTAGGTTTGTGTGAAAGTATATTCATTCTGTTGATATATGTGGGTGGTCGCGTGCAAGTGTAACATGATTACATAGCAACTCGGATTCTCACACTGACCACCCTGTGGTCTTCCCCGGCCATGGCTACAGAGCAACCAATTTTATGTGGTTTGTGGGCAACAAACAGCCTTTGACCTCAAAGAGGGGCAGGCGTATCCATTGTGTGAGTTCTGGGGGCAAGGGTGGGAACGTCAGACAGCCAGCTCTGATTGAGTTACTTTAGGCCTCAGCTCTATTACCTACTCTTCTCTTGTTTTGTTGAATTATTTAATAGGTGTCCACAGCATCCCAAGGACAGCGATCTAAGATCTTAAATCACTGGACAACTCTTCATAAAATTTTTTTTAAAAAAACGGCGAGGAGAAACTACACACTGCCGAGTAACAAAATAAGATTTATTCTTTGATTAAATATGAGTGTTGACCATTTGAGCTTTACAAGACTATTATATAAAACAAACATGAGCACTATATATATGGATATACAGTATATAATATACCAAAAATTGTGGCTAATACTGTATTGTTGTGTACGGTTTGCATATTGTACTGTGCTGCCTAAAACTGCCCCATTCTCCAGACCAGTGAATGAGAAAAATAAAAGTTCCTTGAATGTTAAACATATATCTATATAGTCTTTCACACTTCAATTGAACTAATTATTTTAATTCTGTACCAGCTGACAAGCATGCCCATCACACAATTGCTCATCTCTTTGCATTAACGTTAACTTTTGTGAAGAAAACTTCTGCTTGATAGAGGGAGTTGATTGATTTATGACAGCGAGGCACTTTTCCGAGCAGGCCTATGAGTATCCAAGAAAACCTTTCAACACATGGCTCAATTGCTTGCAGGTTAAATGACAGTGGAATAGCCAGGCTGTTAATTTCCTTAGCAGATCCAGATGTTGGAAGTGTGACAGAGAAGGACTCAGGTTTCACAGACGCATGCTAGGGATGTCACGGCTGCCTGATGAGTTGTGTGCGTGTGTGTCTGTGTGTAGTACATAGTTACCGTGTGTATTCACATGATTGTTTGATTTTGTTTTTTCTTTTATCAAAATAATTTCCCCTGTCTCCTCTCAATAAAAGCACTTGTGAGTCAGATATCTGTACGCATATTTTAGTTGCCAGGGAAAAGGACCCACCCTTTATTTTCTTCTTGGTGAAACATTATATGGCCATTCTTCTTCATGCAATCATCCAAGTTGTTTGGCAAACTGAAGCAATGCGTGTCTCAGTCTGCAAAGGCCTCCAATACATTGCCCATTTGCTGGTAATGGCAATGGATTACTTTATTGTATTCTGTTTATGATCTGCATTGATCGCTTTCCCTCTGCTCTGTGCACTGTGTAATGTCATTTGCCCGCTCAGATTCAGACATCCATTTTGCTGAGCAGTCCTTTTCAATATATATATATAAAGCATTTTCCCAGCTCCAAAACAGATCCTTGAAATCCTATTCGGAATGTCAACATGGGACGTTTCTGTAGTGAAGCGTGTGTGTAGACAGGCATGAAATAACATGGTTTAGATATTTCATGTCCCACTAAAATTACATCATCAGACATGACTGTCCTTTGCTCCTGAGCTAAGTGACTAAAGCATTGCTTTTCCCTTCATGTCTGCCTCATAGGCTTTACCATCTGTTCTCGCGAAGTCTCTAAAAAGGCAAAACAAAACTCTTGTATAATCAGTCCAGGTTACTCAAGTTGTGGTGAACCCCCACGTGAGTGGGCATCTCTTATTTACACGGTGTGTCAGTTAAATGTCAGTTAAATGTCTGTCATAAAATTTTGTTATAAAAGTTACAAAAATTAAAGTTTTCCTTTCATTTCAGGCTTCTTTTAAGGTTTAAGGTAAGTTGAGAAACACAATATGCATATTGTGCATCTATAAATAAAACATTTTTGTGCTTGGCTTCGTTATAGTCATCTTGAAGAAAAAAGATGAATTGATAACTTTTTTAATAAAAGCAAATCTATTACCATACCAAAAAACAAGACATAAAACATAAAAATAACAACACAGCATAAAGAATAAAATTTGTGCAAAAAACTATAATTACTTCTATTAAATAGGTATACATATAGTTGTAAATTATATTGTACAATATTGTCCTTGAATGCCTTTAGAAAGTTTTATAAAAACTTTATTTTCCAGAGTGACAGATGCTACAGATGCTTTATCTGAAATATTAAGGGCGGTGTGTGTGTGTGTGTGTGTGTGTGTGTGTGTGTGTGTGTATTATGTCGGTTTGTGTGGCTGTTTGCAGGCACCGCTGTGTAGGTGTATGCATGTTGGCTGTTGGGTCGTTGGCTCCTGTTCATTTTCATGAGTCATGCAGTGTAAAGCAGACCATTCCCCCCCGTGCTCCCTATTGCCCTCCAATCCAATCCACTCTTGTGGCAGTGAGCTGCAGTACTCCCTACTGACGGTATATCATCCCAACCTTCCTCTCACTGGGTTTTCTGTTTGTTTTTCCAGATGCTCTCCCTCGTCTCTCCCACTGAGACTAAAAGAAAACAATTCTTAGAGCAGCAGCACTGGACACATGACTTGGCTTCTTTAAAAGAGGGGGAAGGTGGCTGGGTTTCTCTGAATCAATATAGTGGCTCTTCAATCTGAAGCAAAGAAGCTGAGTGGTCAGGAGATTGTTGCACATGGTTGTTATGTACTGAGGTTAAGTGGATGCATGCACTGTACATATTGACTGTACAGAGTGCATATAACTATAGTATTGTATATTCACCTAAGTCCCATACCTGAACCTTTGTGGAAGGCTAAAAAAGTACTACCAGATTGTGTCATGAGATGAAACTACCAGATACGCCCAGTTTGTTCAGTTACAGTGAATTCAGAGGAATTCTGCTTTTATAATTTGTTTTGTCTTGGATCTTCAGAGTAATGCTCCCTTTGTTAAGTAGCTCATCCCCATATCACTCAATTCCTGCTCAGCACAGAGAGACTCTCCCCGCAAAGTATCTAGCTGTTGCTCCCTAACTACAGTAGCCCTCAGCTTAGTACTTTGTCTGATTAGGCTCCAAATGTTATTGTTTTAAAATGGTTATTTATGCTCAGTGGCAGTCTTTGTAAACTCTGTGTCCATCTTTCCTGCTTCCTCTGTTGCCTTTAAAGTCACCAACAATCGCTGGGATTCTTTTTTTTTTTATCTGATGAGCTCTTAATTCTGAATAAGTAGTTTATCCTCAAGGAGGGATTTGCCAGATTTGTCACTGGCTGTGATTCCCTGGACACTTTGAGAAAACATAGAATTATCATGAATGTGAATGGCCCTTTCACAGTCCACTTTATAGTCTGAGCTGGTAGCAAGTGGCCGGCAGTGGTCATTCACAAGGCTAGGAGACAGTAAAAACCCAAAGTTCATTGCAGCAGTTTTGATGAGACGGTAGATATGATCTTCCTGAGAGCGCATGTGAATGATGTGTGGATATACTCTGAAACACGCTTATGAATTCTTTCTATTAATAATTTTCAGCCATAATCACTGTGATTTTTTCACCACTAACTCCTTTTTATGTCTCAGTAAGGATTGGCAAAGTCTGCTTTCTCCACATAGCCAGCCCCACCTGGCCTATCTAAAGGCCACTAATAAAGCAGAGTTTAAGAGGCTCAGAAGTATCCTGCTGTAATACCATTAATTATTATTGGCATTTAAGAGGATGAGCAGGGCTGGTAGGTACACAGGGACATGCTTTTTACTGTACTGTGCACTCACAGGTTTACAATGAGGCTCTATCGTGCCCTGCTAGTGGATCACAATGAGTGTGGTAGAAAAAAATCAGGAGAGAGATATCCTATAAGCGTTCTTTGGCGAGCCCATACGCATGGCATTGTAGAGACGGTTTCAATAAATTGGTCGTGTAAAAGTCTGTACTTCCGAATTTTCAGCCGTATTTACAGCATGGAGGCATGAAAAAGTTGCATGTTAATAAAAGCACAGTCATTAGGTTAGATTTAATTAAAAAAGGCAGTAGCGTTGCCGCATATTCCCCCTTCTCTCTGCGTTTTCCCAGGAAATGATAAATATTTAATCCAATTAGCTCGGCACTGTTTCACCAGACTGCGAAGGGGAATAGACTCTAATTGGGCTGAAGACAATTAGCTGAATTAATTCCAACAGAAGTCAGAGAATATTGTCAGATTTAAACAATATTCCCTCTGCCAGCTTCACCAGACGTTCCCTCATTTCATTTTATTCAAGTAAGACGATGCAAGCTATGTTAAGCAGCAGTGTAACAGTGGCTCATCTCTTGTAGAGCAACTGCTTAGAACATATTTATTCATGTTGGTGTCCTTTTCATTTCAACTGTAAATAATTATCTATGTAAACTTGATAGGACTCACAAAACCTATCAGGAGTCACAATTTTATTTTTTCCTAATTGATTCTGAGCCAAGTGTCATATTCTAGACGATGAAGCTGGACAGTTGCTTAATGTTTAGCTTTATAGAGAGAAGTAAAAGAGAGAGCGAGAGAGAAGAAAAAAATGCCCAGACATATTAACCATTTAAAGGCAGAGTGAGAGGGAATCAGGCATTGGTCCTCGATTACGGTGCTGATTCTCCCTCACCGGCTCAACCACCCCAGTTAGGCATAGCTCACAGCTGACATTGTACAGCAGAGGAATGGAAAGTAGATGTTGAATGAAGAGGGCAGAACACAGGACAAGGAGAGGAAGGGGGCACGCTAGGCCCTCGCTTGGATCAAAGATCAAAGAGATGGAGAAATGACGAGGTTCCCTGAGTGGTCAGGTTTATCTTCCCCCTTTTTTCTCTTCTAAACAAATGCATTTCAAACAGGCTCAGGGAGCACCCCTGCTAACAATGACAAATGACAGCACATGGAGTTTTCTCTCTCTATTAACATAAAGTAATATAAACCGAAGGACACTAGTCTATAGAGAGAGTTAGGGGCTAATGTTCCATATCAGATGTGGACAATGTCAGGACTGAATACAGATTAGGCTGTGTCCTTCTCTCCCGGGGGGAATTAAGGGGTTGACACCATTCTAGCTGCCAAGTGTATTATTATAACATGCTGGTGCCAGGCCTGTCTTCCCTGGACTATTAACCCCACTGTCCCCATAGCACTTTCCCACTGTCCCTCAAAACCATAACACCAGATAGCCTTTTGCCAGCTTCAGCTCATTGTACTTTACCTCTCTTACCCCCACTCTGCCCTGTTGTAAACTTCATGATAAGACCCTCCTCAGGCCTCTGGACAATTATTATATTATACTGGTCTATGTAACATCAGTTTATTTAATGTCTCTCACTATGATTAAACACCACAATGCCATCAGTGTATGAAGGGGTCAGAGTTTGATGGGTGCAGTGCAGAGTGACTGAACCTGTGCACTTTCAGAGAGCAGTAGGAGTGCAATGCTGTCAGCTTGATCTGTTTGCTGATGATAGATTGCCGTCCATTTTCAGTATTGGTAAGGCTCATTGCTCATGAGGTATCAGGTGGGTGGAAAGATTATCGGAATAGCGACGCTTTGAAGACGGCGGAAGTTGAATGTGTCCTGTCGCGGTTCCGTGGGTGTTTTTCTTATGCAATCAAGTTGCTGGAAAACTTTTCTGCATATGTGCTATTTGCATATGTGTGCGTGTTTGTTTGTGTTTTTTAACAAGATAAAATAGTCGACATCAGGCATAAATAGACACTTCTGTTTTTATGGATATATGAGGAGTATGTTCCTTTTCTTAAAAACTGCCCCAATGATCATAAAGAAACTTGGGGAGAAGCAGAGAGAAGAAAATCAGATGGAAGAGGATGGATGGAAAAACACTGGTTTTCTTACAGGAGTTTTTCTTGAGTACTGATGATCCAGAACTACAGTTTCAGTGTAATGGGTATAAGGAGGCCAGTTGGAGCAGACAGGCACATGTGGATTCAGAGTAAATACTGTGACTGCAATGGCTATTCTAACAGTCATCCCTGGTGACTAATTTAAATTTCTGGCAAGAGTAAATACTTTCCGAAATAAAATATCAGATTCTGAGCTGCAGTAGTATTTGAATTTATTTCATTGTGATAGATTGTTTTTTTTGTGTGTGTTTTTTTACAGTTGTCTCAGAGAGGAAGGGGGGAGGGAGAGACAGAGAGGGAGAGAGAGAGAGTGAGATAGAGAAAGAAAACATACAGATACAGATTTTTAACTAAGACACATGCACTTCCTTGATTGACATTTTTTGTAATCGACAGCAATATGATTTAGTGGATCCAACTTGTGTTATCAATAGTGGTGTCTACCACACCCATCAGTGTGTTTCTAAATTACTATATGTGTTATTAGGTAGTGTAGCTGTTCATGGAAGGTATCTGCTCTGCACTGTGGTTTTCACGGGACTGGAGAGACACGGTGGCCTCACAGGAGCCAGTGTGGCTTCTGTTACCACTTCTGTGTTTGGGCACTCTAATTGCCACCACACATGGAAACACATTACGCTGGGTGATGAGATGCTGGTACTGGTGGAAAATTCCACGCAATAATGCCTGTGGGTGTCGGTGCCATGTGAGCGATAATGTGTGGGCAGAGGCTTATTTTCTCTATAATACGGGCATGCCCACACTGGCACCCACACAGCCCACGTTTGAGCTCAGTAATGAAAGAAACAAGCCGTCATGGAGGCTGGGGTTTGAGGTGTTGTTAAAGTCTTTGAGGTTTTCTCCCTGTGGGCCTCTGTCTGCTGCCCCGAATAAGAGGGGCTTTGTTAGATCAGCGACAGAAGCTTTGGTGAGGCTTGTTGGACAGGCCTTTCTCTGCTGGATTCTCGGCGGCCTCAATCCTGCCTATAACTAGCCCGTTTCACCTCCCATCTCACACTGTCAGACACAGAGACAGAAAGATCCCACATAGGCAGATATAGGCACCCACTCTCTTTTAGAGATACTTGATATAGTTCAGCAGTTCACAGCAGTGATGTCACAGCTAAAGAGGAACCCCACAAAACTCAGAGCGTTCAATCTGTGCAGTGACCAAAAAAGTGGAGAATAGACAGGTGGTTCATAGTGTGATGCAGCTGGGCAAAATGTTTACTGCAAACCAAAAGAGAAGAGGCATCATTTGATATTTTACACAGTGCATCCACTTATGTAGAGTCTGTAAACAAAAACACTGTTTTTTTTTTCTTCTTAGCTTCTTTCTTTCCTTCGCTTACTCCATTGGAGGGTCTTTCTCTCTTATTTTAACCTTCACCCTAGACCTGACATTGACTGACCTCCTCACTGACCTTACCACATTCCGTCTGTCCAATCAAAGCATGACTTACTGACCCATCTGTATCCCCTCTTGACCAATCAAACACGCCTGTGAGCAGCCAACAGGAAGATGTCAGCATTCCTCTCCTCTCCTGGCAGGAAGTCAGTCTCCTTAAAGACCTGCTGGGAAACGTTTTCCTTCTTCCCATCTTTTCCTTTTTCCCTCCCCTGACAAACTGTGATGAACTAGTCATTAATATGGCTGCCACTCTGCCAAACAGAGCCTTCTTTGTCAACTCTGAGTCCCATGTGAGCAAGAGATCTTCCAGGGCATGTCATTCTTCATGTCCCCTCTGTCTGAAACTCCCCACCCTTGACCGCTCAGCGGTGCAACCCTGCACAGCAGGAGCATGTCAGCCATATGTCTCATTCTTAACTTTCTCTCATTTTTCTCTTGGCTGTCTGCAGTGCCCTCTGAGCTCTTGGAATAATCAGGATTTACCTGGCTGTGCTCAGTTCATCTATGCTGCTGAAAAGACAGAAGACAAGCATGTTTCCATGTAGTCTTTCTACATGAACAGTCTGGAGAGCAGCACGGCTTGTCAAATTATTCTGAAACATGAACCACAGAGTGGTTTCTTCACGCTCAGGATCTGCTCATTCAATTTTCTTTTCCCTTTTTATGTGAGAGGTTTACTTTTTGTGGGGAGAGATTGGTTTGGGTTGGATAGCAGTTATCGCTGCATGGAATCAAAATAATATCAATGTCTCCGCTGTCAAAGTAGACTGCCAATTGATGTGATCATTTTTAACAATGGTGACTTAAGTTGTTTGAAACAATGAAGTGACAGCGCTCCACTCTAACCCTGGCCTATTAGAGTAAAGGTACAGTGTTACTCAGCTTTTTATAAACATTGAATAGTGCTGTGTCAAACACAATGCTTTATGAGGAGCAGTGGGGATCTCTCAGTATTGCATCTGATGGTCAGCTATAAATGTGGAAAGGTTGTCTCTAGCCAATGGTAGTGCTTTGTGTGTGTGAGTGTGAGTGCTTAGCGGGCAGTAGAGGGGCTTGGGGCAGTGCCATGCCCCCTACAGTAGTTTATCTTGGGCTTGTACATGCCCCCCTTGGTGGGGTCGATCCTCAGGGCGCCCTGCCCCAGCACAGCTCCATTAGCGGGTGTGCTAACCTTGCAACAATGCTGTGACACCCTCGTTTTTCATCCGGCCCTGCCTTCAGCCTTCTTTCTTCCCTCAGCCCAACCCCAGGGCTTCCCAGAAGAGACAGAGGTGAGAGGGGCTCTCTTGTCTGGCTGTGAGAGACTGTCCACCGCCATACCACTCAAAAGACCCTCAGCTGAGGAAGTTAGAAAGGAAGCGTGGTATAGTTTGTTTTCAGAAGAAGATAAGAAAAATTTACTTATTGTAGATTTTGTAACGCAGGATCTATGAGCATGTTCTGGCTCTGTGCTGCGATGATGAATCCACCCATTATGCTTATCTTCTAACAGGTCAAGTACCCACTCCATATTTGCCTAGATGAAGTCAGAGATTGAAGTAAAACAACAAAAAAATTACTGCATGGGTTTTTGATTGATTATCTGTATTCATGAGCAGTCAGTGTTATTGAATCTGGATGAAAGAGCAGTTCAACCTTTCTATGTATATTGGAAAAACTGACTGCTCCCTATGTCTTCATCCTCTCATCAAAGAAACATAAAAGGAGCTGTGCTCCCCTTTATCAAAAGTGTCTTTTCAAGTGTTACAAAATTGCTCCCTACGTGCCTCTCTTTTTGTTGCCTTGTTTTCCCTCTCTTTCTGCTGTCCCTTTCTTTATCTTTAGTCAGGCGTGAGTCCTTCACAATCCTAATTTAAGACAAGGAGCAGTTAAGTTGAAACTAGAAGGCTTTCTGTTGGTCTCTGTTAGGTGAAAACACATTCTGTTGTGTTAAAGGCTTGACATGTGGTACAGCGCTCTTTGAATTAAGGACACTAGAGACATGTTTACATTTTAGTACTGAGAGCAGAAACTCGTTCTGTAAATGAAATGCAGATGACATGTCTTGTAAAATCGATTTAAGACAAGATCTCTAATCATCATCAATCACATCATCACTTCACTGCGGAGACGGCTGCAGCAGCGCTTTCTCGCAGCTGTTTTTTTCCATTCATGCAGATCACACTTCATGAATACATTTATCCAGGATGACCTTAATGACCCAGTTTCATGTGGGTGTAAAAAGTGAGAGTATTTAAACTCTGAGGTTAAATAAGGCCTGGGGCATCGAGACAGATACGTGCTTGGAAATGATGATTTTAAACCCGGTGAACACCTTATCAGTTTTCCGTGTTTTTGTATTCCTTCTTAATGACCTGCTTTCTTTTACAGGATAGTAATTTAGGATCCTCTAACTCACAGCTGTGAAAACTGTGATATCCTCCAACATTTCACCTCAGTTCACTGATAAACTTTAGGCTTTGAAGGATTAACAAACGGTCACTGTGTCAAAGTTTCTGCTTGGCATTCCACAAGTGGCAAACAGATATGAGACAACAAATTTGGAGTGGTGCATTTTATGTCGCTGTGCTAGGGAGGTAGGTTCCCATCAGTACTCTGCATACTCAGAGCTATTTATCTGGGTAGCTGAGCAGTCATCCATTCTTTCTTTTCTCACTGTCTTCTTGCGTGCTTTTTGTGTATCAGTGAAAAAGCTTACTGCCTCCTCTTCTTGGCAGGTGTTTTGCAGCTATGCTCGCTGCTTCTCCGTACATAATCAATCTACGCAAAGCTTTTGAAGGCGGCAGGAATAGAGAAAGCAAGGCCCGCCTGCCTTCCTAACACGCACGGATGATTAAATGGATGTAATGTATATTCCTGCCCATTTTGGCCTCACTGTATTTTTTGTTGCATGTCTATTCATCCCAGACACCACCATGATCCATCATATGCACTGCTGATGGATATCCATGCCCTTCCTAAGCTGCCCTGGACACATACTTATTGTATCCTTTTACTGAGGCGGAGTGATGAACTCATGTGGCCCTGGTACTACAGTGGCAGATACTCAATAGGTGAATGAGCGAGGGGGTTATAAAAAGCTGAATTACAGCACACGATACCCACCGCACTGTAGAGCCAAGTGCAGGAAGAAAGAAGAATGAAAAGACATGAATAACATGACAAATCAAAGTGCTCTGAAATGGCAAAATCTCAGAGGAATTACATGGTTGTTACAGTTCTTTACTTGAGCAGGATGAATGAATTAGTTTCTTTTTTTCCGCCACTCAGGATTGTCTGTGATAAAACATTCAATCAGAAGTAGCCCTGGGTGATACTATTTTAGTGCTGGGTGCAGTGTCCTCCTGCATTCTTCTTTCTAGGGAATTTAGCCTGATTTATGGTGAAGCCTGAGCTACATAGATGAGGGTTTTCCTGCTGGTACGATATTTCCATGTATGGCTATAATGAAAGACTCCAGCACACAATTCAAAATTTGTCATTGAAATGATAAAAGAACTAATTAGAGCTAGACGCATATGGAGTTTTGTGATTTGTAAAAATACACCTCCATACATTAGTCTTCATCAATTTTTTAATACATTAAGCATGTTTTAGTTGCTGCTGTAGATACATTAAACACTTATAAATATGACCTGTGCTTAGAGGAAGTATTTGTACAAGGGAAATGAATTGGGGCTAAGCCTTTTATCTGAGGACCCGCCACCCACTAGCTGTTATCAATAAAATAATCAGATCTAGATGAAACAGATCTTTGTGCCTTTGACACAAAAAACCCTTTGAATCCTTTAGGTGCTGGATTTAGCACACATATCTGACTCTATATCATCCACAACTATTACAAATAGTGGAGCAGAGAGGGCCAAATCTAATATTAGTGTGCTCTCTCCATCTGGAAAGCTGTGTTTAAATTTAAGAGAGGAGAAGCACCCTCATCAGCTGCAAATGTAGATGTAAGCCCCCTAATAAGGAGGCTTAGGGAGCGATGAGAGAGGGCCGCACAATGAATTAGCTCCTGATTATTTGCTATCATGGCGGTATAATCTTTTATAAGCCGCCTTTTTGCCTAACCCTGTGCCGAATCTTGCATTTACCCATACTGATGGGGTGACCTGACTCACTGCTGTCCTGCCTGAGGGCATTAGCTGAACTGATAAGGGGAATGGTATGGAAAGAATGAGAGTGAATACTATACTACTGTATATGCAGAGAATTAGACAGAGGAGAAAAAATCCTTTTCCTCTCACACTGACTTTGTGTGAAGAATGGCCTTTACATCGACTACCTTTCGCAGACCGGCCGTTCGCACATGTATCCTGTACAGTATGTTGCTCCATCTGGGGGGTTTCCGCAAAAGACCTATATGAGGGTGAGAGGGTGAGGAGAAGGACAGGTGTGGCTGGCAGAGCACCCAGGTGACCTCGGCGTGCCCTGGAGAGAGTGTGGTGCCTATGTGGGCACAGGTGTGGTTGGCACTGAGCTGCTGTGTAACAGCGTGTCCCATGCAGTCTCACCAGCCGGTGCGCCCTGGCAAGGAGCCGCGTCCTTCCCCTCTTCTGCCTTCGTGGTCACAGATGTATAAAGTGTGATGACTTAATTCTTGCAAGCTGTGTGTAATTAAATATGCTCTGATAGTGGTATTGATCAAGATAGTACAAATCCATCTTGTAATTTTCATAGTCTCCCAAAGTAATGCACATATTACTGAGTGTTTAAAGTGGTGTGTGATGTCTGCCCTAAAGTCCAAAAACAAATCTATTCAGTTTTTTATGATATCTGACAAAGAAAAGCAGCAAATCCTCCAACTGGAGAAGCTGGAACCAGAGAATCTGTAGCATATGTGCACTGTTTTTGCTTGAAAAACTGAAATGATTAATCAGTAATCAAATTAGTTACCAATTCTTTTTTGTCGATCAGTTTATTGATTAAGCAACTAATCGTTTCAGCTCTAGCTTACAGTTTACTTCCTGGCAACAATCACAGTTCTCGTTTCATGGACAAATTTTGCAACAATGTTGGGAGTCCAGGAGTCCACAAACATTTTCTCACCCTTTTTCTGCCCCATAGCTTTCCACCAGTGTTGCAGTGTTTTCCATTTCCTAGACATGGGGATAACATTAATTATGACACCAGCAATTAATTACTTTTACAGGGACATTTATTCTGTGCCTGTGTGTTTTTTCTTTGTGAAAGACACTATCAAAGTGGGATAGTCATTTTACAATAGCAATCCAAGTGTAGTACATCAGAGATTTAAAATGTCCACAGGGGATTGCCTCTTTGCTAAAGACACTCCTCACATCTAAAACTTCAAGGACACCCTTTAATTTAAAGATCTGCTATAAATGATTAATTTAATATTGATGAATATTTAACATTTCTTAATAAATTATTATGTATGCTATCCAGCACTACATGTATCTGCATAAGCAGGACTGTGAGCTCTTTGGATGGCTGACTCTTCTGAGCATGTGTATCTGCCGTTTGTGTATGTGTGTGCCCCATTGTGTGAGTGTGTGTGTGTCCATGTGTGCACCACGGGAATTGTCTTGCTCCGGTTGTATTTTGACATTTGATTTATGTTAGTGTGAAACCATTTTCATGCAAGCCATTATGCAATCTATAAAAGCGAGCGTGTGGTTTTCACTGAGCGTGGGGACCTGCTGCCGCATCGCTGGCATACCAAGTGGCTCTTCTTCGTAAATTTCATTACACTATAGACACTGCTGCAGCTCTGACCATAAGCTAAAGGTGCCATTGGCTAATGAAGGAGGAGGCTGCAGCTAAGTGTAGATGGATGCTGGCATCACTGTTGTGGGGTGTTATAAATATGTGTGCATATTTCTGAGAGAAATGAGAGTAGACTGACACTGTTGCTGTGTCCAAGATGTGACTGCACTTTACTGATTTGTAAATAAAACAACATCCATCTGCATAAATAAAAGGGGTTGGGAAGAAAACCAGTGAGTGAAAGACTCACTAGAGGACTCGAATTAAAATATCATGAAATATTGAATTAATCTAGACGGTCTAAGAAGTCATCATGTTGAAATTAGCTTAAGGAATGTTCTTCTTTTCATATTTAATCATGGGGAGGGTTTAATATGTACCGTGCTGAATAAGATTAAACTGCTCAGAAAGAGATAAAGAGAGTGGCCAATCACTCCCTGCACTGAGAAACAGACAAAGAGAGCCTCAGCTGTAAAATGGCCCAAGGAGGTAGAAAGAACAGAGACAGAGAGAGAGACATCTCTTTCCCCAAATGACCTTGACTTATGACCCGAGATTCATTTAGACACTTTGGTTTTGCTCTTTGTCTCTCACCCTCTCTGTCGTTCTTCCTTTGTCTTTGTCTTTCTCTGTTTTGCTTTTTCTCATGTGTTGTTCTCCAGCATTTTTTATGTAAATAAAACTTGCTTTGCCCATAACGGGGATTACTTTTCTTTAGTTTTTTTTTTCTCATTTTTCTAATAGGCACTTTTTTAATCTACTTTTAAGCATATTCTTGGCATTGTGTTAGTTTGTGTAAACATACCGTTGAATTGGGAAAGATGGATATGTTGGGCTTTGATTATTCCGGTGCATCATTCCAACAGAGCTCTATTGTCTGTAGTCTGAATAACACCACTACTCCAAAGTGCATCTTGATACTATACTAGACTCCTTTTAAATCAGTTTAAAGTCGCCTACACAAGCCTCCGACCTATTCATCTATACTCCAATCCCGTCATGATACTGAAAAGAGATGCCTTTTACATTGGAAGGCAATACAATGACAATTAGATTATGGTGGCTGCACTTTGGTCATCCATGGAGCTGCTCTGACCCCAGTGATTGGTTAAGCTCCGGCTGCGTGGCTCAGCTGGGAGACAGAGGTGGTGCTCATGGCAGCTCCATTGTTCAGTGGAGAACTTCTTTATGTGCAGTTGGTGTTGCCTCTGATGTGATTTGGCCTTTCTCTCCTCCTCAATTTGGATGATAAAAAGCTTTCCTTTAGGGGCTGACTGGAGTGCTTCGTAGGCCTGTTGAGGGATGAAAATTTGAGGAAAGTGCGGTTGGAAAACTTGGAGGGATGGTTGCCCCTGCTGATTCTCTCTGTGAAGCCTGACTCTACTTGCAGGTGGAGTTAACATCATTGTTTTACCAACCATGAGCAATTTTCCCTACTGATTGAATTGGTAATGTTCTGTCCATGAGACTGAATGGAAAAACATATTAAGTTGTTGGGCTTTTTGGAACATTTGGCTCTCTTTCTCCGTTCCAAAAGCAGACAAAGATCAAATAAAAAAGTGGACAGACCAGGTCAAACGACATGCACTAGTGTTTAGTAGGTTTTTTGTTTTATGACTTCAGTGAGTCAGTCCTTACCTACAGTTGTCCCTGTCACTGCGTCAACAGCAAATATATCTGATAAAGAGAAATAAGGCCTCCTCTCTGATGCTCTACATTTACATGCTCCTTCTTACACATACCTCCACTCCAGCAATACCACAAGATCGCGATAATAGAGCGTTCTTTTAACCACCCCCTTCGGTTAGGTCACCATTTCCCCATTACTTACTCAGTGTCATATCACTGTGGTTGGGAAGCAGAAAAAGCCCTGTAAACAGTCTCGAATAAACCACATATAACTGACTGTCCCTCTTCAGTTGTAGAATATTGTTTCTTACTCAACCCATGAGGCTTTCTTAGATTGGCTAAGCATCTGCCTGTGGTGCTATTTTGTATCTGGTGCAGGCTGTTCTTCCTCTCCTGTCAAACATACAGCAGAACACATAGGCCTGCTGTCAGAGAGTATTTTCCAGCAACCAAAAGGTTTTAAGAAAGAGAGACAGAAGCCTCCCAGCATTCAGCCCGTTTGCTCCACACTTCTCAGAGCTCCGTGGTACGTGGGAGAGGAGCTGTCTGACAAGACCACCTCTCCTGCCAGACTCCGAGAGAAGGTGGGGGAGGATGAAAGGAGAGGGGAGAGAGAGAGAGGTAGAGAAGGAGAGGGAGAGAGAGAAAGAGAGTGAGAGGAGCCTAGAGACTGTTTCCCTAATCTTTATGTATTAACAAAAACAACATATTCACTCAAGCTTGCCAAAGCTTTCACAATCTCCTGAAGGAGGAGAGTCTTGGACAGGATTTGTTTACCTATCCGATAGAGACTGTGTGTGTGTGTGTGTGTGTGTGTGTGTGTGTGTGTGTGTGATAGAGAAAGCGAGTGTAGCATGACTCTTTATTGGTTTGAGTGTGTCTAAGTTTACGTCTATCAAAATGCATGTGTTGTGTCCAGACAGTTGAGTTTTAGACTGTAATTGGTTCATGTTTTTGAACTCTGTGCTCTCTGAATGGCATCTAGGTAACAACGGTGTATGAATTTTTCATCGCAGGGAGCAGCCGCGGCTCCTCGCTCCTCTCTGGGCAGATCTGTGTTTGTCTAAACTATACTTAGGGTGACATGGCATCTGCATCTGGGTGTCAACAGGAGTGTGAGAGTGTGGGAATTCATTACCGCCCCAATCCCTCAGCCTCAGTGTGTCAGCTCGGGATACTTGATGCAGCTCATCTTTGTATGTACAGTAGCTAGCACATTGTGTTGTTGCTCCAAATCACTGTCATTCTTTCCCTAATGGACAATATATTTTACTAGCCACTCTATTCACAAAATAATTACGTGAAGAAATTAATTTTATCCCTGATGAAAATATGTATTTGATTTATTCTGACACTTTCTCCACATTTCCACCTCTCCTGCTTTGATTGTATCTCCCTCCCTGTCTGCCCAATTACACTTCTTTTTTTCTCTCCAACCTTTTCTCTGGCGGTGGTGATTCTCTGGGGCTCCTCATGTTATCCAGTCAGTTGATAGTGTATGCCTCCATGCATCACAGCTCCTAAGCTGTGATTGAAACATCAGACAAGGAGGACAGGGCCCTAGAGATGCTCCCGGCCTGACACCAGCTCTCAAGCTCTCAGCGCCAAGTTTTAAAATACCCGGTGCCTGGCTCCCACACACATCAGGTATGCTCCACAGCACCAATGTATATTAATCAATGACAATATGATTACCTCTGAATGGGCCGTATACATTATTTAAAGCAGTGTCCCCTGGCTTACAGTGCGTCTGACTTTCAAATTAAACTCGGAGTCAATAATTAATGTTGAGATTAACTGAGAGCGCCATCAGAGGGCAGGTGTTGAGAGCACATGTATGTTGTGTGTGGGGGAGAGACAGAGAGAGAGAAATTGTTTGTGCACACACCCATGTGTGTATACTATTGACATGGAACCAGTCATGGTCGTGGAGGAGTGATCATGATCTTGGCTCCGTTCCCTGAGGGATCAACTCTAACGGCCCCAGGCAGAGACTGCAAACTTCCTCACTTGTGTTTGGAGAGACAATCTTCCCTCCGTCTCCCAGACATGTGGATGACACTAACAGAAGTGAAGGAGATGGTTAGATTTTGTTTTTTCTCACAGTCACGTGAGCTGAAGAGTTATCTCCATCTCTCCGAGGCAGGGGGTTATATTGTCTGAGCAAGAGCCTGGGCTTTCTCACACGTGGTTGGACTCTCTGCACGGTTCAAGGACCCTGAAATCTGTCTGGGTGATAAGCTGCCAGCACAGAGGGGAACAACAGCAGATAGGGCTTTTAAAGCAGTTCAGCTGGACCGGAGAGCTTCTGTCTGCCTGCCAACAGCCTGATTACTCAATCTAGCTTTTCTGTTGCTCACAATCTGCCCAAAGAGCTCCCGGGGCTGGGCCTCACGGCTACCTGTCAATAACTGATACTGGCATAAACACTGCTGCTCCACAAAGACTTTGCCCGGAAGGTTACAGGAAGTGTAATCTCATGTAGCAACACCTTCGGCACTAAGCAACCTCAAACCCAGCAGCCGAATAGAAAAAGGTTTCGAGGTCGGCTTCAGTCAAACCAGTTAACTTTCAGTATTGACACTCACAGCTTACTGCTGTAGAAATAACAAGCAACAGTTAGCCAACTCAAAAAAAAGGGAAAGAGAAAAACACTTTTGACTATAAGAGGCAAACAAATAGCTTAATGGACCACACACAGCACACCTCCCTTGGAAGGAAAACAAACCATAGATGCCAGTTGTGCAAGGATCAGACTTGTAACCAAACTTCTGCTAAGGAAAGTCTTGTTCTGCCACGTGTTACTGACGAACATTTCTCCGGACCTCTGTAGCTGTGAACAGAGGTGTGGCTTCGCTGATTACAGTAAGTGCAACCTTAAACTCCCATCAGCGATACAGAAAAAAATTTGCCAAATTACAACCTAAAGCCTCAGTGATAAAATAGAGGGACATTGTTACTATATCCTTTTAAGTACTAATTGAAGCTTTTCCCAAGTAACCTTTGAGGAAAGCTTATTTTAAGGAATTTGATGCCTTTTTTTTTGTTAAAAAAGTTTATAAATTATTATCAAATTTTCATCTTCATTTTACCTTCATGCTCATTTGCAAGTGCAATTCAATAAACAGAGCAGGATTTTATAAAATTGGTTGCCCCTCAACCTCGAAATGGGAGGTCTACAAAAAAGAAGGCATATGAAAATGATAGAAAAGCACAAAATAGTTGAGCATACTACCAAACAGCTGAATTACAATTCATCCTTAGAAGTCACAGACAGAAGACATGCTCTGTGTCAACAGACCAAGCTGCAATAAAAGGCTGAACATCTCAGTCAGCAGCAGTCTGTTAGATAGCAGCAGTCAGTCAAACATGAAACACTTAAATCTTTTGAGAAAACATCCATTATGATTCACAGTTGTTTCATTACTTGCCCAATTACAGTGCTCAGTGCAGTAATTTAAGTAAATTGATTTTGGCTCTTGGAAATATAGACTGGGTTTAACAAACAAATACTCTCGACATGTAAATTACATAATTTTCTACCAAACAGTTTAAGACTGGAGGCCAAAACTTGGTTCAGGGTTTTGGTGGTTTAGATGCTTAGAAAAACCTTCAGTATTTTGCTTTCCACAATGTTTTCCACATTGTGGAAAGCAAAATACCTTCACAAACTACCCCCTCCCCGCCCCCACCTCCCAACCCTTCACACCCACAAATCCCACACACATACTGGACCAAACCACACCACTCACACACTTACTTGTGATCATCTCTCTGATGACCTCTGCTTTCAGTGTATGATGGATCATCCGGAGTTCCAGGGCATCTATTTTCCTGCCCAGGAAAAGAGACACCAACTTTGAGCTAGGACAGTTAGGGCCAGATGTACGACTTTGTTAGGACTAAGAATTTTCTTTGATTTCACTCCAAAGAACTACAATGACCAATAAGGGACTGTTATAGATGCGTTCAATTCAGTTCAACCCATTCAAAACCTTAAAAAAAACAACAAAAAAACAATAAGCTAAAACAATTTGGCATCAAATGTAGATGAAATTTATCATCAAGCCCTTAAAGGATTACATGAAAGGAGGAAGATGTCACTTCAAAAAAATGTCAAAACAGTCATTATGTGCCATTATGCATCATTACACACTGAACATAATGAATCATAATGAAAGTGATTTTAGTATTTCCACACATAGGCTGAATCATTTATGTGTTTTCTTCCCCTGATAGACTGATTTATAGTTTGAATTTTAAAACAAACATCTGAGAAGTAGGCCAACCCACGGCATTATTAGGCATGGCACATTATACAAGAGACTTTTTATGTGGTCGAGTGAAAGGGTGAAACGTCAGCCAACCCATGGTTGTAAAAACGTGATGAGAACAAAGTGAAAACACGAACGCATTAAGACGAGAAGAAGAAAAGTATTCCTTTGCTCACCAAAAAGGTGACACAGAACATGTTAAAGGGAAAACACCAAGTTATTCTTAACATATTGAAGGGCAGCACCTTCCTCCCATTAAGAAATCTAGAAATTAGAAATGTAAAGATGAATAATTACTGTGTTAACACAGTGCTACTCACGCACTACCATATCGCACACATGACTGACTTCAAAGTCTGCATGTACGCGATTTGTATGGGAGGCAAAAGCCATGTTGTTTTTGATAATACGTGTCAAATCCCATGTTCTGTATAAGAGAGAGTAACAGTTTATGTATCAATTTCAAATGGGTGTTTAAAGTTAAACACCAGGCTGATTTCTTAATTGGCATGTTGGTGATACAAGGTTTCTAACTCTCACTCTCTAATCATTAAGTCCCTGCTGTAAAAGCATAGAATCAGTTGTAAAGCATAAATGTATCAGCATAAAAAAAGTTAAATGTCAACATTTTACAGGACAAAAAGAAAAAAAAAGGTTGTATTCTTTAACTGCGCATTTATAATTAGTTAACATGTTGTTTCGGGAACTGATGCTGCATTATAAATCATTTTAAAAGCACATTTCAACACAATTCTGCATGACCTCTATAGTCTATCAGTGGAAATACATTATGTCCTCTGCTTGTTTTCTTTGCAGAGTGTTCACGAGGCCTGGCGGAAGTCTGTAGTGGTTTACAACAGTGTATAGAGCCACAGTACACAACACACAACGCACAATTTTCCAGGTTTCTTCCCCGCCCTGCTAACCTATTTTTTCGATCGCAAAGGTATGCTTGTGGTAGCACAACAGACAAACGGCACATCTATTTTTGACTAATAGGACAACAATTGTCCCATTTATTTGTGGTAGCAGAATTTTCTGTGAAGGCTAGCATTTCTCAGCTGAGGTCTTAGACAATGTGGGCCCCTTATAATTGCATAACACCATACACAGACAGTTGGAAGTGATGCCTCATTTCATTTTTTATCTTTCATCTTTATTCCTTTTTATCTTTTAATCGTATTTGTCTTCAATAGGCATGAATTGAAATCTGTAAAATAAAGAGGTTTTATCTTTTTACCTCATTAATCTTCTAAGATACAAACAACTTTATGAAGTCATCTCTATGCCATAGACAGCATGTGCTGTTATTTTATTGCTGTGTTTCAACATTGGGACTGGGCTGATCCCTGAACACTTCAGACCCTTTCCCTGTAATTACCTGCCTCTCACATTGTTCTGGAAGAGTTGAGGTGAGCTTCCTCCTGCTCCTCCTGCACACTTTGGGGCATTATCATAAATACGGCACATTAACACTTGTTCCTGGCTTGTCAGGATATAAATTAAGTCTGCAGGTGTCCCACCGAGGTTTACCCCTGATACTAATTAAGGCATGATAATTAGGTTTGTTAAATTCGGTCCTTTCAGCCCTGATACCCCCCTTGGAATACAACAATCGCAGATTGCAGACAAGAGAAAGGCTTAGAGGATCCTCCCCTAGCTAACACACAAGAACAGACCAATGGGTGCCTGATAAAGTCGTTCCCCAGTGCTGGAGGGAATATGTGGGCTTGTAATTATGATTTTGTGCGTGACAATTCTCATTCATCTGACTTGAATGTGGTCTCATTTTGTGAAGGGAAGAGACAACTTTTTGATGAGGTTCTTCCTCTTCATCTAGAGAGAAATAGAACTATTCATTTACACCAGAGAAATACCCCCAGCCCCCCTTCTTCTCCTCACTCCTGTCTCCATGACCTTGGTGGCTGGCATGCCTTATCAAGCAAGAGACAAGAACAAAGAACTAGAAGAATAACAGAAGGTTATGGCAGCTCTTTAAAGCATTTCAGAGGCTTAAGCATAAGTTCTGTCTCATATAAGAGTGAAAACAAAGTCAGTGTAGCCAGGGATGCTGAGCTCATTAGGTGAAGCCAAGATGTAGGCTGAGAACTGTGCACCTTTACAAAGAGGTCAATAAAGGACAAAGATCTGAATATCATTAATCACTACTTTGCTCCCTCATAGAGCATCCATTCTGTGATGTAGCTCTTAGGTACTACTGGAATTCTCTCTTATTTTAATATAATAAGATTTACTGATTTACATTCCAGAAGAAAGAAAACAAACCGCTATATTTCTGAGTAGAGTTCATGAAATTAACACACTGTGACACCCAGCACTGATTAATGACCTGAAGGTTGTTGCGATGTGTCACCGTTCACTGCGACTCTCCTCTGAGGCTGCACATGTAGCGTGTCCCTCAGCTCCTTCACCCAATAGTCCTGCCAGACTGAGATGAGGGAGAGGTGAACTGAGGAGATGGGAGGAGAAAGAAGAAAAAAAGGAGGGGAGAAGTTAGGAAGAGGAGAGGATGAAGGGAACAAGGGGACACTCCTGCTGCTAAAGAGTCAGCTGGCTCAGTTGTAGAGCTGTTCATCATCCTTTCCCTAGTGACTGCGACCTGTGGACCCTTCCATGGAAGCATAGGGAAAAGAGAGGAGAGAAGGAGGAGAGAGAGTGGGAGTTACAAACAGAGACAGAGGTAGATGGAGTGAGATAGAAAGAGAGGCAGTAAGATAAAAAAATTTTTTTTTTTTAAATCAGAGAATGGGAATGATCCCTCCCTCCTGTGTAGTCCAGATGTCAGACTGTGTGCAGGCCTCCCAGTGCAGGCCTTTGGGACAGGCCCAGCCTGGTGAAGTCTACTGACAGCACGGGGAGAACAGCTGTGCACAGGTCCTCAGCTCTGCCGCTCACAGCTCAGATGTGGGACAAACAGATACCGCTCTTTGTTTACACATGGTCATTGTGTTCATATTGTGCCTGTTTACTTGCTTTCTGTGTACGTGTTGTTTTTTGACGGTCTCCCATGACAGCCATTGTTCTGCATGGTCATTGTTTTTTGAAGTTTTAGCGTCTGGCAGCTGATGGCCCTCCTGAGGTGTTATGGGTGCACGCCACAATGAGCATTTTTAAGAGACAGTTACATTTTAGGCCTCTTATTGGGCAAGACTGCACCTGATGTCCAGGTCTGTAATTCTTGTACCTGAGATCCACTGTCATTAAATACAATACACCATATATTATATTTTGCATCCTATTCTATGTCCTTCTTTTAGCTGCATTCAATGTTACAGCCATACATGTAAACTATGATTAAAAGTCATCTGGCTTCCATGACCTTAGTTTGCTCATTTGTGATCCCTTATTTATGATCATCATGATTATTTATGAAGGCCAACTCCAGGAGTCCCTGTTGCTTTTTATTCACAAAAAATAGATAAAACACCTTTTGAAGTTTGAGTTTTTAACTTAATCTGTGCTCGTAATGAACACGACAACAAGTGGATTTGATGTCTGTAAGTGACTACTGCTGTCTCTGAGATCTGTAGCTGGATTTTCAGTCATTGATAGACTCTTGGTGACAGCAACCCAAAGAGCTATCCATTATGAATGAAGCAGCTAGAAAGAAGACTGAATTGAGTGAAACTGAAGAAGGCCAGACAGAGTGCCTCACATCACTGCACACTTGACTGAGACCAGAGACAGGATTGCTTTAGTAATGTTGTACAAAGAACAATGTATGTCTACACTTTCCCCTTATGTAGTGGATGGTGATGGGGTCAGATGGTACTGGTTCCTATTGCACTGCTGACTCCTGGGATTCATTTTTCATGTTTAAATGATAACAGTGTTATGCAAGTATTAAAAGCAAAATGCTGTTTAGGTGATTTTAGTTATATTGGATAGTTTACAGAAGAAAATGAGTGGGGAAAGGAAATGGGAAGCAGGGGTGGGGTGACCTGCTACAAATGCCCTAGTCTGAACTTGAGCAGATGTCAAAGTTATACAGTTTGTGCACCAAAACAGAAGAGAACACCTTGAGAATAGGACAGAATTTATTTTATTTTGGTATTTTTTGCATTAACATTATTTGCATTCAATGCATAGCTGTTTTTCAGTTTTTTGTTCGATTTGATTTGTGCATGTATATGTGTGCAAGTATTGTTGTATATCGCACAGTTTATTAGCGGCTGTGTGTGCATGTGTATACTGTAGCAGATTTTACATAGTGCATAGTACATACAGTATGCAGTCACACAATAAGTGGCTGGAGGAGAGAGATAGTCCAAGAAGTGCATTGTTGTAGCTAAATACCTTCACTAACCATATTATCAGTGTGTGTGCAGGACCTGAGCGGTTCCTGGCTTTCTCCTCTTCAAATGTGATAACCTGTCCCAACCCCCCCGATAACTCCAAGGTCCAAGGGGGTCTGCCAGCATTGCATCCCCGCAAGAGGAGGGGGAGCTGGGCCACAGGCATCCTGAAGACTTGTCTTTATGCAGGGGAAACCCAAGCGAACAAACAAAGGGGTCTGCAGCCAGGAAGCCTTAATCACTGCCACTACCATTAGAGTAATGAGGCCTGATGGACGCACAGTCTAGTGAGAGACGACGGAAGGGGGGAGCTTTCCTCACAGATGAGGGCTGATAACCCCCCTCTCATTCCTCCGCTACTGCCACCGTACTCTCAGGGGCATATTAATGAAACAACAGTGTCCTTCTCTCTCTCTCTGTCTTTCTTTCAAGGGTTTCTTTTTCTTCCTGAGATTAGCAGGGTATTGTTTGAGGGAGATCTGTTTTCTTTTAAAGGAGACCCTGGTGAGACATGTCAGTGTAGAGTTTGAGCGAGATACATATGAGAGAAAAGGTAGCACGTTTAACTTCTATCAGAAAAGTCAAGATGATCTTAGCCGATGAAGATGTTAATGTCACTGTTAAAGACTTAGACTTGGGGAAAAAAAAGGAGACTGATCCCTTCTATTAAATTAGATTAAATAGAATGCCATCCCATAACTGTCAAAAGTGTACAGATATGTTAAAGACGCTATTGATTTTAACAGTAAGCTTCAGAAATTATGCTTGGCTGTGGTTATATGTGACCATAGTGCTTTGTGGGCTGTGTTGTGACCATCACTATCCAGGGATTGCCTGTTGTGTACTCTCCTGTTTATGGATCTCATAGCTCTTTACAACACACTTCAAAAATTAATCACCCCAGAGTCCCATACAAGTCTCTGGCATGCATCTGCTGAACTGCTCTGGCCAAGCTCACTCACATTGGAAGCAGCCACCAGTGATCAAATTGCTGCAACACCGCAGAGCATTTCATTAGATAATAAGGAGAAAATATAGATGTGGCTCTTGTTATATGAAATAGATAGATTGCAATTAAATCCCCCTTGAGAAGAATTAATAACTCACTCGTGAGTTTACACCTAAGCTTGTCACAACACCGTTTGCTAATGCTGTGTGCTGCTGGACCTCCTGTCCGCCTGTGTTGGCTAATATTTCCAGCAGGTTTCAGTTTTAAAGCTCTCGGGTGGGCCTTTAAGCGGTTGCTCAGACGACGGTGAAGGCCTCCCTCTGATTTTCCATCTCTCTCTCCTCCTGTCCACTGTCCTTTTCAGTGGCTGATTTATGGCCCACATAAGTGTGCAAGAGACGCCGAGATTTCAGAGGAAGTCATAAATAGAACAAAACCAAGGAAGAGAGGAGGGAAGAGGAAACAGACTGAAGAGGTGACAGGGACGTGCAGAGTGAAAGCGAGAGCGTGAGAGAGAGACAGAGACAAAGAGAAAGAACATTTGACTGGTTATTTCAGTCAGTTTTACTGTAGAGAGAAGGCTTTCTCTGCTGCTGTATTTACTGTACTTGCTGTCTGTCTAGCTGCCTTTTTTTCTTTCCTTCCTGTCAGCTGACCTTTGAACTCCTGATGGTGGGTATGCCTCCCCATGGTTTGTTCTCCTAATTAGAGTCAGGATGCAGGTGCTCTGGCAGCTTGAGAGCGGTATAGTATATACACACATGCCCTCTTTTTGAGATTGAACCAACGCCGACGAGGGAGGAAGAGGTGAGGGAAGTCAGTGTAGGAGGGAAAGTAAAAGAAGATGGGAAGATTGATGACTGGTTTGTTTACATTAGCAGGGATTTCCTCCTGCACACACAGGTAAATGAAACTTGCCAAGCTAACTACATTTTTAGTGCAGCTGGCTTTCCAAGAAATAGTGCTAAAGATCCCATATCATGAAAAGAATATAATAGCCAATGGCAAAAAGAAATCTCGTGCAAATCAGTTAAGTAAATGTGAGTTGAGATTTTTAATGTGGGTTCAAGAGGAAACCAGTTCACCTTGGACAACCCTTCAAAATGGGCTAAGCCTGGTAATGATCCCCTGTCTCCGGGCTTACATCACATAGAGACAGTTGGCTCCCTAACACCGCACTGAAAAAGGGTTTCACCGTCAGATAACCTCTTTATCATAATGACGAGGAGGCTGCTGCTCCTATGCGTCTAATAAAGCCATAACTAGCCTACCTATCATCAGTCCCACTCAGACCCTAATCCAGGGTGGTGTTTAACAGAATAGCTGGTAATCATACACACACACTCAATGTATTTGTCCCTGCAAGACAGGCCTGCATGTTTTTTTGCAGGTCTTTGGGAGTAATGGTTTGTCTAAGTAAACACATGCTTCCTTGTCTGCAATAATGTACTGCATAGCCCACAAATTTACCCGTTGTTACTCGTTTTTAAACATAGTATTTTAGCCATTTTTAGATTTGAACACTTAATATTTAATATAATTAATATTTTATTAATTAAAATATTAATATATAATACTCTATGTTCAGTATTAAGAAGTATAACAAGGAAAAACAAGAACCTCTGACCAAATGTAAAATGAGGTGTAATCCTGTGATTTTCAGTATAACACTGCGGTAAAATTCTCACCACTTTTTAATACTGATTTATTTGTGCTTTGAAAGCAAAACCACCTGTGCAAATCAAGAGAGATACCTGTGGCACACCAACACCTTGCTTATGAATGTGGGAGACGGTAGGTCACAGTGACCTTTTAATGACCTTTCTGTAATAAACAGCTCTATTCTACACGAGAGGAAACTGCTCTTCCTTTTCTTGTCTTGTTCGTTTGCAGCTGTTAAGCCCGTAGCTTGCTCAAAACTGTTGCAGAGATCTGCTCTCTGTGTCTCTCTCTTACAGTAACTATGCCTGCAAGAACTTTCATGTGTACAGTGAGCTGCGTGCTGAAAGCATGTATGGATCTGTGTGTGCATTGTGTGAATGTCTCTCCAGCATCTTGATTTATTGTTTTACACTCCAATCAACTCCATTCCCCGCAGAGAACTTTTCAAATGGAAGGATGAGTTTAGTAAGCGATTATATCATCACAGTGATTATTGTAAGATTAAGTAAAATTCATAGAGAGCACCCATCTAATATCCCTTACAGTATCAAACATCAGGTCATGTATTTCATTTATATTGGTAATTATAGGGGGAAGAAATAAAAAAGGAAACAATTTCTGTAGGTTGTTCTGTGAGGTTTCTTTGTTGTTCGCGTGTTACTGTTTTGGTGTGTGCGTATGTTTGGGGTGCACAGACGGGCCATACATCACATCCTCTTTACAGTGTTTCCCTGTGAGTCATTTGCATGTCATTACAGCTTTGTTTTATAAGTGAGTGGCTATTAAGGAAGCTGCTCCATAAAATGCCTGTTAAAATGGAGGAAGGCAGCAATACGGATCTTAAAAAGCCAAGAGCATTCTCCATTTTCTCACCTTACGTAGTGAATGAACGTGATGAAAAGTGTGTGTGTGTGTGTGTGTGTGAAAGAGAGAGAGATAGAGACACAGAGAGAGAGAGTCCAGATGTCTCTCCTTTGGGACTCACACATCTGTTGGGTTTTTTAACGACAGCTAAATTCATGCAGTCCCATTTCTCTTTCCACTTTCTCTACCCTCCCTCCTGCTGCAGTCCCTCTGTTCTTCCTCTTTTCACACATCTGGACTTAGCTGTGTGAGCCCTGGTGTGGTCTCCATCTGTGAAGGACGACACAACTGTTGGCAGGATTCTCACTAGCTGGGCCCATGATTGGACAGGGCATCCAGGGAGTCTGTGCATTCAAACTCTTCCTCCTTGACACTTTAGTTGTGTGTCTGCATTTTCTGCAGTGTATGTGTAGGGACTCATGTGAGAACTTAATCACACAATCACTTCCAATGTTGTCACACAAGGACTGGATTTTGGTCATTGTGTGCAGTGTACAAGAATAACTTAAATGATTTCATGACAGATTCATACAGTAACAAAACTCAGTACAAGAGCAGAAAGACTACTTATTTGCATGTTTGTTTTCTTGTGAAAGGTGAAACTCTTTTGCTAATGAAACACCACTGACTGGAGTGTGAGACCTGATTCCAATTAAGGGTTAGAGTTGGTTGGTTTGGGGTGTAGTAGACAAACCTCAACTTGGGATTGGAAGCATGTGGCTCACATCTGGTTCTGCTTACAGTGTCAAGGAGGGTGCTTTCGTGACAGCCAGGCACGTGGCAACAAAGTAAAACCTTTGCAGAGAAAATGTCCCTATAACTCACTTGTGAAAGAAATGTTAGTGTGGCAAGCAATTTTGACAAACTTAGCATTGTATTTATAACAGACAAGGAGAGGTTGTGCAAAGTTTAACAACTTTTGGCATGAGGAGGAGAGCTCTTCACTGTCAATACAGAGATATGAGGTGTCATTTCTGATTTCCATAAAAGATTCTATTTCCATCACAATTCAATCCAGTACACTAATTAAAATGGTCTTACTCCATGTAAACCTTTAGATATATCTTTTGAAATTAAGTGCAAAAGTGCTGCTGTGTAACAAAAACACATTCTGAATCTATGAATAATTATGTGTAACTAGTAACACGCAACTAATCTTGCGGACCTAAAACTATACTTTCCATGTTAATACATAAGTTACTAAGCGTAAATTGGTGTCACTTGAATGTTACCAGTAGACTTTCCTCTTCTTTCTAATTCTTGTCTTGTCAAACAGGAGAGCTGTGGTCAGAACAACTGGTTCTCATTTGTAGCACAAAGACTGGTCTGTTTGCACAGAGTGTATTTGTGAGATTACATTCCTTTCCATCGTTACATGCATATGGTGTATTAAAAGAGGTATTTTAAAAGGTAAGTACTCCCATACGGCTTTTTCTTCCTCTATCGTGTAAAAACTCTTGTTTTATGTTTGTCAGGCTGATATGTACTTCATACTATTCATGTGTCTAGTTTACACTGTCCTTTCATGACTGTTCTTCACTAAGACTTTCTCTTTCTCCTTCCTCTCCTTCTAACTCCTCTGTCCTTCTCTCAGTCCACTCTCTCCAAACACTGTTTCTCACAGCTATTTCTCTTCCTCCCCCTCTGCCCCACTCGCTCTCATGGACATGACAGTGCGGGGGGATAAGGGAAGAGTAATTATGGTTCAGTGAGGCTGCCAGGTGTGATAAATGACTAATAAGGGGAGCGGAGCCCTGGGTCCTCTAAGGAGGACTATTACAGTCTTATCAGCACAGGGCTGCAGCTCACAGCCTGGCCTGGGACAGAGGCCCTTGTAGCTGTGCTCGCTCCTCTCCTAACCCCTTCACCTCAGTCATCCTCCACAGCCAGCATCAGTCCAGCCCACCCCAGAGACAAGCTCTAGCTTTAACACCGTAGCTGCTGATTCGGAAAGTGCACATTCATTCCTTGTTGATTAGTTTTCATTGCATATACATTGTAGTGCTAGCAAATATAAAATGAGGAAACAGTATGGTTTATGTGCTGTTGATCATAACAATACAGTGAGATTCTGACGAAGTCAACAAAAAAGTCTTGGCTTTGGTCAGCAATGAAATAAGGCCAACTATTTATTTTATAAATTTGTCAGTATGGCACTAAAAATTAAGCTGTATACTGTATAAAAAACATGACAACATTCAAGTGCTTCAAGATGTGTGTATGTGTGTTTATATGTCTGTGGGATTGTAGTCACAGTTTTCCAAAAACTGCAGATAGTACTTCTGATAAATAGGGAGACCACCCTCTGTGGCATAAGCACCTCCAACAAAGCATCACTAACATTTTTATTGCCCTTTTAAAAGCTTACTTTGCCTGCAAATATATAAAGTGTAATCTACAGTACCAGTGACTGTTGCTTATAAGTGACCTATTTTTTCCACTGGGTGGTTATCATGCATCTCTGGCAATTACCGCTATGCAATAGCATTCATTTTCCCTCATTATTTATATTATATTATAACTGACAGACAACACAACCAACTGAGGCTATGGAAATTGTCCTTACAATGACCTATACCATGCAGCGAAAGCATGGAATACCTTCATTCGGCCAAATTGCATAAGCTGATACATTTAAATCACATGTTTCCCATTTATGCCAGTGAAATTGTTTTCTCATCTTCATCTGTTCAACAGCAGGAAGAAATTTTGTTTTCTCTTGTACCTCTGATACAACTAAGCCATACAAGTTCCCCATGCAAAATGTTCATGGAGGGACTACTGCTGAGGGCACACAATGTGTACATTCTTAGGCAGCTGAATGATATCACGTCTGGTTTAAATTGCCTTGCAGACACTTTTATCTGATGGTAGCATAGCTCTCTCTATGCATTACAACATAAATATGGTGTTAAAACATGATAAGACCTCACTAAAAAACTTCAATTTGACCAATTTTGCTGTATGCTCATCTATGTCTCCTCCCTCCAACCCTCATAATAGAGAAAATTATATTCTAACCACTATGCGCTTTTATTGAAAATGGCAGGAGCATTCCTTAATGATGTCATTTTCTCCGTCATTATCCTTGTACTACCCCGAAAAAATCATGTGTTATTATAACTTAAGCCTACATAACTACATACAGCCTAAATGTCCTGGCTACATGCAAATCTTTCATCATTCCTTAAAGCCAAAACGAGATGTATCTACAGATCGTAGAGCAGCTTTTTCATTTTTTTTCTTTCTACTTAGTTTTTTCATTTTGTTGTTAAAAAATGTAAAAGAATTTAGAAAATGTAATACAAAGAGAGCAAGCGAAACAGTGAAGTGTGTGTGAGAATGAGCAAGGCAGAGACTAAATCAGATACAGAGCGACATATACAGCAAAAAGTTCCATCTGTCCCTTGATTCTCCACATCTAATGCTGGTCCATGCTAAGATGGCAGCAAACTTAACAAAGTAGCCCAGACTCTGCCATGACAAGCTCGAATAATCTCCTCCTCTTCTGGGTATGTCCTGGGATGTTCCAAGAATACCTCCCCAGGGAGGCGTCTTGAAGTCATCCTGATCATATGTCTTAATCACCTCAACTGCGTCCTTTTTGAGTGAAGGAGCAGCAGTTTGACTCCGAGCTTCTTTAAGTTCCTCCAGTTGGGCTTCTGTAGGAGCGAGCCCAGAAATAGGAAAACCAATTTGGCCACTCATATCTGCAGTCTGATTTGTTCGGTCACCATGCAAAGCTTACACTTATGAGCAGATCCCTTCACCACTTCATTTGAGGAAGCAACTCACTCACAAACCAGAGAGGGAGATCCACTGTTTTTTAGCAGAGTACAGAGTATGGCATCAAATTAGGAAGGCAAGTTTGCCTTCAAGTGTTGCAACAACACAACTTCCAGGGTGGTGATTCCCAAAGAGAAAATGATGTATTGAGATTAAGTCAGTAATATTGACTCTAGGATAGAGGAGATGCGAGGAATTCCCCAAAACTGTGTAGTCTCTTCAAGCTACTGACCAAGGAAAGGACATGAAGAAGCTGAACATATTTACACACACCGAAGTTACAGAAGGATTTAAAAACCTAGGCTGTGACAAGGCTGTGACAGAGGATCTCCTAATGACCTACACTGAATCTTAGTAGTCTATAAAAGAGATAACACACATTGGGAAAAGGTTAGCTGTGCATAAGGATTGATAGGCATTTACATTGTGGTGTTTTGTTCGGTAGATTATTAATTTATTAAGCATGTTTCAAATACAATCTGCCCCGAGATAGGGACACCAGTCAATGCCGACTTTAGTGCAGGGGACGGTTGGTTTATTTTACCCCAGCCTAGAACAAGTGGATGGTGGGTTGATGGCTGCTCCATCATCCAGTAGAGCCCATCCTGTGAAACATGATCCAGGAGAGAACAAACCAAATGACCCCAATATTTACCAAAAGATAGAATGAGCATGATAATCTGTCTAAACTGTGCATAAACACCCAGGGGAAATGTATAAACAATTTTAGAAGAGAGTAAATGGCGTTTATGTGCATTTACCCTCAACTATTTCCCTGGTTGCAAGTGCCAATGTCTTCTCCTTTTACCATAGGTTGGAGAACATAAAGTTGCTTACAGCATCCTCTCTGGACTGATGTTTTCAGAAGGAATGAACAACAAATGAGTTAAACATGCGCCCGATCCTTTAACCCCCCATCTAAAATTCAAGGCTAATTCATAGCCCCTTTGATTACCCACGGGGATTCTTTTATCTCCCCCATTTCATTCCTGAAGCGCTCGGCAGACATTTTAATGGCTGCACTTTCATCGTCTGTCAGATATTTAAATGGAGAAGTGTGTGTGTGTGGTGAGGAGTGAGGCAGTGTGGGGGCCTTCTCAGATTTTGCATGTCAATCTTTAATGCCTAGAAATATGGACGAGCTCTGACCTCTCACTGTGTCATTCTGCCTCTCCTTTGCATAAATTGACCTCCTGATAATCATTTCCTGCTCCTATCTGCTGTAACGAGTGTTCAAGAGTACTTGGCAGTCACATGACCCAAAGAGAGCCATTAGGGTTGAGAGATTGACCCCTCCGCAATGGCTAGGCCATAGAGCCTCCCTCTGACATATGGACTACAGTAAGACTGTTATGGCAAGTGTATTTCACTCTGCCTGTTATGACCATGAATATCACAAAATGACATGTAATAGAAGGGGGAACCATTGGTGTAATGGAACTGCAAGAGCGAGTCATTTGCCATTACTGCTGTCTATTGGTAGTTAGAGCTAAAGGAATGTGTGGCTAAAGAGACGGAGTGAGAAGGAGAATGAAGGGTGAGTGTGTAGTTCGATAAATGTTAAGTTCTTTGTCAAAATTGTGGACATGTTTGTTTGTATTGCATTTCTGAGGTATTCTCCAATATTTTGGCTTGAGTGCCACGTTAAGAAATTGTCCCCTGATGGTGCTGCCTTCTGAGCACTGCTGCTTACCTGGTTTATCACCAGTTTAATGAGGCCCCAGTTTCCTGTTTTTCCCCCTTCCAGGCCACACTTCTGCAGTCGTGTGCATATGGCTACACACCTGTTCCACAGCAGTGGCTGTTCACAGATGACCAGACGCTTCCAACAGGAGCTAAGGCCAACAGAGCCAGTATTAGCACTGTACTCTTTTTTTTCATGCCAACTAATCAGTCTTTCTCTTTTCTCCATAATGATGCCCACTTCTTCTCGCACCACCTCACCCACAAGTGTTTCTATATGCTCTGTTTGACGTTTTTGTGTTCCAGGCATGATCCTTTAATTTCATCTGATTTGTCACCTCATGTCATAAGCCATCTTTCTGGGTTTGTAGGACCACAATTTAAAAGCACACAATTTTACTTCAACTGAATGGTAAGAAAGAAGGAGAAAACAAAACCCTGGTCTTCTGGATCTCTCCAGTTCTCTAAATGTATACACCCAATTAGCTCCAGATGCAAATTCTGCTTAATTAGTTTACTTAATCCTTTCATGAGTAATGGCCACATGCCGGTGGTCCTCAAATGAACATTTAATCCTTTTGGGGGCGCCTCTAATCTTTTCATATTAAAACCTAAATAGTCAAATGTTAGTATCGATCTAATTACACATTGATTGCTCTGGAGAGCGCTGAAATGTGTTCCGCATGTAGCACCCAGCCCATGTTGATATGTCAGGCTGTCTGTAAATGTGTACTAATGTGTAGCATTGAGCCAGACCCGATGTTTAGTATTTATTTAGAATTTGGAGCTATTGGTTGCCTGTTAGTTAAATGATTACCTACAGTGTAAATCCTTTTTAAGCTCCCAGATTGTTACTACCTTATTCTCTAACTTCACATCCTTGTACCTACATGTGTATGTATCGCCACATACTGTACTGTTGGTAGAGAAAACACTGTAAATTGGGAAGAATTACGCTTTACGTTGCAGCCCGTAATCTAAAGTGTTACCTTTTCATTCTCATTCCCTAGGTCTGATTTGGCATGCAATGTATGGGACAGGCTTACAGTAAGTGTGTCACTTTTGACAATTAATTCTGAAAATAAAGGCCAATTTCGTTTTATTTCCCCCAGATACTGCCTGCCAAGCAATCTGATTGCATGCATTCCAACCATGGCTAGTTAGCTGCCATATCAATTAACCATGGTACTAGTTGTTAGTGTTTCATGTTTTATCCTATTTTTTTTTTATTCTTATATATAGAAAATTTCAGTCGGTACATGCCCTGCTCTACTTTTGTTGTTTATTGGCTCAATATGGTATGGTACTCTGAGGTGGTGTTGTATGTATTTATTATACTGAAATATTTGTAAAATGTTGCCCACCTCATTTACATATTTGAAAGAGCATAATATTAGAAACATGCAATCAAGAACCACAAACCACATTCAAAAAATTAAAGAGTTTTCACAAAAGTAGTATTTATTACACGACTGTTCTGTTGGATTTCATAATAATGTCCAGAGCTTTCTATTGTTCTAGTCAATTAGTGTAAATTAACCTAGATCCTGTCATAAAATCTATAAGGTCAGTTTTGTGTTCATTGTCATTCAAACAATGGTGAAACTACTGCCAAATGGTTCTATCTTTTTGTGAAATGTGTTCATATACTGGTATACAAACCTGGATTCAAATGTCCAAGGACATACAAATAACACAGGGGATTATTTTCCCTGTAAAACATTTCGTGCATTGCTAAAGGACACATGTTTTGTGCCCTTGGTAGTAGGCAATGCAGTGGACTGGAAATGTAATTGGTTTTGTTTATTTTGTTTAGAAATGCAGTTTTGTGCTTATGTAAGTGAATAATTTTTAGACAAATATGTACCTCAACTTGGCTGGCTCATAGGAATACCACAGCTGTGGTGTTGAAAAATAGATGGTTGATATAATCGCTGAGCAAGAATAATGCATAGAGGCAAAGCTCAAAATCTTTTTAAACAACTGTGTTTGTTCTGAGCAAGAGGGCCAAACACATCTATAGATCTAGCTAGTGATAGCAGTGTTTTGAAAAACATTTGGTCTTCTAATTCAGTTTCAGATCATGTGATAAGTGTTTCCTGTTATGTGATCATGTATCGATGTTTTCACCTGTGATTATCTCAGGGGTGAAATTGCATGCTATCGAGACTTACTGTATGTATATCATGAAAGAAGAACATAAGGCAGAGTCAGAAAGAAAGTTGTCAACAAAGGTATGAGAAGACTGAAAATGTCAAAGTACAAAAGCACGAGTAAAGTTTTGGTTTTTAGTGAAAGCAATAAATGACATTCTTACCACTTGAATCAAGCCATATTGAACTGACACAATATGCCACTCATCACCCTACTGAAAGTAAAGCCTGTGGTCATCAACTAACAGCAGGTAAATAGTAATATAATCAAGACATGTTACAATATGGTTTTTTCCCAAAATCCTTTTGTGTGTTTGACTATTTCTAGTAGAATCAATCAAAATATAGGGGGCAGTGTATTCAGTACCTAGGTCAGTCATTTCACCATCATACTTTTCCCCCAGTAAATGGTATAGATTTTTTTTTAAATCAAAAACATATTGCTGTAGTATATGTAGTTGTTTGATGAGACAACTATAATAAACTTTAAGTTTAACTAACTACAAATGTGATATGTGTATTATGTTTAAAATGAAACTTAAACATAAAAACAGGAAAATCTGGTAAATGGTGATTCATCTGAAAAGTCTGCATTTATTTTTATCATTGTTACATTTTTGTTGTGCAGTAATGCAGCTTAATTGCAGGTTGATTTGAAAAATGTACACCATGTATCCTCAGAACAGTTTAACACAACACACACTTTGACAAAAACGAAAGCAGACCTAATGTTTCCTGTGATTAAATACACAACTCAAGAAAGCCTGCTAATTATTTTTCATACAGTACAGAAATGAATGGCAACCAATAGATGCCTGGAATGGTAGACAAAAATACATTCACATTTTTTCACAGTGGTTTGCAAAAAGATTTTCTGTGATGTAGAGTATATGTGAAATGTAAATGGAGCTAAGACATGCAAAACCACTGGTATGGTCCTTTGAAGAGACCAACAGTGAGATGCTGATGAGGTCTGATGGGAGTTCTGAGAAGTCTGCAGCATTAAACTGTTGATTCCTCCCGGCCTGTCAGTGTTATCTCCTTCTCCCTGGTGGGAGGAGACATGCTCCATGGGAAGGGCTATCACCATGGGCTGGTGTGGAATCAGATTCTCCTATCACAGACCCTGACCTCACTGTTATATGATAGAATGTGAAAGTTAACCTGGATCAGTGCCTGGGGACAGTGTCTGCCTTTGTCAAGGGAATATGATGTTTCACTGCGTTCTAAGACTTCTCTCTCCTCACACTATCGGGCTTGTATGTGTGTGAAGGGATAACACACACACACACACACACACACACACACATAAAACGACTGTTTTCCAAAGCTAGACCAGCCTGAAGAGTAGGTTTCTGAGTCGATGCAGGCCACATACACTGTCACATTTCTTCTTTCATCACTCCCCTGTTAACTCACCAAATGATATACCTCTTTCCCAAAATGCTTTCTGGTGAAAAACCGTTATATGAGACATAAAGAAAGAGAGTACATTATCTACAACCACTTTTCTATTTTGACAGTTATTTCTTTACAATAGTGATTCTGCTTTAAAAATGTTCATATTTGGTGCTCTAAACACCCACAGTAAGAGTAGCACTTCACTTCCGCTCTACAAATGAGGACGCTAAAGAGTAAGAGAGAGACTAAAGCATGACATTTCATTTAGTACTGTTGGGTATTGTTCAGCAGTTGCAGTCTTCACTGAGTACTGCTATTTATGTTGGGCAAGTGCCAACACTGAGTGCAAAACACTAAAGCAATGAAGATTATCACCAAAGCTGCACCCAAAATCTAGAAGATCAAGAATGTTCCAGATTATCACCTTACACTTTTACACAGTACAGCTGTAACTTACAGGAGATGTGTGGGAGGACTCACTGCTTGTATTCTGCTGGGAGGATCTGTACATGCACTGTTCTGTACAAAGGTTAATGAAATTAGGCAGAGGGCTGGTACCACAGCTGCAGGTGTGCTCCCTCACACACAGGCACACTAAACAGAGGCAGTGGAAAACAGGACAAGCTGAGCTCCTTGCTTGCAAATGAACTCCATACACTTGCAGATTTCCAATGGTTTATACTTGCTGCACAATTTTCATAATGCCCCAATGATAGTCTCCTTTTAGTTCCAGCTTTCCCTTCCTATATACCTCTTCTGTTCAACTTTTTTTTCAAGGAGAGTGTGTGTTTCTGTGTGTGTGTGTGTACTTGGCTCATCAGTGACATGTTGCCAAACACAGTTGTGTTGTATGGCCACAGTCACAGGTCCTGTGTAGCATTAACAATTGCACACCCAGGATTTTGTGCACAATGTTTGTAGTATTTTTGCTTCATACCATGAAGTTCAACTCACATTACATCAGTGATTAACTTAATCAAAAATATATTTAAACCGCAAGCCAAACATAGTATTGAAAACACAGCGAAGTAGCTTTTGAACGATTGCAGGCCTTATGTTTTGTGACATTTTTCGTAATGTCTTGGTTTGCTGCAGCAGGTCAAAGGGCACATAGTGATGATTACGTCTGTGTCCTAGTGAGCAAGAGTGAACCAAAGATTAGAAGGAGCCAAATACGAAAAGGACAGCAGGACAAAGATATTTAGTTTCACTATATTCAGTCTGTTCTCTATTCTTAAAGCTGTTTACAACCATGTTTGATCCCAGGGAACAGATGGTAGTCTCCCCCTCTCGGTTTTTTTTTTCTTTCATGTGTGTCGCCATTTGCTCATGCATGTTCACATGTTCATATGTGTCTGTTTTTGTATGAGTTGTATTTGTAATCTACCTGTTATTCACTGTACAGTTTTTTTAGGTCTGCTTTTCTAAAGCTAAAAACAATGTCAGCCACTTTGCAACAAACTTGTTAAACCCTGTTTTTTTGTTTTTATTGTTGAATCCCATGTATAGTTTATTAGCAGAACAAAAAAAATTGCATTTCGCTTCCATGTGGATTGTTTACTGTGTACAATCTTAGTAGGTGGAAGGTAGTGGGGAAAAAATAAAGAGTAAGGCTAGGTAACGTGCAAGTTGGCAAACAAAGGCAAGCTTCTGACAGCATACGATGACATAGCCAATGATGAAATTATAAACAAAAGTGATCGTCATGGCATGGCACAGAAAAAGAAAAGAGATTGCAAAAAAACAACAAATGAATAGATTGAAGGGGAGGTTGGTGATACAGAAAACAAATGAGATAGAGTTGCACAGAGAGATCGAGTTAGAGACAGGGAGGGCTAGAGGGATACAGGCAGTGTTCTAATGACTTCACACCCCATTAGCCACTTAGTCTGATGCGTCACACCTCATTATGCTGCTGGAGCAGTAGTGCATGAACGCGTGAAACCGTCCACTCAGCCAGACCTGTCCACCCGCTCCAAACGCTCACTCACTTACAGCAATTAGAGTGTGAGTATGTGTTGTTTGTTTCTGTGTTGCTTGCATGCGTGCGTAAAGGTAAAATCCAACTGGCCTGCCCGTTTCTGAAAACAAATGGTTAAAATCAATTGTTTAAAGTCCAGTGAAGACCTTCTCAACAGAGATGTAGTGGCTTCCACTATGTGGCATTTCAGCACCGAGTTCACCATGGCTACCCCGCAGCTCAAGCTGGAAATGCTGTGAACAGGCCAGAGCAGCGCTTTCTTTGTTAGCCTACATAAGGGAGGAGGGCCGAGTAGCGTGCTCCAGAGGACTCTCCTTAATCACTCTCCCTTAAACACGCGAGTGCACATGCACACACTCTTGCATCACGATGAACATGCACACATGCAGACACAAAGATAAGGAGATGGGAGAAAAGCAAGGTCTCCCCATGCCATTCCCTGCACGGGCAGCCCCAGTTGGCAGAGTGTGAAGTGTTCCTCTCCAGGACAAGGCCTGCTAACTCAAATCCCTGGCTTGCAGCCACACTCCTCTCCATTACAAACACTGGGCCCATTTATCCCTGCATCCCCCCCCCCCCTCTCCAGTCACACTGCCACCCCAGGGGGAATGCCACATAATGGCTCTGTAGCCACTGTAACTGACATCTCTATGCAGCTAATGTTTATTGTTTTGTTCTGCTTGGTTTGTTGATATTCAACAAAAACTGAACAGCACACAAGAAAAACCAAAATGAGTAGATAATTGTATCATTGTGCCAAGCTTTCTATAATTCATGGATCCCAGACAAATATTTCATATTTAATCTGAGTAGGCTCTTGTTTCCAGCCAAGTTAGACTGTGTTAATACCCAGGAGATGAAGGAGCTACTCTATTATGCAATTTACCTCTGACTGGTATTTCACTATATGAGGTTGAACACTTGGATTATTTTTCATCTCTGCAGCTGACCTTACATGATCTGTTCTTTCCCCTTTTCATTGTCCACTCTGGACATTTTTTGTCACATGCCAAATCTAAACTGCGCTCTCATATGTTTTACTCTTTGGATTTTATTCATGTGCCAGTTTGATCATATTTAAGAATTGTTTGCGTGATCCCAGCAGCCTTTGCTTGCTTAGACCATGCTGGGAGCAGGATCCTTCTCTGCGAGGCTCCTCCCAAGGTGACTTTTTTGCAAATGAGGTTTTGTGTGAGTCTTTCCCCATTCATTCCATTGTTCTGATTGACGGTTCAGATTCTAGGTGTCCAATGCCCTTATTGTTTCCTAATTTACAAATATACTTCACTTGATGTATCCTGTCATCAACTGCCCAAAGAGTAGGTGGGAATGCTGTGCAGGAATGCATCAGGGCACATGCACACATGACCCTGAAACAACAACAACGTATTTGCTATTCAAACAGTGCATAGGCAGTATACTATACACTCACTCCCACTGTCATGTTAGCTGTGACTGCATGTGATTTAATTTAGAACAGACAAAAGATGGCTAACTTTGGTAAATGTCATGTTCCTAAAAGATTCAAGATGTGTCCAGAGACAAGAAACAACACATTATGTCAATTTTCTTTATAAAGTGTGCGTTATGATTAGTATTTAATAGCAATAGGACTTACCCTTAGCAGCCCACCATCACTACAGTACATAATATACAGTATGATAGCAGACCAAATGATTTGTAAATACAAATGTCACATATTGATCATCAGTCAAGTTCCCGTCTGTATCCAAAACCCACAAATGTAACATTTCTAAATGAGAGTCATGTAATGTAAAGTAAATCAAAACTTTTTTATGATTTAAATTTCAGTATTTTGGTACCACTGTCTCACAAGTGTTTGGTTTTGCTCTCCCCTGACCTTCAGCAGCACACCAAGAGATAATGTAATCATGGTCAGGGAGTCGCTGCTGTCAAACACATCTCCTCTCTGTGATGAACGCATGCTGTGTGAGCATGTCAAACATCACACACCTGAACACCTGTCTGTTTCTGTCTCTAACCCCACCTCGCCCCCATCATACAGGACAAGTGAGGAGTAAGGGAAAGGACAAAACCGGGGGAGGGGTTGTTCAAAAATGCAATGAAAGGATCTCAGCACACAGTAGATTACAACTCACAATAATTGCATTGTTAATTTGCTGAAATGGAGGTTTAATTAAAGAGTCTTTATCAGGGTGTGGTTCACATGGTGGGGTACATAAGTAACATCATTTGTCAGTTATCAAACCTGGCTGACTGGCAGCTGTGATAGTGGGCACAGCTTGCAGTGTGTTGGCCCCTGCAGTGCCCTGTTACTGGGTCACTGAGGCCTCGCTGCGACGCTGTGCGCTGCAGACGGGATGGCCTTTAGTGTCAGATTGTTCTGTGACCTCCCTCCTGCATCCTCCCCTCTCTTCACCCTCTTCATCTCTGCCTCCTGTCCTCCGGGATAAAACGGGGGTAACTCGCATCAGCTGGAGGAACGGGCATGCAAAACATGTCTCACATTTCATGCTGGGATAAGAGTTTAGAGGGAGTGGATTGATTGCATAGCACGCACATGGATGCATGTCTGTTGTTGTGCGTGTGTGTGTGTGTGTGTGTGTGTGTGTTGAGTCGTGAGTGTAAAAGGATAACAGGGTGAGTAAGTGGTATTGCGCTCTGTCTTCTATCTTCAGAAATCCCTTACACAGACAGGCTGTGACTTCTCAACCTTTGAACTTAACCCTCGCTGCTGCTGGGAAGAACCAGCATCAACAGACATGTGATGAACATGCCCTTGCCCCATCCAGATGTACACAGAATAAATATTACGCTTTATTTTGAAGACACAGGCGCGTGGGGGAGGGGTTATAACGTACTATGGTCAAACATTCTCATTATCCCTCTCAGTTCATTATTCCCTCCACTGCCTCCATTTGCCGACCCCGAGACTGCGCTCTCTCTCTCTCTGCCTCCCCTCCTCTCTCTCTTTCACTCTCTCTTTCGCTTTCTCTCTCACACTCCCTCTTCTCGTTTGGACAGAGGTATCGGTGAGATCATAATTATGTTTTGACACATGACGTTAGCCCCTAGAGCGCTCGGATTTTAACTCAAAGTGGGAGTTGTCAGTGCGATAGTCCTTACTGCTCTTAATTGGAGGGGAGGACCAGGAGGCCCGCCCACAGACCAGGGTGGCAGTTTTAATGAGGTTATGTTTGTACAGGAAGTCAGAGTTGTGACAGGAGGAAACTATCATTGGCCTGTTAAAGAGAGCGGCTGGCATCTCAAAGCCTACTGTGTTTGTCAGTGAGAGGGGAAAACCTCTCCACTACTCTCTCTACAGGTGGAAGCAGGCAATTAAAACAGAAATGAGTAACTAAATAACACCCAGGGCAGCCACACCAACTTGAGTAAATAGCCAATAAACACCAATCAGAAGAGGAAAAGCTGCTGATAGAGTAATAATTGCTAAATGAAATACTTATTAACCCCCTTGGCCTCACTTCAACAGGACTCAGTTGAAAAGGAGCAATAATTACCCTAACTAAATGGCAGTTAACACAAATCCGCAAGAGTATGTGTGTGTTTCTGTCTGTACCTGTATGTGCACACATTTCAGTATCCATCTTTGTATGTGCATGCATTCTGTATGGTATTAGATGTCTATAGATTTATGCATGTTGTGTGTGAGTGTGCAGTTTAGTGACTTTGCGCTAATGTTTTTCAGCCTTTGCTTCACTCTCAGAAAAAGGGGAGCGAAGGTGTTGAAAGCAAATCTGCAGACTTCTCTAGCCAAAACACTGGCCCCAGTGTTTTCCAGGTGCACCCTGTTGAGAAATGGTGCTGTTGCCAGAATTATGTGGCTGTTGGTAGGCTGCCCTAACAAACAGGCAGTGTATAACCTTTGATCTGCACCACCCTCAAAGTGAGAATCCCCCGAGTTCCCACTTCTACGAAAAGTCCATTTACAAAATTTATTCCACTCTTTCTCTGTGTTATAACCAAAGTCAAAATATTGGCCCAACATTTTATTTCAAACAGACATTTGTTTGGAATGGGAGCTGTGTTTATTTTCCTAAGTAGTTTTTGAACAGGTTTGAGTTTCACCGATGCTTTTAAGCACACACACGATGCGTGCCGGCATCCAACCAAAATTATCACAGAGATCATAGCCATTTCCTCTCAGCGTGTCCCTCCACAGACCTCTGCGTGTTTTAGACACACCAGTTTGTTTTGAAGACAAGACTAACTTTGCAGGCCAGGAATTTTGTGGGATGTAGATGTTTTGTCGGTTTTTACAGGAAAAGACAAAGAAAAAAAGAGATGGTCCAGGTTTCACACTATTGGTGCTTTGTTGAGCGTAGTTCAGTTTGTGAGTTTTTTGAGAGACAGTTTCCTTCATGCTTCCTCCTTAGCCATAAAAGAAAACAATTGTGGTATTGGTGGAGAAATGTTTATGTTATGTTAATTTATGTGTGTTTAAGGTACACACACACACACACACACACACACGGAGCTGATGTTAGCTGGCTTGGTTTTGACACATGTCACAGCCTTTGGTTTGCTTCACCTGGACCTTATATCATGAACTTAATAGACTCTCTTTGTCCACCTTGACAATATGTGGCTTCACATAATTAGAGAGGACTCCTTCCTGCCATACTATAGATAAGCATCACCTGCTGGCTGTATAGATTGGAACAGGCCCTCCAAGGTTGTCTGGAGGTCTTTCTGTGTTTAGCTCTGCATTCAAACAAACACCACGGAGCTTGCTTCTCTGAGGAGATTGAAGGGAACGTGGGAGGACATGTCACGACCTTGTGTGGCATGGGTCATGATGAGTAAGATGTGGATGAGGTAGAGAGCGTGGTCCTAAGCAGAAAGGGACAAGGTCACTGTGTTTTTCGATGGGCAGGAGGAGGCTGTTTAGTTAGTTGACAAGGACCAAAGCAAATGGGCTTATCTGGAGATGTGGACACCAAGGTGAGAAGGGGCAAAGTCCCATTTAAATCCAATCTGAATTTAATGCTATGGTGAACATGATTCTTTCCCATGTTGCACATCAAAGCCTTCTGTGAGTGTTTTCTTGTGATCTGATCTGAAAAACAAGAGAGCAAGGTGCCTTTTAATAGCTACTCCATCAGGACGCAGGATTTCTAAGCTCTAACAAGTATATTGAGTGGCTGCTACCCTCAGGCATGCAGGCTCCAGTGGTATTGTTTGGTTTCAGCTTGTGACCATTGTTCTGCTGTCAGCCCAGTCTGTGAGAACTGAAAAATGTGGAGATGTGACTTTTGAGGTGAAACTGCAACAGGAGCGAGAGGCGTGCGTTACTGTAGCTGGATTGCTTGTATGTGTAAAATGAATGCATGTGTATGTGTGAGTGTGTGTGAAGCTTTGCCTCAGAGCTGAACTCATCCCACCTACAAGGTATCTGTCAGTGCACTATGATCAGGTCTGACTGTAATCTTACCACAACTCGGGCTCAATCTGCTCACATTCACCCCCGGAAAATTGTCATGAGTTTCAGTGGAGAGCACTATTACCTAACTGAAAGAAAATACTAATGCTCTCTTGTGAGAGCTGCTAGATCGTGAGAACTGACATGCTAATGCCGTTATACTCGTATTACTTACTTCCTCTGTGTGTCGGCGATGGAAACGAATGTGGTAGAAAAATGAACACTCACATATTGCCCCAATAATATGCAAAGTTCTGAGCACATCATTTTATATATGTTAAAGTTGTTTGACATGATCAGGAAACAGTTAAAAAGGTCATAACTCAGCAGTTGCAGCGGAAAGAACTAAGACATCATCAAATTTGACTAAATGTCAAGGTTTTTATTTTAAGATTGAATCGTTGCAGATTCATTAGTCCGAAGGTTTCCAGTAAATCCTGTTGTCACACTGTTGTAGAATCATGTTGTACAGTATGGACTTTGTGAGTCTCTGCAGTGATCACCTCTGGTTAAACCAAGAATCCGTAATGCTCAAAGGTCCACTTAGCTCAGCTTCACTAACATTAATAATGCAGAACATTTTCCTAATGAAGGAACATATTTTTTCTTTTCCATTTTTCTTTCAACATGTTGGATAACTGTGTTAATCAAGGCTTTACTTTCAGATTTCCCCTCTAATGGCATATCCATTGGAGGGAAAAGGTCATGGTGGTAATAGACTGATGTGTAGTCCTCAGGGAGATTCTATCTCTCTCTCTCTCTCTCTCTCGCTCTCTCTCTCTCTCTCTCTCTCTCTCTCTCTCTCTCTCTCTCTCTCTCTCTTTCTGCTCAGTCCCAGACAGACAGTCTCAGTCCCAGCTCGCCAGGATTTCAATCATAGGGCCAAATGAAATTATTAAGAGGTGTTAAACTTATTAATCATTAAATTAGCTAAATGATCCTCCAAGTACAGCTCAGATGAATGACATGTCATTCTCTAATGCAATTTGCCTCTCCAGCAGGTGAAGGTCAGGAGACGGCCCACAGCATGACGGTTGATGGCTTCTTCTTCTTTCTTTTTTATATTCTCATTTTGTCTCTTCCTTTCTTTATGTCCACTCCAGAGCTTTCTCTGAGCTATGAAGGAACACTGAGAATATTTACACGACACAATATGCTTTGAAAATACAATTATGCAATACATTATGTGGCTGCACATGCAGTGACAGAAATGAAAACTGCAAAAACTTGATGAAGAGAGAAATTTTTTTATGTATACCTAACACTTCCTGTCATCATTTCCCTTTTGATAATCGACACGTAGCAAACCAGCGCTCAAGTTTCAGTTTACTTCTTATCTTGATTTGATTGGCAGGAAAGTAGGCAAGCATATGTGAAACACACGTCCTACATAACACCTATGTTCTGTGTTTAGTATGTGGTGACATTCTCTTGATATCATATAAACATCCCATGAGAACTAGAATAGATACTACTAATAGATACTACTGAGTTGATGTCAGCTGATTCACCTTTAGGGAATTTTTTTTTTTTTTGATAGAAACATGCAAAATGTAAAGACTCACCTGCCAATATCTATCATCATGACATGCATTTTTTTTTTGTTACTCTTAGTTTGATAACGTCTCCAGATTCAGCACTTATTTGGTATCATTTCCTTTACTCATTTACACAGTGATATCATGAGCCTTTTCTCCTCTCCACTTTCACATTCATCTTCAGTGTAACATAGCAGAGCCATTCAAAATACGACAGTGCCAGGCAATCAGTGAAGTTATTACAGAATTTACAGAAGGCTAACAAAGCGTACCTCTGGTCCACCAATTACAGCTGCAGTTAAGGTCAGTGCTGTGGATGAGCAGGCTGAGTGGATTGGGGGGGACACACGCACACACACAAGGTCAAATCAGCTAAACATAAAAGGCTTTGTACTGAAAAGCTCTTCACAATTAAGCATTTTAATTCCAGCTTCAGTTTCACTTCAGTGTGTGATTTTCTCACTGTCATTGAAGACAATAATATTGGGATGTGGTCAGAAACCAGGTAGCTCCATAGATGTCCTTGCTTGTGCATACAGGTCACACAAATGTTCCTATGCAATGTTTTGTTGCCACACCTGTGTGTGTGTGTGTGTGTGTGTGTGTGTGTGTGACATACACGCCAGTAGTGCAGATTACAGTCCGGAGGGATTTGAATATCATTTTAATTAATCTGCTCACCTGAATTTAATGAGACATGTCCAAGGGGCTGTATGCATGTGTGAATATGTGCATGTGTGTGTCCATATATGAGAGTGTGAGTGAAGGTGTGTGTGCTGCATGTGCATGTGCATCTATATGTTCAAGTGTGCATGCCTGTGACTAATGAAGTTCATTGCTGGACTTCAAATTGCCTCCTTTATTCGGTCTTTTCAAATTTGCATATATTACCTGTATGTTGGCCAAAAGGCAGTGACGAGATGAAAGTGGGATCAATGTTAAGGAATGTTTGTGTGTTTACCTTAGACTGAGAGCTCCTCTACAAGGAAAACTGCACTACTTTTAAATAACAAATGAGTATCTGGAAATCAATTCCATCTGATATTAATACTAGTATGATTATATAATTAGTCTGTGATCAATATGACATTGATTCCAATGCAAACAAGGGATTAGAGCTTTCTGTGTTCTCTGGACACTTCAGCCAGACATGATCTGGACATGTTCGACAGGCTGACCAGCTGGCCCGTACAACCTTGACCAAGTTTACATCAATACGTGATTGAGCAGAACACAGAGGTTATGGGAAAATATAGAGTTAGAAGTTACCAAAAGGAGAAGTCTTTTAACACCATGTCAATACACATTCAGAGTTTGGCATAATCATGGGATTTTTACTGATTGGATGGTTCGTGATAGCGCAAGCTCTGCTGAAATAGTGATAACAAGTAAAAAGCAAAAAAGTTAAAGCTAGTTAAAAGTTAAAAAACAATAAAGTTAAAATATCTATGTATAACAAACAATAAGGGTTATGTAAAGATATAACTTTTACTTTTATGCAATTTTGCCCCACACAACTGTATACATATGTAGGCCTATATATTGTAGAATGTTCTGTCTCATTTCCTGGCCTGTAACATTATTTTGTGTGTGTGTGTTTCTGTTGAGTGTGACTGTTGTCAGAACGCGAGCACATTGCCAGGCATTACACAATAGGCGTACACAAAACCCTCCCTCCCTCTATCACAACTGCCTGTTTCTCTCTGTTCTGCTTTTGTTTTGTCCAGCCTCATTTGTGATGGTATTTATCTCAGTAAAGGATAGAAAAAACCCCGCTCTTGTCTGAAAGAAGAGTCATTTACAATCATTTACATTAACAAAAACTGTATTTTAACATTACAATAACCTCAGACAATAGCATATATTCGTCTCGTTCATTTTGAGCAACAAATGAACAGAGGTACACCCGCTCCCATTGTTCTGGGTAAAATGTGCCTCAGACGTAATCATCTCCCCCTGCACTTCGTGTATTAGATAATGGGAAGATGCTGATAAGTTCCTCAATACAATTTGCTCCCCATTGGCTAATCCACAACATTCAGTATTGTGAGGACCACAATGATGGTTTATTATTGCTCATTCAGAGCGCAACAATGATTTAAACGTTTACAAAATAGGAACAAACACACTGTCTCAGATCACTCATCCATTTAAGAGGATGCCAGTTCTGCTTAGTGGCAGCTGTGTGTTGCTTGGACGGTGTAGATCATTGTTAATCTCAAAGCTCTATAGTAGATACCTAGCTTTGTGTGATGGACCACAAGAATGTTTCGTAAAAAAAAAAATATACCAAGGAGTGTGCCTGTGTAATGAGATACAAGTGAGCTTAATTATACACTTGAATACATATAGGTTTACAGTGAAAAACAGAAAATGGATTGAGAATGGTACTTCGACATGATGTGGCCGCAGTAAATGTTCCCATTTCCCCAGGATCTTATAAAGAGAGAACATCTTCTGTTTAGCTCATCTATCCCTCCTCTGTCAGGCACCAGGGGTATTGAATTTCACTGACACTCGGGCCCTTAATGAGAAGCAGAACGACACCTTCATATTATAGCTTGTGCCCTACCTCTCTCCATTTCTATGACTTGCTTTAATAAATTACTGTCCAATAAGAACTTTTATGATCTTGGCATATGTTGCCTTTTATAGGTGAAAATAATTGCGTTCCCAGATCAGCCTGCCCATTCTGAACATGAGAATGAGACTAGCGGAGCCTACAAAATGAGATAGTTTCACAGTGTCTGCACAAGTCCTTCTTATTTGGGTCGTTACGCCTCCCCCTCCTTCTTTCTCGGTTTCCTAGTATACCTTCACAAGCACCACCCCCCTCCCCCCTTTGCCACTCTCAACGCCACTCATGCCTGGAGAGGCCTGCGCTTGCATGCCAACAGGCACTCTTAAACCCACAACACCATCCCCCAATCGACTTCACATGCACACACACACACACACACACACACACACACACACACACACAGAGTCATGTTTTTGAGTTCCCACTGAAGTGTGACAGAAGCCACTTGACAGGTGACACACACACTTGATGTTATCGGGTCAGGGCCAGAGACTCAGCCTCTTGAGTGATGAGAGACTGTCACTCGCATTGTTTATCTACGCTACAGGAGGGGAGAGAGAGAAATGACAGAGAGAAAGTGAGTGCCTCTTTCTTTCTTTCTTTGTCATATATCACTCAAGGGGAAAGGGGGTGGGGGGAGAAAAAAGAAAAAGACAGAACCTCACTCCCCACAGAGGACAGAGTCTACATGTGGAATATCTGGCCTCGACCAATGACTCAAACAACTTTTGAGTCATTGAAAGATTCTCGCGGTATACATGATGATATGGTTCGTTATATGGGTTTCTGCTGAAGTGCCAGAGCAGACAAGAACTCATGAGGGCCTGAAATAGAAGTGCTCTTCAATCATTTAGAGAAATGTGCTGGAGTCGGCTCACAAATTGATGTGGCTTTGTTATCGGCATTGTCAATTGATTATACCTAGGGCGATAATGAAATAACTAATTGAATGTGTCCTCTTGTAAACAATTTGTTGAAACGTACAAAACACATACAGCCGCGTCTTGCCTCGCCCTGTGCGAGTGTGAGTGGCTTTTAATTAATTGAAGACCGAGTCTGATAACCTTCACAAAACTATTAGCCATGCCTTTAGTTGCAGGCAAAGAGTAATCTCACTGATAAACCACAAATGTCACAAAAGTCACTATTGCTATCTGGCGGTCAATCTATAGTGTGGTGTTATATTTGGTGGTTAAGCAGCAAAAGTGAGATAAAATAACCGACGACAGTCTGTTTGGCCAAAGCCAAGGTGAAGTGAAACTTAACTTCTCTGCTCCATCTTACACAGCTGGGAGCCAGGGGTCAAAGGTCATTGTTTCTGAGACTATGGTTTCTTTTTATTTTATCATGGATATAATGAGTGAAAAGACCCAGCACTTAAATTCCCATATAGAAGACAGAGAGCACTAAGGACACAAATGCCCCTGAAATCCTTTTATAACTAAACTCTTTCATTCTCTTCACTTTCTCGTTGTCTCTCTGTCTTCATTAATTTTATCCTTCACATCTGTACAATATCATCATGGGAAATATGCAGTTAAGAGGATCGTTCAGAACATGACACATGTTTTCTTGTTACAATAATTATTTATTAAATTTAAAATATCTTTAGCACAGGTTAAAAATTAGACACTTCCATCTACCATGAGCGCCTTAGGATTTAACATGGTTCTAACATGGTTGAAAATAAACACTCTTAGAAACCAAAAAGATTTCTCCCCACTTCTCCATCGCTATCTTCATAAAATGTCACATTAGAGTTGCTAGGGCAGAGGCAAATTTGGCATATAGACAATCATCATTTTCACTGGACATAGTATTAGAAAAAAAACTGTCAAGTTTTCAAAATCTCTTCCCTTGCAAATCATGATTTGGAGAATTTGGAATGAGTCAAAATTGCTTGTTGTACCAGCTTCATAGGTTGTTTAATGGTTTTGCATTCATTTATCAGAAACAAATGTATGCCATTTTAAAATAACAGCACACTTTAAAGCTGGTGATTCGTCTTTTTGGTGTGATAACTCAAATGGCAGCCCATTTTCTACTGCTTTTAAGCAACGGTTTTGCCATGGCATTTTATTGGCTGTGTTAGACACTAAGGAAATGTAATTAATTATTAAGTGTATGCATGTGAACGTGCAGTGGCAATGAAAAAACTACAAAGAGTATGGTCAGACTTCCATCCTTCCCCTCATCTTCTTATTCCCCAGCCCGACTTTTCCACAAACCACTGATTTATGGTCCTTTTTGCCTCAGCCCTACTTTATGAAACATAAAAAAGATTACAAGTAACATGAGCAGAGCACTGTAGTAAATGGCAGGCCAATGCATTAGTTATCAGTAAGAAAACATTAACAGCAAAGACATATATTTTCCAGTTTTGAAGTTGTTTACAAACCATATTCGTGTTCACAATTTATTATGTTTTTCCATGTTTGATTTTTTTTTTCGTCATTACATGCCATATGAGAAGTCTGGATTACAAAAGTACCTGAACAAATTGCTTGTATATTAGCATGCATAGCTGTTTGGTATTTACATCCTATTTACAGACTTGAACTAAGAAGAGATGGAGCTACAATACATTTTCTTTCATGTGTTTCATTTACATTTCTAGGATGGAGAACAAAAAGCAGCCTCATACCGATTTGCAGAGTACACAGGACATGCACATAAAATAGAATGTTTGCTTGACTAAACAAAGTGTGTTGTTTTATTCCCTATCGCTGAAAAAGAAATAGCTCAATTCTGTAACAGGCTACGTCTCTGACCAGTGCTACTGCATTGCATAACAAAGATCTATTTTTTTTCCTTTGTCTGTATTGCGCACCAGTCTCTGAACACAGGGGGCTTGGAAAGGTTAATTTACGATGTTAACCGTGCCGTGAAGGGAAAAGCAAATAGGAAAGAGCATGCACAGCACCAGAGAAGGACATTAAGCTGCGGCTACATCTTTCTCTTTCTCACTCCCTCTATCTGTCCAGTGACAACAGTAGGGCCCCCTGATGTGTACAAAGACACAGGGCTATCACCATCCATCATTGCAGACATACTGAAAGGATCTTTCACCAGTGATCAGGCTCAGATTTTGTTTTTTTATTTTTATTCTAGTGTCGTTCATAGCCGCAGGAAAATGCCCAAATCAACGTAACGTGTGTGCAAGAAAATAAAAAAGACATCCATTGGACAATTTAGTTAATAGGATCAGTGTAAGACAAAGGACTAGACAGTAAAGGAAAATTCTGTTACCTACAGTACAGCAGAGCTAATAGAATAAATATAACGTTAGATCATATCTATATGCACATTTCACTTATGTTACGGTAGTGTCAGTTTTTGGAGAAAGAATGGAAGACATGGATATATTTAGACTGCAGGCAATATTTGTAATCCAGGGGCTAGTAACCTGCTCATGGGGTGTTGCAGCCATTAAAGATATTGCTCATTTAGTGAGAATAACATCAATATCACATCCTCAGTTCTCCCCAATACTACAGGTCCTGTGTCCACCTCCAGCTCATTTACACTCAACCTCTAATATAGACAATCAGCAGCACTCTATTCTCACCGGGGGTCCATAAACACTTGATTTTACAGAACTGCTTGATAAAGAAGGGAGGTGACTGCAGGAGCATGTTAATGTGCTATCCCATAAAGCTTATCTCTGACTGGGGTCATGGAGGCCAAGTGGCAAGGGGCTGATCGCCATAGCAATAAGACCCTAGAAGCCGTTACTTCAGCTTACGACCCCTCTGACAATAACAGAGCCAACCAAGGCCTACCTTTGAATAATCAAACCCCTCATTCAGGCCCATGTGGGAAATAATGTGGACATTTACTACAGTACAATTGAAATGAGGGGCGAGCACAAATTAACCTCTGGTAAGAGAGAGGGGGCTCATTGTGATAGGAATCATAAATTTTTAATTGTCCACCAGCAGCAGTATTTTAAAAGCATATAAATACAAAATCATGAGCTGACCCACACTATTGGGAGGCGGCTACTGTTTAAACAAAGTCATTCCAGAAAATAAATTTTAAAAAAAAGTCCCTTCACAGTTCCCAGGCAATATGTTTCTTAAAACATATTTTTAAGGTATGTATTGTTTTTTTCCTGGTAGTACGTTGAGCTGCATTATTATGTTTCTTCTATTTTTGTCAGGTGTGTGTGATGATACTGTATAATTTAGTGGCCTAAAGACGGGAGCTTTGAAGAACACTTTGATAGCATATGGTTATCCCCTGCTGTCACACACTCTCTGCTCTGTGGGGGGGCCAGAAGGGATGTATGTGTAACTTTCTGGATGCTACAAACTTTTCACTTCTCTAAAACTGAAGGATTACACCCTGTTCACAGCGGGGGGGGACAGCAAGCATCCTAGCATCTCCCCTTGAGCCACTTTAATCTCCATTCTATACGCAAAAGACAAACCCTAATGCCCTCCCAAAACAGAACCAGGCTCAGATGGCAGAGTAAGGGCAAATCAAATCAACTTCAACGTGTACCTGACCCTGAATGAGTGTGCACAATCTTTGCATGATCACAATAAGCTTGGTACGGCTACCAGAAAGTTAACATTATTTGTTTTCCATATACATTAGCTTCATCAATTGTGTTTCAAAGCAGGCAAATTGGAATCAAGTTAAGCTGTTTTTCCTGCCGTTAATTTTCTCTCTTTTTTGGCTCAGGTGCAGGAGACTAAATCAAGCTGTCAGAAACCAGACTGCACAGCTAAACGGTGCAGGCTGAAATGCCACCTGTCCACAGCTTCTGGCGATTTATTATTTCCCTATTTATTTATTTCTATAGTGGCAACTTGGGTATTTGTAAAAGTCCCTACAGCTTATGACAAACTCAGCCTGTTTGTGTTTTGATGTATTCACATGCAACCCTTAGTTGAAGGTTTGGGCTATTTCACCACAGCTAATGGTTGCTAAAAGGATGTGTTTTCCTCCATTACCTAATAAGATGCTAAAGATTTGGTTTACAGCATTTATCAATGTTATTACACTGAGGTCAGCCCAGAGCATTTATTCCAATTGAGGCATTTTGGTTAATCCAATTTTCTTCATCCTCCCCCCAAATCTTCTTGGGAGCCCATCTCATCTCAGTGAGGGGCTTGATGGCTAACTGCTCACCCAGAGCACAAGCTTATGCGCAGGCCAGAATGAGGTGGGAGTAAGGGCTTTAAAGGCTATATTATTCATTCCTGTCATTAGCTGTGTGACATAAGGAGGTCTGCTCTGGCTTTGCTGCTGTCTGGCTATTAGAACAACCCTCATCCACTGTATCTGTACATCCAAATCCATTCTGCTTTATATGCTACATGTCAGGCATTTTTACAAGTTCCTTTTTAGTCAAAATACCAAACAAGACAGTAATTCTGTGAGTAATGTGAGGATGTATACACACTATGTTGAGCTCATACACGTGAATCATTATTTCAAGAGTCTCGGGTTGGCTTGGAGGTCAGGATTAAAGCAGAGCAGTTGACACAGGTTGCCTCACTGTAATTCTTTCGCCTTTGACCCCACTCCCACTACCCCAACCATGTCTGGCTTGAGGTCACTGTTAATCATGACACCCCACCAGACATAGACACACACAGGAACAGAGTGTGTTTGTGAGAGAGTGAGAGAGAGAGAATAGATGTGTGTGCCGCTGCATACTTATAGAGTTGGTAAGTGGGAGGAGCCACTAGTTCCATAAGTGTTTTTGTCTTTCAACATTACTTAACATAAAAACACAGGGACACGTCTTGTTCTTTTGCAGTTTGGCATGCCGGACAACTCTAAATAATATAATACTCATGAGCCTCGACCACTGTTGCCATCCAGAGGTCTGAATCAGAGCAGTAGTAAATTCAAAACCCTTGAAATGCACATTGGGAGGTGTAGTTAACTTCTCCCTTAAGGTTTTTATGTATGCAGGCTTCTACCTTAGACTTTTTATCAAAGAACCAGATATTTACTAATGCAGTTGTTAAACGTTTGTACTGATGATTCAAGAGGGAGAGTTTTATGTGTTTATGTGTATGTTAAGCCACAAAAGCGTTCCAACTGCAAGTCACGTAACATTCTCTTAGGGAAAAAAATGTACCCTTTTCACCCAAACGGCTCATTCCACTTCATAACTCTATTATGCAATGTGAAGTGACTCTATTGTAGTTTTTTGACTGGACGAAAATGTTACATATATCATCACAGAAGCATTTGAACTTGTCAAAGTTACATTCTCACTAGTAAGCCTGGTTGAAATTTAATAACTGTTTGCTTAAAATATTTAGACATAGTGCATCTCTGTGGTCACCTTGACTCATCTCCAAGACTGTATTGTATTTTATATGCACACACAAAAGCCTTAATCCACTTCTTAAGCCAAATGTCCATGAGGAAGAGGGTGTTGACTATTACTGTCATCATCAGACTGGCCACCTTTGCACCTATTGTCTGTGTTACAGGTTGTTTTTCTCCCCAGTGTTCTGCCTCTGTATTTACTCTGTCACTTGGCCCCCAATGTGTATCTGCTTCAGTGGTCCACAGACGTACGCAGTACACACACACAAGCTAGCCAGTGATGACACTAATGGAGTGTTTAGTCAGGAGGACATAGACTTATTAACCAGTTGAGAGAATGGGCTAGATGGTAATCAAATAAAGCGGAGATAAGTTAATAAGCTGTATGTGCAGTGGAGTTAGCCACACAGGATTTATCTTGACTGACATGGCACTTGTATGCTGCTACTCATTGAGACACACGCACGGTACTTTCAACATGGTTAAGTGGCGATAGTAGAGCATGGGTGTGTGAATTCATCTGTATGAACTCTATAGCTGTTTTACATATCACATTGTTCATAGAAATATAAACATACATGAATATCTCTAACTTGATGCTACAAAATGCTGTCTTTCTGTCTCTTGCTGTCTTCCCTGTTCTTGTTAGCACCTCAATGGCCCAATATGACTCAGACCCCTCTTTGCTAAATCCAAAAACAAGATTGTGTAGCTGCTTTATCCTGCTCTGACACTGACCACAGTGATGGATGGACCGCTTTGCTGAAGGAGATTATATCTATCCAGAACAAGAGGGAAATGAGAGGAGGACGGAGGGAATTAAGAACGGTAGGGACCTAGTGTCTTAAGAGAGAGGTGGGTGAATGGGGGAAGGAGCAAGAAGAGAATGAGGAAGGCTGATTAAGTGAGGCCCATACGAGGGAGGTAGAGGATAGAAAGGCAGCGGACGGGGCCCCATAGGGGGTAAATCTGAAACAGTAGCGCTCTATATCCTTCGTATCCCTGTCCCCCTCCTCTCTCCCACATATCCATCATGTTAATATACCTACAGCGTGGACCTCTGGGTAATATATCTTTGACCTGTGATTACGCTAACAGCTTATTGTTTGCACACTGAACAATCCCATTATGTCGACGATCTGTTTACATACAGCCTTGCTGTTTAGATTAGCATGGTGTGTGTGTGTGTGTGTGTGTGTGTGTGTGTGAGAGAGAGAAAAAGAGCAAGGATGTGCCTCTATGCGTTTGTGTGCACTTTCACTTATTCTGTAAATGAACATGTGCATCTATGCATGTACTGACCTCCGGTCAGGGTCATTGCCAGATAGAAGCGCACATGCTGCCTGACTATTGGGGCAGAACAACACAGTACTCGCATTCAGACGCACAGAAAAACAAATCAACCTGTCACACATTGCCTGCAGCTGCGCAGAAATGGGGCTTTGTTTGACTTCTAAGAAAGTGGAAAGCCTTGAGGCTCAGAGAAGATCAGCACTTGCTCAATGTCTTGTTTCCTACCACATACAACGTCTCATGTTTGAGTGACATCTTCATCCTTCCTGTATTTTAAATCTTCTTTAACTAATCACTGCTAAGTCATAAGTCCTAATTTCAAGTTTGTTTACATGTTGACTGTAAATACCCTCAAGTGATTCAGTGTGCTCTGACAGTTTTTGAATTAAGAAGATTTCTTCATATACATTGGCTACACAACGGGGCATTGAAGTAATCTACAGTACTTGTATTCTGCTAAAATGACCATTTTTCTTGGTATAGGATATATCAGTTTGATTGTGTTCAGTGAAAAAGGAAACACACCTGTTATACAGAGTTTTAATCTAACTTCTCCCTGCTTAACATGATCTTTCACATGTGAAGTTGTTAGCTGAGCCGTGTCCAGAAAGAGTGCAGCTGTTGTGGGCGGGCATTGAAGAATCATTGGGATAGAAGGGTAACAAGTATTTAACCACAAGGCTGAACATCTGGTTGAGCTGAGGGCCATGCTCATTAACACAAAGTTAACCTCAGACAGGACATGAGGTCATGACAGCCCATAGAGCTGCATGATGGTGTAACAGTTTGAGGTCAAGGGGTTATTGAACTCTCCAAGGTGGCTGCCAGAAAAGACTATTCTATAGGTGGACAGACCAGGAGAATACTTGTAAAGCTGAGTACAACCTTAAATCGTGGTCTCTTTTTCTCCCCCATCATTTCTTCCGAGCATCGCTGCCTTTCTCTGCTCTGCTCTGCTCTGCTCTTGGACTTTTCTGGCAGCTGCTAGACTCATTGAGATGTGCAAATCCCTTTGACATAGGATGAATAGACAGTTGCTGGCAGGATGCCCCATGCCACTTTGTGTGCTGCCACTTAATTGGAGTGCCCCAGTTTGCCTTCCCTCCTCTCTTCTCCTATCCAAACTCACTGTGGCCAGGTTCTGTCTGACATCAAAGGTGAGGTTACTGTATGTTTACCTTCAAAGAGTTTAAAACCTTTCAGCACTGCTGTTTGGCTGAAGAGGGCTTTCATAATAGGAACGGGAGGGGGGAAACTATTTCTGTCGTGTTACTATACATTTTCTCAAATCAAAGTAAGGAAATGTAAAACAGACAAAGAGCTTGCATTGATTTAGAGAGTCAATCCAGTGACTAGGCCTACCTGCACAACCTCTTCTATGAATAATGGTTCACGTTCCATCTACAAGTCAGCATGCAAAGTACAGCATCTGAGACTATACATAGTGGATATACTGTAAATATATACAGCAACATATTTGAGTGGTGCTGTGTATGATTGTGCCTCTGTATGCATGCGCTCATGTGTATGTGAGTGTGTTTGTGTCAAAGTTAACAAGTGTTTGTCTCGTTTTCCCCATTGCCATGTGTGTCCATCAGTAGCATTCAACTCTGAGCGACACTCTCCTCATGAGGCTCTAGGGACATGCAGTGGAGAAGTGGACTGTGGGGATAGTAGGGGGCGGGGGTCACTGATAAGTCATGATTTTCTGGATGCACAGCACACACTGAGAGGTAGAGGATGCACGACGGTGGAGATAAGTTGTTCAACAACCTAGTATTTTCCCTGTTGTCCATGCAAAGGTTTTCTGTCTTCACCAGCGATGGGGTAATCTTTGAGGTTGTCTGTTCATTGGCTTGGCATTTTATCTGTCAGTCCATTTGGTTATCTTCATAGTCCATTGAAGACGGAGGTCAGAGTCCCCATGTCTCCATTGCAATCAATGAGGTGTTCTCTTCCCCAGTGTGTAGGCTCAGGTTCGGAGCACCGTTTCAAACCATGCAAAGAAAAAAAGTGGCCCTCTCAGGCTGACAGCAGCTTTGCTATAGCAGTTACAACCCCACACATGGGGAGGGAGAGGGCAATTATTGCAATGAGAAAGAATAAATAGGTAGATATTTGGAGAAAATTGTCAATAATAATATAAAACAAAATATCAAACTTTAAAATAATATTTAGAAGTGCCCAGGTAGACTCATGGTTTGGGTGAATTGACTGCTTTTCCTCTTCAGTTTGTTTTCTGATTGATGATACTAAAGAAATTGCTGCCTTATAACCCTTGTAAGGTTGTCAAATAATAACATTACCTATAGCTAATGCCTTTATGCATCTATTCAAATACATAGGAAAAGTGTCCAGATACCTGGGACTATGCCTACTATCGGAAAACAAGTTCAAGTATTTTAAACTTTTAGAAAGGTTGTCTGAAATATCCACGTATTGAGATTTGTGATCTACAAGGGGAGTGGTAAATATACACTATAGTCTGTTCCATGCTGTTGTCTTCATTCATCTCTATTTACATGTACTAGTGTGGGTATTGGAGAGGAAGACTAGGCCGTTATGTAAAGAGAATAGGAAGAATAGGAAGTACAATTTTTACAGTCCAAATAACTCCAAAGAGTAGAGAAATTATATTGGAAATGATAATTACATGGTCTCTGGGGAGGTAAGAAGAATACTGACTTTATATGGAAAATATTGAACCATGACTACTCTATCCACAGTCATGGAGGTTGGTGAGAGCAACTTGGTATGTTTCCTATATTAGGAATAAGAATAGGGTTTTATTATGATCTATTTACAGAAGCATGCATCAATGATCTTCCCACCTAAGAGAAAATAGTCCTTCCAATGTATTTATCTGATGTTGTCAACCATCTCATGAGTATGAGTCTCTGTTTTGTTTTTTGTTGTTTTTTTCTTCTTTTTTTTCTTCGTGTTTTGTAGAAAAAAGCTGGAGGTAAAATATCAGGGAGGGAAACAGGAGTAGTAAGACGCTTTCAAGAATTTCACTGTAGGGATTTTGAGGGATTTCAGCGAGCCTTGTCTGTTGTTCTTCAGTGAAGTCATTTTTGAATGTTGTGCTTTGTAGGTGTCTTCGTGCGATTGGTCAGCCACTCTGATGTCGTCACTGCTCAGTCGTTAGGTTATCTGTGAACAGAGAGAGAAAGATGGAGGGAAGAGAAGAGAGGGAGGGATTGGACAAGGAAAAAAGAAGTCATTAAAGTGTGACTCAGACCACAATTTTCTCACACAGTAGTGCTTCCATGCATGCACACACACACATAAAGTGCACCATGAGGCAGTGAGTGAAGTCCACATTGTGAGCTATACAGGACCCTTGTCTGAGCTTTGTCCCTCTGTCCAGGGTTTATGGTGAGACACAGTGAGTCACAGTCACTGTATTTGGGGTGGGAGTGGGGGGTGAGGGCTCTGCTGTCACTGGTGCCAGTGTAAAAACAAAGGCAGAGTGACCACCCTGTGAGTGTACATGGCAAGCCCACTTGGCTGAGATTCAGAGTGACAGTGGCGTCAGCATGGGGGGTGACTCTTTAATCAGCTTCAATTAAGGCCAAGGAGAGATCAGTGTGGATGAGTCTACTCCATGTCTACTTCCCTCTACATTATTTAATCTCTTCATGTGTTACTCCATTAAAACACAAAAAAACTGTATTTTTCTCTGTTTTTGTGTCTTGAAACGCACAAAGTTTGGTGAGGCCCCTCAGCAGCTTGTGTACTGTGTAAAGATGATTCATGTAGCCAGAAGGAGTGCTTTGTGGGTGGGCCATTAGACACAGAGACTACAGTGGAATTCAGCTGCTATCTACTGGAGATCCAATTACATGACCCTACTGTAAAGGTGCCTAGCCTGCACCCATTATAAATCACCATAAACAAAGCAAGTATTGACATTGCATTGCATACTGTTACAGCTCCACTCACGCCTGTAAAATTGGAAGTTATTATCTTAGTTGTATACACCCAATTTGTCCAAAGATGGTGTTATTTATTAGCCATAAGATGTTTAAATTTTATATTAACATTGCATGATTTTATTCCCAGAGACATGGATAAAGCCAGAGACAACTTGTGCAATGTGTTGACAAAAGATACAGTCAGGATTATATTTAATACCATTATTACAGTATTATAAGCAGTTATTTCCAATATTTCTCTGTTGGTATCATCACACACACACAGATATATACAGTGGCCCCTCTCTCTGTTTGCCTTCCACCAATTACAGAACAAATCACCGCAAGCTATATGTCTCTGTTTTGTCCACCTTTTACACAGCAGTGAGCCATGTTCTATGAGCTAATATCCTCACAACTGAGATCACAGCCATTGCCCCGGGGCATGCTACATCCACTCTCAGAGAACACCAACAGTCAAGACTCCAGCCCTTCAAGACTGAATGTGGTCCCAGGGTGTGTGATAACAGAGTATGTGATGGGAATGCAGGGCCATTTGGACCTCCAAAGCCAGGTGTTAGCACTTCAGCTCACTGCCTCATCAATAATTGACAGAGGCAAACCAATCAGAACAATTTGCTCCCCACAGCGAAGTGCTAGAGCAGCCTAACACCGGTGAATCATTAATGAGGCAATTAGCTGAAATGGTTAGACGGTTAGCCCTCACTGGCAGCGCTCCTGTGACGCTACTGCGTCGGCTCTCCTTATACAGGAGCTGCGCATGATGGAGTGATGTACAGGCCAACACAAGCTGAGGGGGAGAGAGAGTGGAATCACACGACAGCGCTTGGAGACGGAGCCGAGCCTCCTTAAGGTTGGAGTGTAACTTGTGTCAGTGATGCCAACTCTCCATCTGTTGACCACTGCTCAGAGGGCCAATAATGGGAACAAACCCAACTGGCCATTACCATGGGAGATTGACCTTTATTGGTTGTTGTTACCATTGCACAGTCCAACAGAAGCCGTCTCCCGGGTGATTCAAGTGTGGGAGAGCCTTTATGGACACGGATAAAATCGACCTCAGTGACATCACTCAAACGTGGGGGAAGCAACAACAACAATAACAGCAAAGATGGAGTTTGCCTTTGAAGAGCAGAGATCCTGGATTGTTGTTTGAGAGGAAAATCAAAGCCCCAAGGGAGCTGCTCACAAAGCCTCATCGATTGACCATATTGGAACCATTTCATAGTTTATCGATGCTCCTCTGCCTGCTCTCTCATCCCTGGGTCCAGTGCAGGCTCAATTAAACCAGCAACCTTGATGTCAGGAACAAACCACGCAAACACTACATGCTGCACGGATTATTCCCAAACACACACTCCTGCACACTGCTATCTAAAGTAAATATTTTACACACCATTTTGTTTCGGTCAGATGAGATTAAAATTATGTTGTTTACAGTTCCTCATTTACAGCTTTTCCCTGTAAAAACAAAAAAAGAGACAGTATGTCCCTTTAATTTTACAACTTCCCAATCATCCTAATGCATTCTCAGTTTCAATATATCTTTGTGATGGAAGGATTTGGAATGAGAGTGACGAAGCAAGAGCAATAGAAAAGGAGGGAGCAAGACTGAAAGAGAGGAGGGGGAGCGATCCGTACTAAACTCTTAAGGTTCATTGCTGTAGTATAACCTTACAGCAGGCAATTGTGTGCAGTGACGATCCAAGAGTCTGCAGGTTTTCATTCTAAACAAAGACTATAGAATTAGATTTCAATAAAGTATACTGTATGTTATTCTTTCACTGATCGTACACAAGAAATCAGAGTACTTTGTACCAACAGGAGATGATAGACGTGCAGATAGCCCTCGACTGCAATGCTGGGATAATACTGTCTGTTTCAATTTTAGTATGCATGCTGGCTTTTATAAGTCTATTATCATTTTATAGTGTGAACATACTAAACACAGTTTGAGTTAATGTGAATTAAAGTGTGCGATTGGGGGAATGATGACAACTTCAAGAAAAGTGAAGGATATAACCAGTGGAAATCACCTCATGTAGTTTTTTGGTGGAACAAAAATCTGCAAAATCTCAGGCCTCCATGGCATGATGGCCTGCTATGAAGAGCTCTTTTGGCTTTCTAGGATGCATGGTTAGCCGTCCATACTTTACATTTACAGATTTTTAACAGATCTAAAGCTCCATGCATGCATAACAGAAAAGAAATAGGGAAAAAAACTACATTCTCCAGCCACCTATTGTAGCTAATAACCAGATTCAACAGTAAGTAAGTGTATGATCCTTCATTAATACACTGCTATCAAATGAGTTATGATGACATATTTTAATGCCAGTGGGAGATAAAGCAATTTGCAGAAAGAAGAAAATAGCTCCAGTGATCTGCTCCATTATTTGCCCCCATTTTAACACTCTTGGGCTCGATTTCCTGCTAAGTCTGAAGATTCCCTCTGGTGTATTGGTAAGTTACGCTTCACAAATCAGTTTGGGAAATAATTTAGTATGGCGATGGCAGAGCTCTAGAACATAGATAATGGTTGTTATCTAAATTGGTTTGATAATCATACATTTATATGTTTATATGATATGTTTTTTATCCCCAACACACTGTGTCAATTCAGTGTCCAAGTGTTCACCTCAATGTGAGATTGCAGCAACAATTCAGTCTGCAGTGAGAATCTTCTCTTTCTATTCTTAAACCACTAGTTACAGCAAAGAGCACTTGTAAGAGTGAGAGAGTCGTATATTCATATAGCCACTGTAACAGGTTTTAAGCCTGATTATGTAATCTGTCAAAAATAATAAAAAGTATTAAAACACAATTTCAATAAAAACTGACCTGGTAAAACTGCAATAATTCCAACCTTCTGTCAGGCTTTTTCAAATGTAATCTTTGATTTATAATCTAGTTTTTTGAGTCATACTAGAACTGTATTAATAGCAGCTTTTTCCAATGTCTCTGTGTTAACCACCATTTTTCTCAAACCAAACGTAGCAATCATTCTTCAGTTTCTGATTAGCTAAATGGATTGGGATAAATCAGTCCATCTGGAAAGTTGAACAGCTTGTCAAAACATGTAAATTTGATTGTGTGGTTTTCCTCTTTGTGAAATGGACATACAAGATGGATGGAATGGATCCCCTTTTTTCAAGGAAACCTTTTATTATTGATGAAAATGAAAGATTTTGAAATTATATATATTTATTTTCGCGTCTGTGTGCCCTGATAATTATTGATTTTAGAAAAAAGAGTGCAAGTAATTGATTAGTAGCTGGACCAACCTGTGTTGCTGATATTGACACTTGTGCAGACAATGTCGACAGATAGTCTCTGTTTAATGATTGCCGTTCACTTTTAACGCCCTCTCAGGATGCCATCCTCAATAAATATTTGCAAACAGGAAATTTGCAGTATGACTTGAGAGAGTCATAACCCTGGCACCTATGTGTTTTGAGATTAACATGTAATTAAAATAGTAAATCAATATTTATTAAGCAGTAGTACAAAACAAATGAGCAATGTAATCAGGTCATATAATGAGTCACTGGATGGAGGAGGGTCCTTTTAAAGTAGCATTCTGCAGTGCAAAGATTTATACGTTCAGGCAGCTTAGATATCTACAAAATTACTTTAATAAAAATCGATTAGACATACTGTAAATCATTTGGCGCGCACACACACACACACACACACACACACACATATACACATGCATGTACTGCACACACATAAGCACATTCACAACTGCAGGTACAGAAACCTCACCTCACTCTGAGACCCCCTTCCTTTCCAAACCACAAATTTAAATGTGGAGTCTATACTTTTTCATTTGCTCACCACAGATTTCCCAAAATTATCATTTTAAGGCGTTCATGCTTACAGAAGCTACGACTGCAGAGAGAAAACGCCTTAACACCCCCACCACTTCCACCACCAGCACCTCTGACATTGCTGAGTACAAAGCACAAAGAGAGTGAAACAGGCCCCACTGTCCATATTTTCCAGCATCTACTGGAGTATAAAAAAGAGAAGATGTTAAAAGCTTAATGGACTGCTCCTCTTATTGTTTAAAAATTGCTCGACATACAAATGGCTGAAGAAAACATTGGTTGGCCTCAATTATGCATTGAAAATAAAGTTATGAGCTAGTGGCTGAATTATTGATGCTGGCACCGGGAACAAGAGCATGTTGGCAATGTGTCACTGCTTTTTTGCTGATGCTTCATCTTGTATTGATAATTTTTCATCTAAAAAGCCCATGAAGTCTTGATCTGTGAAAGATGGAAAAACACACCATGAGTATTGGAAGTCTAATGCAATATTACTGGAAGGGGAAAACAGATAACATAACATCGAGTAACATAATGGAAAAATAAAAATAATAAAAAGAAATATGTAGCTTTGAGACAGGACTTAAATACTGCCTGTTGTTTGAGCAATGTAAGCTCCCTGACATGTTGTATTTCCTCCATTCACAGAATTGAGACAATACATTTTCTAACCACCTCGTTCCATGCCTCATAGAAGTGTTACATTAATGGTAATATTTCTCAACAGTATGTCCGTATACTGCATGTATGTATATAAAATAGGGCATAAAAGCACTGAGGTTCTTGGTCTTGGGTCTGTCCTGTATGGCTGACACACTTCCTGAGATGCAAATGCTTGCGGTTCATTTGCCGATAGCCTCTTGCTATCGTATTTGTCTCAGTTAACTGTGCTCACATACACACACACACACACACACACTACACACACTACACACACAAACACCGGCATGTGCAGAGCAAGACAAAAAAAAGCCTGTTGTAATATTAACAATATTTTTGCAGTGTTGAATCAGAAATAATTGTGACTTAATGTGAGTTTTATTGTCCTATATGGACATTTTTACCCACAGAAATTACTGCTACTTTTTTCTGTTTTAAAGTGGATGTGACACAACACCAGCACACATGATGAAGTAAAAAAAGAGATGGAACGCAGAGAAACAAAGTAAAATAGAAATGGTGTGTGTATGAACTCCCTTCACTGCTCTGAAAAGGGAAAAAACTGCTGGTCTCCAGCAAGGTTAGTTGAGCAGATGATTTGATGTCTGGAAAATTCCAAATGACCTTCCACTGATCCTTTCACTGAATAAAAGGCTGTTGGTGTTGAAGTTCAGTACCTGAAACCAAATAGATCTTCCATGTTAGTCCACAGAGTATGTTTTTCTTTTGCCATTTTAATTTTGCCATCGTTTGCTGACGAACATTTCACACACTGGTTGTTTTCTTCTTTTTCCACACCTTTTGTTAATTCTCTTTCTAGATCACCACTATCGCTGTAGCTCAGAGTACGCACAGACATATATACATGAATTCACATACTGTATGTTGTGCTATTAATGTCGTCAGTGACTGAGTGAGGTGAAAAGTGTCCTTATTTTGGAGTCAAATGTGACTCTGCAACACTGAGTAGTGTGCTGTAGCTTGCCTGACTGACTCTCTGTTTGTTATCGTTCTTTAAGGTCACCGTCCCTCTTTTCACCTCAAAGTGAAGCGCATTGTGGCAGAAACTCTAATCAGACACACCCATACTCTATGCACACATGACCCAAAATGATCACTAATAGCTAGTGATAATTACTACTTATCATGATGGACTTCAGCGGTCCACGCATACTACTGCTGTGGAAATTCCCTATTAACATTGGTAGTGCGTCAAGAAGTACTCAGCTCTTATCTTTGTGGATATTTCGAGAGTTATCCTGGAGAGCTCTCCCCAGTTCACCGGGGTAAATTTACTGTTAAAGAGACCATAGCGGAGACACCGATTACCCAATCAGATCCTGTGTTTATAGACCAAGCCACAATGAGAGCGGCACTGCACGCATTTAGTGTTTCACAATCTGCGGCCGTTTAGCAGTCTATGCACAGCCACACACTGTGGAGTGAATGTCTTTTAGCAATTGTTGAAGAGCTCGAATGAGACTAATGTTTTTTTTTCTATCTTTTGTTTTTTTTTTGGTTATGTTTTAATATTTCTTATTTTAGTGCAGACTGAGCTGCCATTTCATCATTCTCTAGTGAGATTTTTTATGTACCATAAAAGCTTCTTTAATTAGATTTCACACATATGCATACTTCAAACCCGTTTTGAGAAGAAAAAAAAACTATATGTCAGATAAAAATGCTTTCTTCACTTTTCTCTCCTTCTTTTTAAGTCCTTTAAAAAAATATTCAGCACGATTATGGAGATGAATATGCTGTTAAAACACTTAAATTGTATCTAAAGGACATACAATTTAATTTATTTGCAAATTAGAGTAAGTCTTTCATTGTTTAATTGTATATCATTCTGAATGCTGCCAAAATGAGGATTCATTTTTCATTGTTTTCTAGTTGAGCAGATGTCGCTATATTTCATTAAAAATGGAAATAGTTTTTAATTAGTTTATTAATTGTTTCATATATAACAGTAAAATTCAAAATGTAAATGCCTTTTCTAAAAACACTTTATGGAGTTATATGAATACATGGAAATGGTTATTTTAAATTTAAAAAAGTGAAAAGAGGTTTCCCTTTTTTATACTTTGTATTGATAAAAGTACTATACTCTAGCTGTAGTACTCGTAGTACTAGTAGCTGTTTAAAAGAAAAGAGACCTCGGCAGCTGACATTTTCAGGAGGCATCAGAAAAAGCTCAATGAATCATCTGTCAACGTTTAAACACAGAAAGGTCGAGAGAGGTTGACAAAGACAGGGAGATCAAAAGAAAAATACAGAAGTGAAACTGCGCCATAAAATGAGTGCTTGTGAAATTTCTCACGAAGCATTATGACTGGCCTCAGCCCGCGGCTGAGTTTAGGCCACTCACAATCAAACATTCAGAATATCTCACTGAGCAGCACTCACAATGACTGCGGGGCCACAGGGAAGAGGATGCTGAGAGGATGTTTGAGTCAAACAACCACAGGTCACGTCTGAGCTTCAGTTTTACATGCCCACTTCTCCAGCCTACTCATGTGTGCCTTTGGATGTGTGCCTTAAAAAAAACAGCATGTGGATATATTTTCTGTTCTGTGTCAGTTTCGTGCTGCCGTGACTCAACTTCTGTCATGCTTCGGTCTTTCATCTCCATAACGGTGACTGCTGAGATACTCTTACTTTTATTTCCGATAAATGACTGATTTTATGTTTAACTGGCAGTCAGAGGCCACTGTTAACCTTTTCACACCTCCGCAGCAGTGTGTTTTTCACCTCATTTGTGAGGTGTGAGATGTGTGCTGGTAGAGAGCCGCCCACTCTCTTCCCTCCCAGGGTCCCATAATGTTAGCCTGTGGAGGAGCCGCTCAGGAGATCAATACCCATCAGACTGCTAAAATAAATACATTTATCACACCCTGATACTTGCCACACCACGCCACTACAGCATGTTACATCTGATTGGAGGCAGAGACACTCAGGCTCACTCACCAGCTATAGAAGCTCCCATCTAACTCTAAAAAAAGGTCACATAACACATGGACTGTCATTTTCAGTGGTGTTGAGCAAGAAGATGACAGACTTATGGCTCTCTTCTGCTCAAAAAGAACAATACTTTTGTCTGTGTGCTTCATCTCTTGCTGTGGGTTGAGCAAGCTCCCTGGGTTTTAAAATCTCAACCAAGGAAAATGTTCCTTCTGTCCTCCCTCTGCTGCAGATAAAGAACAGGCGTTTGAGTAATTATGGTGCATTATCGCCAAGGAACGTTTCATTGCTACATTTTAAGCTGTGTAGTGAGCGGTGACAAACGAACGACCATTTTAATTTCTATCAGGAGGAAAAACACATGGCTGGAGCCAATGAAGTCAGCTCTCTCATTCTGCCACTGACTGAGACCATCTGGACCAAATAAAGTTTTTCCCTTTGAATCAACAGCTGTTGGAAATTACACATGAACACTCCTTCTCTATATATCTTTTTTTCCTGCACTCCAACCATGTTTGTTTTATGGTTTTAGTTTAGTGCCAGATTTGATCAGTGCTCACAGAACAAAAGAAAATAAAGCAGGACTTTCTAAATGCACCTGTTTCCCCTAATTTTTTCTCTCTCTGCATGTCTATCGCTCTGTATCTTTCTCCCTCTTACCCTGCCCTCTGTGTGGTGGTGATTGAAGGGTTGACCACATCAGTCAATCTGTCAGTGGCTGACAGTTTTACAACACATGCACTACACTGATGGGTACCATCACTCACGTAACAATTGCCCTCCTCACTGAAATCAAAAGACAAGAGCGAATGGGAGGGCTGGAGAGGATTGAAGAAGCGGAAGTAAAGGCAGCTGAGTAAAAATAACAGTCGTGTGTCTAATGGAGACATAGAGGAAAAAAGAGCCAATTTAATCTCAGTTTCATCTATGAAACTCTATAGTCTTTTTCCCTAGAATTTCATGAGGTTTTGAACTTAGAGGTAGATTTTCCCCTCTGTGCTGCAGAGATGGAATCACCGTGGTTTTCTTTTTCCACTGGCCAGCGAAGAATTTGTTCCACTCTGCTGACAGACACAATTTTTAACACTTTTTGTCCTGGATTATTATTATAAGACCAAGTCACTAAAATATTTTTGACAATCATCTAATATGTGTTTTAAGCAGTATTATGTTAAAAATCACCTATGCATTTGTATTATTGAATTACTGATGTTCAAGCATGAACTGAGAAGCCTGATGCCGTTGTTATGTACAGCTTTTTCATTTATACCTTTGTATGTGCCACTAGTAAGACACATAATCATTCTGTCCATGTATATGCATCTTAATGGTTTCTTTTTAATGGCATTTTTTCCACCTGCTAGTTGACAGCAAACAGTGACGACAGTGAAAAGGTTCCTGTCGGACCGGACGGCACATGTCCAAGATGGCTAGATCAGCAGGAAGCCACAAGTATGCACATTTGAGCCTGGAGTTTTACTTACATTTCAGCCACTTTGAGGATATAAATGACCTGATGGTTTTGGGAAAATGAAGGTAGAATTGCCAAAATCTGACAAATAAAGTATTCTTTTAATTTAATATAATTAAAAAAAAAATCTACATTTAGAGTGCATGCACCATGAAGAGATGGACCAACGCTTTTCTCTTGCCAAAATACGACCACTTTCCCACTTATTTATGTAGCAAAACAGGAAAATGGCATGTCTAATATGTAATACAGTTCATGCTCACTTTATGACATTTGAAAAACAGGTTGGCAGTTGACTCATACAACTTTTGTTTTTGCACAAGGATACAGGATACGTTTACTCATCTATCTCACAGGCTACAAGAAAGAGCTACATAGCTTGCTCCTTTGAGGGAAAGGAGTGAAAGGAGAGAAACTAAGAAGCAACAAACATGCATGCAGTTCTTTGACTAAAATGTGTTTGAATTGTTTAGAACATTTTGATCAGTCAATGTTTGCATTAAACAAGTTGTCTCCTAATATACTAAATGGGTTGAGATCTGCTTTCAACATTAGTTTGACACTTGACAGCGGTGTAGATTAATTAAAAGAAGCCATGTTATAAATTGAAATACAGCACAGGCAGTAGTCTCTCTGGAGACCCAGGGGAGGAAAGTCTTAAGCGTTCCCCAGAAAGCAGGAGACAAAAGCTGCCCAGAGGAGAGAGGCAAACGAGCCAATCTGTTTGTCTGTTTACGGGGAACGGCAGCAGAAGCATCCTGCCACCCTGCACTGTCATATGGGAGCCAGGCTCCCACAAACACATGCTTAATGACTCGATTTATTCACCCCGTCACCATATCGTCATCTTTGCCTCTCTGTTTTCTCTAATGGTCTTGCCCATATGCACTTCCAGTTTTCCATCCCCATTGGTATATTCAATTATGGGCACATGGTTAACAACAGTTACTTACCTAGTTTCTGTGGAGTGTGGAGTATGCATGTGGACAGCAACAGATAAGACAGAACTATGACCTGTGTGCCATGTCCCACTACAAACTTAGGGCAGGGGTCTCTGGTAGTTCCCAGTGTGGCGGTCATTAAGGGGTCGGTTGTGTTTTGAGCGGCCGTGTGATGCGTGTCAGTGACATCTGGGCCAACATTGCCAGGGCATCGATCAGACTGTAGCTCTGGAAGGTCTCTCAAAAGCTTTATTCTTAAATCTATGCTGACAGGCGTTGACATGATGGAGACGGGGCTGCTGAATTGATTGTGTCCTCTCTCTCCTTTCACTCTCCCGCTCACGCTCCCACTTCCCTCGGCCCCTCTCTTCTGCCTCGCCTCTTTGTCCCATTACTCTCTGCCTTCCATCTCTTCTTCCCCCCCGCCTCCTTTTTTTTTTTTTTCTCCCTCCTTCTCTACTCATCGCCTGGATGTGTCGAGCACAAGATGTCAGATTATTTCCCAGCAGACACTGCGCTATGTGACAGAGGACTGGAGCTGTATATCAATGGATGACACTTCTTCTGCCTCCCCCCTCTCTCCACAGACAACATCAAATATTGCCGGGCCTTTTTGATCACTTAAAAGGCTTGTATTAGGAGAGGAGCCGGTGCTTAAACAAAAGCAAACAAAGTGTTTCATCTGTCATCTTTGTCAGTGCGCCATATGTGCGGCGTAACAGATTTTCTATCAGAGAGGTGGTAAACCACACAATATCACACATTATGGGACTCCAAAAACAGTTCAGCTAAGACACTCTGAGATCAGTAACTTATATTTTATGTTTATGTGTTAATCATGTGATTTTTATTTATTTATGTTATATGAAGCAGACAAATCTTTTGAAAAACTACATTTAAACTTAACATGTAATGACAGAACATAGAACATAAAACAATGATAAAATCCTGTCAGCTTTCAGATTTTTTATGTTCACTAAAACTGGGCTTCAGTCCATACCTTGTAATTCTAATTGAATGCACTGAGGGCTTTGGCATGGGTAGGGTATCCAGGCCAACCGCTCAGCATATTGTTTCTATGGCACCTGTCCCCCCAGATTAATAACTCCAAGGTCTGCGCTGGCAAAGCATGCATGGATACCAGAAATTACAATACTAATTCAGGACTAGGGATTTATACACCAGCCTCTCCCAGGATTTATGGCGAAGTGAGCAAGAGAGCAGGAGACAGAGCGAGAGAGAGACAGAGAGCGAGAGAGATACAGAGAGCGAGAGAGGGAGACTAATAATGCTAGGAAAAGTGATTAGCTCAATGGGAGAAATTGTGTGTTTGTAGTCTTGCGATTATTATTGTGTTTCTCATCACATAATGAGTTTGAACAATGCAGTTAATGGTATTATTGGCGGGCCACCAGAAACGGGGGTGTATATAAGCTTGATAGCACTTTTTCATCAATAAATCACTCCAGTGCACATGGCAATATTTAAATCTATGTTATTAAAATTGTTGGAACAACACTATCAGATTTATGTTTTGTTATTTTATTATGGATTGATTATCATCATCACAGGCATATCTGATTTGCGTGGAGGCAGCTGGAGCGTGGTTGGTTTAATCCATTTTGATTACTCTGCAGAGGAATGCCACTGCTTTGCTTGAATGGACAGCTACTTGCCGTGTACCTCAGATGATTGGCTCAGAGAGAAAATACACCAAAGGGTTCTTCTTTCTTTCTTTTGCTCCCCCATATTTGTTAGTGTGTTTGTTTCTACCCCAAACAGATATGTTAAATATCTCCATCCCCTTTCCTGGTCTGAAAAGAAAATAAATTACAAAGAAAAACACTTTACTGAAAACAGTATATCTGCTATTATTGCCACCACTTTTACTATACTGTAGGTCATTTATCTTGGTAAGACTTGAGACATAAGGAGTCTTTATAATCATTATTAGTTTGATGAAAGCATTATGAATCATTACAAAAAAATCCAAATGCCAATTGTATTCAGTGGAAGAAGACAAATGAAAAAGAGCTGCACAAAAGGCACACTGGAAGTAATTTCAGTTGCATTAAAACAGAGACGGAGACAGTGGGAAGAAAATGTGTTAAACCAGAGAAACACAACAACGAAATAGAAGGAGCAGGAGTGTGACCACTATACAGACACATACTCTGCTCTCTGTTTACAAAGTAGCCTGATGTGAATCTAATTATAATCGGTTTGTTTATTCAGTTTCGTGATGAATGTATAAATTTAGGAGGTCTGGACAATGAGGTAAGAGATCAGTCTCAGCACAGAGAGGCATTCGAGTACGTCCGTTCACCGATACGGCAGAAGAATTACCGGCTCTCAGAACTGTGACAGCCCTGAAATTACAATTGAGTTTCACTCTTTCCTGCTTTCACACCTACCTCCTTCTCCCTTCCTTGTTCTCCCTCCCTCTCCAACACTCTCTTCCTCCTCCTCTCTCTCTCTGATGGCTCAATAACAGGTGCCATGCTAAGAGAGCTGTTACAGCCGTCCCTGAGTGGTTGTGTCAGCAGCAATGTTAGGGTTGAGCTTTCCAACCTGCTCACCATGCAGAAAAAAGGAAAGAGAGAAGGAGAGGAAAAAGTCTCTCTGGTCCCCAAATGATGCCCGCTGGGAGCCATCGTGCGCTAAATTTCGCCGGGTGGTTCTCCCCTGTTTTCTGTCTTGTGGCCCCCGGACTCCGATTAACAGACAGAGCCATATTGGGCCTTTCTGCATGGTGCGGCCCAAGCAGCTGTGTTCAGCAGAAAAAAATGACAACAACAAAATAAAGAAATAAATAAACAAATCAACAAACACATAAGAAAAGCTTATTTCTGTGCAAATGCTCGAATAAGGACTTTTTGTGTGCCATCTGCAGAAAATGAACCGTATAGTCGGACCTTGATTGCAGTTTGGCCTGACTATTCAAAAAAGCCCTAACTGTTGTGGAAATCCACAAAAGTGTTGGAAATCTTCCCATCCGCATCAAAACAAATTCATAAAAGTTTTTGTGTGCCTTTTTTGACGAAGATGAAGAGCCAATTTACTGTGTGCGACTCAGCTGATACTGACATCGCTTGCCTTTAACACAAACAAGGAGATCTGTCGTCATGATTGCTCATCTTTAACTCGTCTTTAAGCACACTCCTTAAGATTTGAGAGGTTCTTGGCAAAATCTATGCAAATGAGGCTGCTTTGTGAAAAGACGCATCACTGTGCATGAAGCCTGAAGCGGGCAATAATCACAGACGGATTGTGTGCAAACAAGAGATGCTAAGCACCTGAAACCTCTGCAAGCGACAGAAACACACAGAGAGAAACACACCACAGGGTGAAAGAGATAAATCAAACAGTTGATTGCTCTTTTTTTTTTGAGCAAAACAGCAACATTCCACATTATGTTTACCTTTAAAACTTTCTGATTTGGTGCGTTTACTTTTGGCACACTGCTACAAACACTTTGACTGGGGACAAAAGAAGAAGACAAAGTCAAATGACCAAGATCAGGCTTTTGATCTGTCACAAGCACTGTAGCATATGGATTTGACATCTCAGCATAATTCATAAACCTTTTTTTTTTTTTTTTGATGGGAGGAGGGGTAGAGATATGTTAACCTATAGGTAATCTAAATTTAGCATCCATACCATCATGGGGCGTTTCATTTTACGCACACAAAAAAAATGAATAAATTTCAAAGGTGACCTGATGGGTTTCATTACAGCTGATTGATCGGCTTATGTGAGGGTGTCACGAAATGGACAGAGGAGATATAGTACACCTTCAGGGTCCTACATAGGACATATAGGCCATCTAACCACGGCACCTATATACAGTAAGCCAGTGATGTATAGTTCATCTGAATGATGTGTCTGCAGGTTTCTTGATGCTTCTTCTGAAATATTTGATGTTGTACATTAACATTTTACGGTTAGAATTCATTAAAAATGCTCTTGATGCTACCTTCAATTCGAACGATTTATAGTTCCATATCTTCACAAATGCAACAACAATCAGAATCCGAAGAACTTAATTGTCAATCACAAGGCAATGGCAATTTGATGTGGGTCACAAGTAAATACACACAGAGTAATAACATTCATACAAAAGCTATTAAAACAGCATACAGTTACTCACCTACTGATATGCTTTACTTTCATGCCAACTATTATTATTATAATATATTATAATATATTATTATTTAGTCTTTTCAAAAACAGACAACTCTGCAAAATTATTTTAACTAAACTGTGATGTACCAGCTTTAGAAGTCTCCACTTTAAATGTCTACCTTTAAAAACAACAACAACAAAAAAAAGTGCTTTGACATTCTGATAAAGTTTTTATAAATTCTAAAAATGTTATTTAAAGCTGTTATGTATTAGACAGTTAAATGATTTGAGGTGATTTTGAGTAGATTTAGCATTTCTAACTAACAGTTGATGGAATAAATTAACTCATAGAAAAACATTTCCTCTTTTACAATTAGGAATGACGGTGAAAGTTCCAGAGCAGCTATTTTTATGGATGTCTCTGCACCCTTTGCGAGTGTTTGGGTACAAAGCAGGGATCTGTGAATCTCTCCTATGAACTAGTAAATAACCCCTGCAATTCATCATAACAACAAGAAGGAAATGTCAAGGGCACAGGAGTCCCTTTTTTTTGTCGAGGTCACACACAAAACATAAACAGTAACACGCATGCAAAAAACACACACACACACACTTGCATGCTGCATTGTGACCACACTGCGCTACATAGAAGTTGAGGCATTGACAAATCACTGAGACCTGAAAGTGGGGCCGAGGTGGGACTAATTGAAATGAACTTTAGAAAAGGGGGGACACCTAATTAAACATGAACTTTCTCTCCTGTGTTTGTGTTGACATCATGGGGCCTAAATTTAAGCTCATCTTTGTTTGGCCAAACCTGGCGATGCAGGCAAAAGAATACTGCATACGAACACGGAGAAGGAATAAGGTCATCGCTTTTCCTCAGTGGAAACATATTTTTCCTTGTCTCAAGTCACTTGCGACACTTTTCTGGAGTGTGTGAGGAGCCCATTCATTATCTACCGCTTTTCCTCAGAGAGACCGTAGCGCATATGGTATCTTGTGTTGTGTGTGTTTTCGTGTTTATCTGTGCTGGTTTGAGACAGCTATCGTGAGTGGTGCGCTTATTGGCATACATACAGCACGTCCTTATGCACCTGTGTGTGGGAGTGAGTGTGGGTGTGTGCATACATGCATTTGTTTGTTGCTGTTTATTGCCTGTTCTATTTTCTGTATTACTTAGTCGGGGACACGGCCCAGTGCAGGAGCTGTGAAGTTTCCCAGTAACAGGCTAATTCCTCAGTGGCTGTTTAGAGTGTCTCCAGCAGTGCTAAGTGTTCTCCTCTCTGTGCCTGATCAGAAAACAGGACCACTTTAGTCAGTTTGTTTAAGGTCCCTCGAGAAGGCTCTCATATCCTCCCTCTACTCACCCCTTCCTTTTCCCTGCTCTGTCTCTCTCGCGCTCACACACACAAATACACTCGCAGTGCCACTTTCACACACCCTAATCTACACGGCATATTAAATAGATAGAACTTGACATGTGTAGATGATTCAATCAATCTTTTTTTTTTTTTAAGGTTCTGCATATTTTATCCTTATTTTTGTTGATCCATTTAAAAAAATATATGTTAAGCTTTTATTTTTAGCAAATACAAGGTTAGGAATGAAGATGAGTTTGTGATTTTTCTGTTTGGAATTCATGGTACAGTTACTGAAGCTTGATTTTCTTCAAAAGGAAGTATACATTGTATATATAGGAGGAGCTATACAAATGGTGCTGCACCAATAGAGAAATATTCAGATGTATAATGTGCACCCTCAAAAAGCAAACTATTTGGCACTGTATTTGCTGCAAAACTTTGAGTAAACACTATGTGTTTGTGAATATAAGAAATCTAAGTATGAAGTTAGGTTTTGAACAGACTGCAGCTAAAATTTATGCTGAGGATAAATGTTTATGTGGGGTATATTAAACAATACAACAATACATAAAACAATGCATAAACCTTTTTTTACTCTGTAAATTATACTCAACAGGTGTTTCTTTTTCATAAATTAACAGTCAAAACCTGTGAACAAATTCTGTTACTTTTTTGTCTGTCTTCCTGCTTTTGCTGCAAAACTTCATAAAGAAACAGCAACATTAAGCAGGTCTTTCATCCAACAACCAATGTGTGGACCTGACTCATAAACACACAAAGATTATTAATGAAATATAGTTCACATCAGGGTGTAATGAATATCATCAAGGTGGTAAAGGTGCTGTTTAAGAAGTAGGTTTAATGAATTTCATGTGTTTATACTTCACGTCTCCACCTTAAAATGTAATTAGATACCACTCGACTCATTGTGTGAGACGTGTGTGTACATGTATATGATAACTTCACCCCATTTCACCCATCTCTATATAACGATGTAACATATAGTGCCCTCATTACAGCTCCCTTACACACACTCACACTCTTCCATATGTGCACACAAACGTATTCGCTCATACAATAATTATGGGTGATTTAGACACACTGTAGTAATACTAGAATAATATTGTATTTAACTCGTGTATGATACTTGCAGAACAGACTGTGTATTAATCAAAATGCCTTTTAAGTATTGGCAACTAAAACTGTATATTGTTTAAACTTCAGCATCAGAGAGTAAATTCTGCACTCTTTTAGTAGAATTGAGAAAAGGATATATTTGCAAGGGAAATTCTTTGCATAGAGAATTTATTTCACAATATGAAGACATATTCTCTCTGTTTTCTATGGCCTGGCTTGTTCTGCTATCCTTGTGTAAAGGTGAAGTTTCCTCACAAGAGCTGACAAGTGTGAAATTACGATAGGAAGTGCTTCATACCCTGCCATTTACCTTCATTCATTACCACGCCGTACACACACACACCCCTACACACTCACTACAGTCCACACTGGCTGATATGGCAGTCATTTCTTAAACCAGGAGTCTAGGAAAATACCACACAGACTTTGCATGACAGTTTTGCCTTCGGAATCCCTCAAACTTTGTTGGAGTCCTCAAAGGCATCAGCTTGCCTTTGGAGTGTTATTGAATGTAGAGGTACAAAGGTATTGGAAAGGAGGTTGGAAGTAGAGATAGACCTACATGGATTATAGCTCATCTATACCACTAGTCTCCAGCCCAGGAACTAGATCCATATGACGTTCAAAGAAGCGCCGGACCACAGAGACTTTCTACCAGGAGGTGAGGCAGGCCACAGGGCAAGACATTGTCCTCTGAGGGAACTCTCTCTTATCCTCTCTCTTTCAAATTATTTAATTGCAGAAGACACTAAATTAGGTACACAAAAACACCTAATGTACAGTATTCTTACAGATAATATAGTGTATATATAGTATATTATGGAACTGAATTAAAAATAAATCACACATTGTATACAGAGCAATTACTAGTAATTACAATGTCTCGAATCATGTGATTGATATATATATATATATATATATATATATATAATATAAGCAATAAATATGGTGTCATTTTGCACCATAGCAAGTTTCTTGGAATCAGAGAATAAATAAAAATTGTCGTTCTGTGTCTTTCTCCTCCCTAGTTTATGTGTGTTGTCTGAAGGTTATCCAGCTGACTCTGTGGCCAGAGGAACTGAGGAGACGCTGGGCGGTCATAAGTCTTTGTCTTTGAAGACTGCACGCTGTGTCCGTATCGCTGTTGCAGCGTAATTGATACAGGCTCACGCTGTTGAGCTTAACGGAGCCCCATCATGGCCTTACACTCAGATCTCTCACAGCTGTAGGGCTCAGAGTACTGAGCTCTCACAAAATCACACAAGCATGTGCAGGCACACACACTCACACACACATAACACCCAGCTGGCTTCTGGCGAGATCACAGCTAAAGAGATCCAGAGCGGAGCTGGTTAGACTAACACTAATGGAGATGAGCTGCCTGGTTAGCTCAATGGAAAATTGAGCAGAGTTGATGCTTATTTCATCACAGCAGTAGTCCGTTCCCTAGGGAATGCACAGCCAACTTACACTGATTTTAAATCTTTCTGAAATGAAGAAAGACATATATTGTGGTGTTTGTGAGGGAGCTGGTTGGCCCACTGCAGAGAATGCTTTATAATCTGAAGTGTTATAGTGTATGAAACCGCATGTGATGGATGATTTTCTTCTAAGTAGTATGCACAAAGGATACATTTGTAACGGCGTGCTGTGCTCAATCAGTGTTCGTCCACTGACAAGGAGCTCTTCTCACTTGGCTCCTTAGTAGCAAGTGCATTAAATCATGTCACCAGCAGGTCCAGTGAAATCTGGGCCACACCTGAATGCATATGTCCTGCCTGGCAGCACTGTAGTGTAGTAAAAACTACCGAGGATCACTGGCAAGCAGGAGGAGGTCCTCTGCTTTTATCCCTCCGCCTGACATTCTGTGACATTTAAGAAGTCGTTAAAGGTGTGAGCATGTGGAGTGGGAGAGCGTAGCTCCTCAGGCAGAGAAAAACCCTCAGCGCTGTCACCAAATAAAACCTTGTTGGATGAACTGATTATGCTGTCAGAAAAATCATAGCATTACATTACCCTCTCCTGAAGAGATGTATTCACTGTGTTGACAAATCATGTACGGTGGCGTGCGCTATAAAGATGCCCGTGGCAGTGTAGTATTATAATTCAACCCTGTGGCCCATGTAGATAGGAGGATGCACTGCAATTATCAGATGAAGTGCAGTCCATGTCTGGCCCGGACTGTTCTGGTTGTGTTGCACTATGGTCAGTCTTGGCTGTGACACAAACACACAGGGTCCACAGAAGATAAGAGTCTCCTCTTTTATGAGCCTCTTCCTCTCCACCAACAAACGGCTATTAAAGTGCGGCCAGATCTGGCTCCTGCTGGTGCTGCTGACAGCTAATGTCCTGCTATTTGTCCATCTCTGGCATCCGTCTCCATAAAGGCCTTGCTGTAAAAAGCCCTGCTGACCTACATCGTTAGGGGCCGACCCTGTCTTTACAGCAGTAAATGTTTGTTTAGGGGCAGTCCCCTGTTCTGAAGTAGCGATTAGCCTTTGGTAGAGAGAGGAGCCCTCAGGTTCAAAGCCCTTCCTCCACTGACAGGCTGTCAGCTCCAATACTAACAGAAAACACAGACAGAGAAATGCAGAGGCAGAGACAGGACAGTGATTACAAAGCTTCAGCTCTCTGCTCTGGGCCCTGTGCTGCTTCTCTGGAGGAAAAAAACCCCACTATCCTCAACCCAGTGAACTGACAACTAGATGTGTACAGGCGCTGCAGTGGGGAAGTGGAAAGAATTCCTCTACCAGAAAAGGTAGATTAACATGGTTTACCCAGGCAGTACAGCAGAATATACAATCCCTTAGCAGGTCTTATGCCTGAGATGGGTGTGCTGTTAAATATTAATAATAATTTCTACTAAAAAGTCATCACAGTCCACATATGTGACATATTTTCTCCCACAAACATCCTTATTGTTGTGCCCCTGTGTAAATCCATTACCAACTCATAAAATGTTGTGAAATAATATATGTTGTGTTAATGTGGATGTTAATTATCGGATAATTGTCAGTATAATGAAACAACAAACCAGGATTTTCTTTTTTTACCTGTTCGTTATTAATAGCTAAGTACTGCTAAGTTAAGGGTAATTAGCTGAATAGTAGGCAACCACAATAAATCTTGAATATTTTATATGAGGCCTTTGCAACACAACTACAAATTATGTTGAGATTAATTGTAATTGTGTCCTATTGTATCGATACAGCCAATCTTGCAAACTTCCTTGCAGTATTTTTAATTGATCTAGTGGCTTTAAAGGTCCACCACACTGCATGCTTTGACCCCACTCCATATCTGATCTAACATTGCACCACTGTTAGGTGTGGCCGAATAAAACACGCTTCTGACTAGTTGAAACTTTAGATCTGAAGTCATCAGATCTAAAGAGTCAAGAGTGTCAGCAATGCTTCTCATAAAAGATAAAAGATTGAGGCATGTTGTATACAATCGTCCACCACCTTAACTGCAACCCTCTTTTTTTCCATCACACTTTTTAAGTCAAACTACACAGTTTTGCATCTTTTCTTCTTCACGTAATCATCTCATGGTGAGCAACCTTTTGAGCACATATGTACATTTTAGGACAAGGTGCTCATTTCAGCCCAGGCTCGTAAATCAGTCATCTAAGCATTCCCCTTTTACAACTTGTATCCAGGGACCTCACTCTCCTCTCCCCTAATGCACAAAAGCCTCACGCCTGTACCATGTAAATATGTCTATGTGGTAAGAGTGAAAGTCAGCCAGGTCACAGTTAGACCTCTGCCCATCAATCAGACACACACGCTCTCCACACAGGGAGGTCCTGACATTCCCACAATACATGCAGAGGTAATGGAGTCCCAAAGACGCCTGAGGGGACATAAGTCACAGAGAAAAGAGATGGTGACAGAGTGACAAAAGCTTGCTACAGTTGGGTGCCTCCAGCCTCAGGTACAGGCCCAAAGAGGTAGCTCCAGTCCCAAATCCTTTGTGGTAACCAGCGCAGGTCTGTTCTCAGCCGCATCCCTCATCACACGGAGAGGACAGGAGGGCTTTATGATGGATGTTTAAAAGTTGACGGCTGCAGTTTTGGGGGTTTAAATAGGGTGCACATCTGTAATATCCTGTGTGGCCTCTCAACTGCTACAGTGTGCGTTTAAAATCTCTCACTCTCTCTCTCTCTCTCCCCTGTCTCCAGTATGACAGCCACAGGCCTACATGCTGCTCTGTGAGCAAGTACAGATCAATCTTAGCTGCTCTTCCCCACAAGACAGATACATAACACAGAAAGCAGAGGAGGTTCTTCATCTGCACATGAACATACTGAACAAGTACAGATTTAGTAGCATCTTTCTACATCATAAGCAGCTGCACACGACAGCACACTGTGCAACCACAACATGTAGACATAGTGGCAACACCAGTGAGCCTTTATCGGCTTGTAGAAGACTGTATACTGTACATTCACATTATGCATTTAAGCGGGCATCAACAAACCAATGCAGTGACGTCTTTTACAATAAATACATTTAGTCACTACAGTAAAGAACATTAAAAAATGGAATATGGCCATATTGAGAGCTCCCTTGGCTTTATAGCCACTTCTGATGAATAATTCAAGTAGCACTTTAAATTATTTACATAAAGGTTATAGTGTAATGTTATGCGAAAAAAACTAGCTTGCCTGTTAGTGTAGCACTGTCTTGAAGTTATGGGGTGATTTTTCTAACCCTCTGTGATAACATATGCTGTACTACAGGCTCTAGCTGTTGTTATGATATGGTTTTCATCACTGAACACCATGGCTTCTAATAGAACGAGATGCACAATTTTCAGGAACATGAATTCAGTTTTTTTTCTGGGAACTCACCCCAGCTCGTCTGACCTGAACCTGTCTGGGCTAAAGGCAAAACTAAACACACAGACATCTGGTCCCGGTAATCCTCTCACATCTGCCCCCTACACGTAGTCCTCAATGGCGAGTCTGTGGCGTATGTGACATTGTGACGTGGCAATTAACTTATGTCCATTGATTTTCCAAAAGCAGCTTACCCTAGCAAGGGTCAAGGAACAGACTTAGACTCTAAGCATTAAACAAGACAGGAGAAGACAGGTCAAAGGGCAGTCACACCCATCTGACCATGAGTGTGTGAGTCTGTGTTGTGTATACTGTACATAAATTACTCCACACATGACAGTGTGTGTTTGTTTTTCACTGAAGTATTTATATACATTTCAGAATGACTGTCCTAAAATAACATTTCAGGTGATGAAGAGCATGAGTGACACATTAGAATATAGCCTATATGAATATTTGTATGACTTTTAAACTAAATAATAATGTTTATTTGTTTATAACTGCACAAATATGGTAATATTCAAACTTTTCCAAAAGCAATGATTATACTCCTGAAATGGACCGATAAAAAAGACTGAATCATCACGCTATCCTGAATGATGATACAACTTTAAGATGCTTGCTAAAATATACATAATCTACATAATCTTTTATGATTTCTTCTAATGGACACACTAGACCTGTGTCACTTTCTGTCTGTCTTTCTCTATATCAAATAAAATATTTAAATTATTCATCAAAACTTAAAAACTCCCAGTGATGGACAAAAAGTTAAAGGTCTAATCATACAATCTTAATTTTGTTTATATAATTGATGCAATAATTTATTACTTTTTGTGCACTCCTAGCCTGTGCATTTCGACGTGTTACGTATGCAGAAAAATTCAGGCTTCTGCACTTTTGGGCTCATATGCCCATCAGTGTTTTTCCCTAACTGAGCCAGTCGACTGCCCACACACGTAAATGGCATTAAAATAATATGATGATACAGCCCTTGCTGGCTTTTAAATCTATACTGGACTTAATGACTCAAATTTGAAGATTTGTTTTATTTTAAATGTTTAAATTTTCTTCATTGTTTTACAGTCGTTTCTTTTTGCACTGGTTGTGGCAAATAGCCTTACTGGGCTGTGGGACACTATGCCAAAAAATTGCATAGCCCAGCACTGTTTTAGGGGTTTTGGCAAGTGATTTGTAGTCAAGGCATTTGTTTTATATTTTGTCAGAGATTATGTTACCTATAACAACACTGCGCTACATTGTGGAGTGAACATAACAACACTCTCATATAATGCTGTATTCCCCCAGTATCTATAAAGCAAAAGCACAGTTGTTTCCAATGAAGAGAAGAAAAGAGAAGGGAGAAGTTTGAGAGCAACAGGAAAACTCGAGTGAGGGCCCTGAGATAACAAAGAGGAAACTGCAGTGTCCCTGCCACGGTACACGACCCTGCTGTCATCACTCACAGGAACATCCTCCATCATCTAAGTTTGCATCCCATCGTTCTTAATTTATTACATGTTTCACATGTTAAGTGTGCGAACCTCCAGGGTACAATTTTAGCAGCGGCAAACTATCAACAAATCTTTGTTTCTCCCCTGGCGGAGCGCTTAGTAGAAGCGATAAAAGCTTTTTGAGAGAAACAGACTGGAACAATGGTGGGGACTATACTCTAAACGGCTTCCTGTTGCGCTGCAGCGCAAGATTGAGCACTGCTTCAGAAGAGCAAAGAGAGAGAGAGAGAGAAAGGCGTTTCATATCGTGGGCACAGAGAGCTAAGCAAGGGATACACAGAGTGAATGAAAGTGAGAGAGACACTTAAAACAAACAGCTTATTGACTCTGCCAGGGAGAGCTTGTGTGTGAAGTGAGAGCAGTGCAAAGATGCATGCGTGTTTACAGAGGCATGTCTTTAGTGTTCTACACAAGCCTCTCCCAGTCCTCTCAGCCACTTAGCACCCTGCCTGAGGGAACTGAAGTGGCTGTTGTCTCGGGTAAAAATACTAAAGAGCCAGACACTTTGAAAATAAAGAACAGAACTGTGTTTTAGATGTATCTGTATCCTTAAATTATATAGGACAATACATATTTTTCTACACTGATTAGTGACTGCACTAATCATTGCAGAGTCATTTCACATATTCATAGAGGTTAAGACTTGCTGAGACTCTGTTCTCAGATGAAAAGATGAGAGGCAGAATCAGCTGTAAAGAACTGCTTAGAAGATATGCAAACACTGCTTCCAAGGACCAAGCAACTTTCTGCTTTTTGCATTTTTTCAGTCAGACTTTGAAATCTCAAAAGTAACTCAGGATTCACATTGGACCTCAGAGAATACGCATCTCTGTGCTTTATATGCAGATTTGCACCACTGTCTTATGTTCATATTCGACTGATTTACATTAGCATGGACGTTTTGTAAGAAATTGAATGCTGTTTGTAAGAGTGTTTCCATCCACCTGTTTTAAGCATGTTTTCAATTTGCGCCTAAAAAAACACACCTGTGGTAACACAGGAAACTGAAAAAATGTCATAATTACGCAAAAGTTGGTGTATCGATAAAAACAAAACGCGACAAAGTGCAATGGAAACCGACATAGCGAATTAATTATGACATACATGAAGCATATGAGTTAAACTTCTGCACCACTGATGAGATGAAAAATGGCGGCAAACCAAAACATCACATCTGTGTGGACGGATGAAAACTGTAATGTTTCCCAAATTCATACATGAAACAAACATAAATGCCATTTTTCCGTCATGTTTTCCTCATGGTTTTCCATTGTTTGATGTTTGACTGGCACTCTCTTAATTACTTCATCTTGTTGCGCTCTCTTCCCCTGCAATGATTTGATATCACCGGACTGGAGAATTACCGCCACCAACTGTTTATCTTGGTATGTCCAACTCCTAATATTCGCATAACAATAGTGGATGGAAACATGCATTCTCTTTTGCCAGTTTTCTGGCAATTTTGGGTTAAAATTTGCACTACATTTAGATGGAAAGTATTTCATGTGTAGCATTTCCTTTGTGTCCTTGCAACTAAGGCATGATTAACATTTCTTATTTATGTTCAGGCAACTCAAAGCTCTTGGTTGAGGTTAGGGAAAGGCCGTGGTCTAAAAACGCTGACTTCAAAGACAAAATGGGACGTGTTGACGTTTTCAATATTTAAGCAAAACCGCTATCTTTCTCTTACCTTAACAAAGTGTTTTGATGGCCTAAACCTAAGAACATGTGGCACACAGGATGTGAATCCAAGTTTCAGGTGTCTCCTCTGCTTGGTATGTCGAATCATTCCAATCCAAGCAGAAATGATGTTTTCTCCAAAATGCATTTGGCAAAGCAAGTTAGTTGTGTACAAATCTATATTGTAGGAGATGGAGTTGAGATTTGATATGTATGGTTTGAAGCTATGCCACTAAGCTCTGACTGTTTTAGCAATCTAGACCCATGTAGCTACACAGTACCTAATTATAGGTAGCAACAGTTAATGACTCAAGGAGTGATATATTCTAACCCCCATCTCTCATCCCAAACTGACAGAGTGTCCCCGTGTAGGCACCCATAGCCTTGAAGCAGTGACAGAACCTCACCCAGCTTAAATACGGGGTGTTCCTTATTAGCGCAGTGCCCAAGATAGGACCGTGAAGGCTGGATAGGTGAGAACTCCCTCAGGGGAAATAGGAAGGATAGATGACACTTTGGCTTTGACCCAGACCTATTTGGATTTAGTAGCACTTTGTCACTGTCTTGACTTGCAGATATAAAAATGGAGCTGCCACAAAGGTTCTGTGCCACACATCTGGTTAAGGAGAAAGATCATGCATACACAGACTCAAAAAAGAAGAAAAGAAAATATCAATGTAACTTTAATCACATCCAGACCTACAACTGTAACTCTGAGCTGTAGTAATGGTAATCAGAAACAGAGTGGTCCCGTCAGGAGCCAATCCACTCTCTGTTTTTCATTAAAATGCTGGCCACTACTTCTCACATCTCTGTGTGCATTTAAATAGTTAATGGACTGCCCATCCGCTTGGCTACTGTAAGCTGGGGGGCTGAAGGAGGCGAGGTGGAGCTCTTCAAAAGTTTCTCTTTCACATCAGAAAGAGTGACTTTACAATCTTGCAATATTCATGTTGTGTTTAGGAACTCTATCCCCTTTCCTGGCTTTGAAGTTAAAGCAATACCAGATTTCATCCGTCTCTCGAAAAACCCTGGGCTGGTCAGTAATTGGGCACCAACATAAATACATACAGAATGTATTTTTATTTCCTTACTTCTTGTTGTTTTCCTTCACGCGTTCAGAGCAGGAGCGGACCTTCATGTGCTAATGCCAGTACTTCTTTGCGCAATCAGAGGAGCCAATGTGCTTGTCGGTCCACTCATCATGTCAATTTGACTAAAAAAAATTCAATATGCTGACCGAGCCCTTTTTGCATTTTCCTTCATCTAACCCAGCTGAAAATATGTCTGGTCATACGTCCACTGATTGTGTTTAGAGGGAATACTGTTCATGTGTTCAGGTGAAGTGCACAGTCACTGTTCTGCAGAGATAAAGTGTGTGAGGAAGGAGATCAGTAAAGGAGAGAAGGGTAACTCTATACAGGTCCAGGATACCAGGTAGGAAGTCTGAATTCTTGCACGGAACCCATACAGAGACTTAGTACAGGCAGCAGGACCTCTTTGAAGGAAACTATAAAATATTAAGGGGAAGTGGATACCTCACTTGGCTTAATGCAGACACGAGTCAGGCCACACATAGGAAGATAAATCCTAATTTTCTCTCTTTCTCGCTCACTCTTCTCTCTTTCTTGCTCACTCTTCTCTCTCTCTCTCTCTCTCTCTCTCTCTCTCTCTCTCTCTCTCTCTCTCTCTCTCTCTCTCACTGTCTGGGTCTCTTGCTCAGTCTGTGCGGTAATAAAAGGGTCATGGAGCTTTGAGCTACACAGACTTCAAGCGTGTCTGTCTGCTGTTGGCCGTCTTCCCACAGGCAGGGGGTCAAGTTCCTCAGCCAGCTCCACCTCTAGTTATTTCTCTTCATCTTATTCTTCATCTTAGAATAACCAGAATAAGCTTTGTTCTGTTTACTACTACTACTACTACTACGCTGTCGCTTGTGCTTGCTCTTGGTGGGAATTGTTGGGTCTCTGTAAACATAAGGAGTCGGCCTAGACCTGCTCTATATGAAAAAGCGCCCTGAGATAACTTTGTTATGATATGGCTCTATATAAATAAAACTGAATTGAACTGAATACAGTATATGTCATAAATAAGAACTGATTCTGATGAAAAAGTCATTTTTTGTTTTTCAGTAGCCACAGATCGAGTGATGTTACTGATTTTCAAACTTCTCTTCCCTCTGCTTCAATAAATGCAAGGAAAACTGCATAATAAATATATTTTTATTGTTCAAAAGATATTGCTAATGGTACACAATTAAGTGATTATACTGCTTAGAGCTTAAACAATCAGTTGATTAATCAATTAGTCAATCAATAGAAAATGAATCTGTAATCAGTCAATTGTTGGTGTAACTTTTTAAAGCAAAAATGCCCAAAGTTCACTGGTTCCAGCTTCTGAAATGTGAAGATTAATCGATAATGAAAATAATCCTTAGTTGCAGCCCTAATAATGTATACAGCACCCATAGAGATTAAAGAGAGAGAGTAAAGGATTGTGTAGATTGTGTGCCAGTTTCAAAACGGACTGAGTTTACTTTCTCAACACGCAGAGCAAAAGAGAAAGATAGAATGAGAAAGAGATACAAAGAGAGAGAGAGAGAGAGAGATCACTATCCAGAATACATCCATCAAATTGGTGCCACTGAGCTCTGGCTGCTTTTAACCCTACAGCTATCTACCCCTCTGTCTCCATCCATCCATCTCCCCTCCTCTCTTTTGCAGGACTGCTCAAAGTTACTGATACACAGTATGCCAAGCCAGATGGTCAGGCACACGGTCGAAGCATGTACCACTCGGTTTCAACACCCCTCTAACAAACCCTCCTCCCAACTCCAGATGGCATGCCATGTCTGGTTCTAGTGCCACAGGGGGACTGCGACGATATCAGTGTGACTCAAGTCCCTTGGGGCATGGTCCGTGTGCACGTGTGTGTGGGTATGCGTATGTTACTGTGTGTGCTTGTCCCTTAAGTGCTCTTGTTTGGTTGTGTGTTTTAGAGAGTCCCAACAATCAAATGCCTGTGTCTCGTGGGCTGCTGATTTCTCCCCTTTGGCCAAATTTGGCTGCTGTGGTTCAATATGGAGTTCCTTCACTAATAATCCTCCCCACTGAGCCTCGCTGTTTAAGTAAGTGATTTCAAAGGGGAAAATAGGCCCTGTGAAAACTCATAGATTTCCAAAAACACTCCACTGCTGGAGGTATCATAAACAGTACAGAAAATAAGGAACATTTTCCTGTACTGAAGTATCTCTCACACTAGCCTGTCTAAAAAAGAAATAAGAGTGGCTACTTTTGCATTAGCATTGATGACTGAGAGATTTCTTTTCATTGTTATGGCTGTGGAAAAGAATCAGCATCTGTAAACACAGTTACAGGATACTCTACAGCTCAAGAAGTACAACTGAACTAATTATCACACCAACTCAACTCACTCAATTTAGTATACTTTAAAGAACCAGTCTGCCTACAACTACAGCTGTAGTACATTTATACTGCACAAGCATAGACCGATATGGCAGAATTACTGACCAAACTCCCCTGGGGCCTGAGACCCTAAGGGGTCTCCAAAGTCTCCAGGCTCACTGTGTATCAGTGGAGCATTGTGTTTATTCAAGCAGAAGTCATGAATCAATCAGCTGTTCATGTATACCATCAACGGCTCATTGGAAGATCGCATCAGCTGATCTGCTATCAGTTGACCAGTGACATCCAGTCATTTATACAAGAGTACTGTACAGGTTGGCCTTTATAAATGGACTATTACTTATATAGCGCTTTTCAACTGTTCCCAAAGCGCTGTACAGTACTCTAAGCTTTTTTTAACAGTAGTCTAATTCACCCAATCACACACACATTCACACACCAATGGGGACACAGCTGCCATGCTGGCCTCCACCGGGGGCAGCTTAGGGTTCAGTGTCTTGCCCAAGGACACTTCGACATGTAGACAGGAGGAGCCAGGATCGAACCACCAACCCTGGGGTTGATGGACAACCACACTACCCGCTGTACCACAGCCGCCCTTTATAACTCAGTTGCAGCTCAGTTCCCACTGTTACCCTGCTGATTTCTTCATGCCGACGCCACTTTGCAGGTGCAGCTCTCTCCACCACCCCAACCTGCTCCTTCTTATGTGTTAAAAACTTTTTTGGTACTGTTGGCTTTGCTACAACCTAAGGTTCATTTCTGGCTACATGAATTCTCTATACTGTTTTTCAAGTGTGTAATAAACTTGCTGCTGAAATTCTTTGAAATCTAACTGCTTAACCATTTGCAATAAATGGTCAGTTTATCATCATAAGTGTTTCTGTTTGGGGAAATTTGACTAATGCATATTTATTGGGGAAGATGCACCGTTTAACCACTAAATCCATTAAAATTACACTGGGACTTGTGGGGCCCTGCATTATTATTAAGCATTTGAGGCCCTGTTCTCTTAATTCTGGGGCCCTGGGTAAAATTTTATTTGCTGGGGCATAACAGATTTTTTGTTTAATTCAGCTCTGTGTGCAGCACACACATTGTGCAGAAACACATGAGATTTAGCATTACATGAAAAGGAAGCACACCAAAGGAGCTGCACTGTAGAGTTTGTGTTTATTGTTAAAATAACAGGGAGGGCTCCCTTCTGCCGTGTGTATCCTCCTGCTTCACCCTGCGAATGTCGAGGGGCTTTGAAAAGCAGTAAAAGGGGAAACCAGAGGAGGAACTTTGCCTCTGATCTGGGGAATATTTCTACTGATCACCCTTCTAAATTAAAAAGCGGTTATGAATAATCCTCACTGGAGACTCTACTTAAATTAATGCCTCAATTAGATTGGGAACATTAAAGGTAGTAATGATTCCACTCCTCTGTATTGTAATTTAAGGCCTGCTTGCTCTTCCCTGGAAAAGCAGCTCTTTGCAGTGAATGTATTAGAGTAGATTAATGAGGGGAGGATATGGAGGTGACTAGCAGTGAGAGCCAGGCCACTCTGCATCCTCTCTTCTCACACACCCTTAATGGCGTGGAAAGAGGAGGTTTATCAATCACGCCGTCTTTGTCAATCAGAGATTGCAGGATACTTTTGCCAAAAGTTTTGTACATAACTTTTAAGTGTAACATAAACTGCCCCAAATGCCAACTGGGCAAAAGAACAGCGTATAATAAAACATGTTTTAATCTCCCATCTGGGCAAGGGCACAATTCAGTCAGGACCATCACCTCTCCGTGCTGCTGTGAGTCACTCCATGACTCCACCTGAGCGCTGGGGTGGGGTTGTAACGATCGCTTGCGTGTAAGTGATCCATCCCTAATCGATCCAGACTGTCAGCATGGACTAGACATTCACCTCTGCCTGTTATCTCTATCTGTAAGGAAGCCTGTCTCAGTCACGACTGTGACCACAGCCTAACCTAGCTGGTCAGCTCCAGTCACAACCTACTATAGCGGAGATGAGTCACCTATGACTTTCTGCCAGGTTCTTGTGGGTTCGGATCTAAGTCTAAAGTTGGGTTTAACTTTGGTGAAATTAACAGCAGAGGTATGTCGGCTGGCTTATATTGCATTAATAGGTTAAATCTATGGTGACCTTATTTTTGGTGAAGCAGCGTGATAATTGGAAGTCCTGCACAACATTGGGGATTACCATGTTTATCCTCCCATAATCCCCATAAACATTAAGACACAACAAGCTACATGCTGATTAGCTTCAGGCAGGAGCAATCAATCATCAAAAGATAAATAGCCTCCTGGCTTTCTATCCACATGAAAGACAGGTAAGTAAACAGCTAATATCTCGCTGCTCAGGACTTTCTGTGGCTTTACCACCTCGGCAGGCACCATGAGAAATGAATGAATAACTCCTCCCTAGTTAACATCTACAACTGAGTCAAGTCACACTTACGACAATAAATCCTTATAATACTGCATTTTTTTTCAGTAATATTTTGGATGAAGTAACTTTAAAGTGGATTTTTTTTTATGCGAGTAATTCAAATAAATAGTCAATTCTTTCCACAACTCCTAGTTGACAATCAAAAGTGTAAACATTTATCACATGCCCCAGGCCTGTGGGTAGGATGGCTCCTTTGGCAGACAGGAGGCCATTTTGCCATGCTGCATATTTGCCTATTCAGACGGGGAATGGGCAGAACCCCTCAAGCAGAACATATTCAGGGGTGCGTTTTGAGGACTTCATGTTTGCAAATGACTTGAAGGTACACACATAAAACCCCCTACCTGCTCTCGATAAACTTGTTGAAACCCAGACAAGCGCGGCTGCTCAGCGACTCTAACCAGATGCAGGATGGAGGAGACAGGTTGTGTGGGGAGATGGAAGGAAGGAGGGGGGTACAGGCATACGCTCTCTCCTTGTCCGTGCGACGCCACGATAAGGAGACACTAGAGCTTGTTTACATGCGGCAATGGGAAAACAAATTGAAAATTCCTGCCGGGACGCAGATGCATATCAAAACAGGATTATTTTAGAAATAATCGCCCATGCCACAAACTGTCACCAGCTAATCTCCACTTTGTTAGAATTCAAATTACTTTCCCATGTTTACATTGCCATTACTGCAAGGGCAGGGACTAGGGACTCTATGGGCGCCTATTTGCACAAAAGTAGCAATAAAAAAACAGATAAAATAAACTTTCCATAAATATTCCAGACCAGAGAGAATGCTCAGGTCCTGTCGGTGCAATAGGAATATTGAATAGGAGAAGCTTTTGGAATAATGGAGACTGAAAGGCCCAGCTATAAAGCAGAGACAGCAGACAGATTGAAATTATGATGGTCTGTCAGACTGGGGGTGAGATAGGCAGAGGCAAAGGAAAGAACCAATCAGAAGTGGCCAAAAAACTGCTGGGATAGCCTCTGCTGACCTCCACCTGGCCAGGCCATGTCAGGCTCAGTGGGGTTGAGCCAAGCAACTCTGGACTTGGCTAAAAAGAATAGAAGTGCATTAAGTTTGAACTCTGTCGGAGGCAGAGGCGTCTCTTGTCTCTGGATCAGGTTGCCACTGTTTATCACTTCTAGCTGTGCTGGCACTGAGGGCAGACACACTATCCCTTATCCAGGACTGTCAGTCAGCGGGCCGAGCCATCTCACACATAGCAGCCCAGAGCATCAGCCTGCTTCAGCACTGGAGGGAGCCATGGAAAAACACACAAGGCTTATTGCCCCATATCCAACCGATCAATGGGGCTTGTCCTTAAGTGAGAACGGAAGTGCAAACCTGTGCGAAGCAGTTCTCATGTATCAGAAACCCTGCCAAGTCATTACGATGTTAATTCTTAATATGCAGGTAAAAAAAAAAAAATACAAATTTACTCTTCTCAAACTAAATTGAATTGAAAATAAAAAGCCTGCTCAAACTGTGCATTGTGAATGTCAGAAATCTGATTTCAGGAGGCAAGCTTCTGTGCACGCAGAGACAAGAAGTCCCATCTTAAGCAGCATTAAAGATACAGTCAGTCTGCATGCTTCTCCAAAACTCCTTTCTCGCGGTCAGAGTTTCTGTGCTAGCCTATTTGTTGCTTTGCTGTGCTGTCATAGAGGTTGGCCTTATGGTTCCCAGAAGGATAGGGGATGTGTCTTGTGGTGAAAACCACACTGTGTGACAGACACAGAGGAGACATGAGGAAGGCATTTCTCATCCATGTTCACTGCAGCAGTGGTCACATCAAAGACTATTAACTTGTTTTCCTTTTGTTCTCCAAAGGTTCCAGCATTTCTATTCTAAAATTCTGGACAAATTTGCAAACAAATTTATTTACTAATTATGCTTTCACAATGTAAAAAAAGTGTCGTTTTTGAGGCCTAAATATTGTGATGGGTGACCAAACACATATTGATGCAGTTAACCCAGAGTGTTCAGTTCACAATGTGGGCCTGTTCCTGTGAAGCATGCAGTCTGAGAGGAGACACTGTGGTGGTGACTCGAATCTATGGCTCTGCTGTGACTTTGCTCTTATGTTCCCAGCCCTTGCCTGAGGCGGCAAACGGCTTTGCTCACTAAGGGAGAGAGGAGAGGGGGTGCGGTGTGGGATGGGAGGGGAGAGCAGACAGAGGTAGGTTAGATTAGGTTTGACAGGTAATGCTTTGAAAAGGGGCCTGTTAGATGATTTATTCTCAAACATCTCTCCATAATGGGCTAGTGCGTGTTTCTATTAAGGCTGATGGAGATGGTGCTACGCTCACTTTCTTAGACACTCAGTGCTGTGCTGTCTGTCCCTCCTTCATATCGTCAGTCTCTTCATCTTTTTTTCATATCTCAACTACTCTCCCTTATGCACTCCCACAGAGATGCACACATGCAAGTTCTCACCACTCCTCCTCTTCCCCTTTACTTTCCTTAACATTACTCACTCATCAAAGATTCCCAACAGATAATTTGTCAGTTTGTTCAACTTTGGATCTGTAACAGCAGAACAGACACGCAACATCATAACTCAGGAGACAGAGCTTTGCCGGAGCTCGCGTCTTCTGTCCTCAGACTCAGCGTGAGACTTAGCGCCTACTAGCTGTGTGTGACGGCTGCTGTATCTGAGCCAAAAGAGGCCTGTCTTTTTAAATTTTTTACTGTCGACTCACTCTTCAGCTGCTGGTCTGCAGCGCTCCGTGTGGGAGTGTAGCGGTTTAGAGTACACCAGAAGTGGAGGAGGACGGAGGAGACAGTCAAATAGAAAACATCTCTGAAAGGGTGAATGAAAGAGGATGGTTATACCGCAGATAGACTCCAGAAGCGATCGAAACCTTAAGATGTTTGTTTAAGCTAAATGGGAAGAGGACTGCAATACAATGCATACAAACCCATACTGCAAACATAAATTATATATAGCCCAGTGAAACCAACATAAATTTGTCTTCTAATATCACTCCCTTTTACTGTTCTGTTTTTTTATTTTTACTTTACTATGCAAGCCTCCTCCATTGAAAGCATTACATTACAAAGTGACTGTGTTGCAGTATGTGTTCCTACTCTGTGTATTTTCACTCTTTTTACCTGCTTTTGTAATCATCTCTGAGGCCATGAGTGCAGAGCATGACTTCCTGTGACTGGGGCGAACCAGGCTGATAGCAGTGGTTTCAGTTAAGTAGGGTCAAAGTTGACATAGAAACATTAGTGTAGCCAGTAAGAGAGAGCTGGCACTGGTTGGACAAGCCAAACAGGAAGCAGCGTTTCACTCTGTGAGACTGACAGAGATATGGGTCTAGAGAGAACTACGATGGGGTTATGGTAAGATATGGATGCCTGCTCTAAGCCATGGCAGGAAGGAACAGAAATAGATACCGTTCTTTCCGCAATGCTGGGAAGGTGCAGCTCATATCGGACAATCACGTTACAGAGGCAAACAAACACAACTGTAAGACAAGAAATTAGACATTTGAGGGTATATTTTAGACTCACTGTGAGTAAGTAATCCTAATACTTCTTTGAATAAAAACTGGATATAAATACACTTCTGTTAAAGGTGATCACAGATTTCCTTTTCTCTGCAACCTGTGACAGATCAGGTCCACCAGCAGTCAATATTGACCATCTGCTGTAATCTGAGGATTAAAGAAACAGAGCAGAGCCTGTGGTCATACTTTATAGTGGTAATAAAAGTGGTAATTATTCTTTTTTTTCTGGCCGAGTTTATGTTTTATTTTGCAGCCACTTGGCCAGTCTTCACTGTATTGATTGTTTTCTTCTCACTTCTGATTTTATTTACACACACTTGTGCATCCCCTAATGTCACACACACACCCTTACAAAGGCTGACTTAACTGCACTACATGCTAAAATGAACAGGATGCTTTATTTTCATTTGTACACAAGGCATGAGGAGGGGTTTCTTCTCGTACTTGCTCCATGACAGCGTTGGTGTAGATGGTGCCAAAACAGCCTGCGATGTTTAGCCCACAAATACTACACTCCATCCTAATTCTCATGTATCAACATTTGTTTATGGGCCTGAAAACAGTACCTCCAAGGCAATTCAATACACCCGTTTCACAAATAATACATTTTTAGAAATGTCAAACAATATAACTATAAATGAAACACCTTCCCACAACTCACACAAATGCACACAACAACAAAGGCAGCACACCTACATAACTGGATGCATTAGTGTTTTGTCTCTAACAGCAGAAAGCCTGGGTCACTATGTACTGTTGCAATAAATCCAGTTAATTCATTGTCAAGACAGTTTGCTGAAAACTAACATTCATTATGTAAGCTCGCTCAGCGGAACATGTCAGCGGGCATTTTAGATGTTCGGAGGCTGTTAGTATTTTCGTTTGCACAGCAGCAGCAGTAGCTGCAGTCTCGCATTCCGGTGACTTTTCAGGTGGTGAGAAATTATACGGTATCTGTGGCAACAGAAACTTCACTACCTACCTCTATCTCCCTTTTCTTGGCCCCCCACGGATGTAGGTTTGCGCCTGCAGGTGCGCACAAGCACACATACACAAACTCAATCCAGCACTCACACACATCTGTGAACCTCAGTATGACCACCTTTACCACAGGTTTTCTTTGGAACCCCCGCCTGCCCCTGCCCCCTGGCCTCAGGAGATGTAATAAGCAGGTAGAGGAGCTGTGGTTGCTCTTAAGTGTAATATAGAGATGAACATTTCAAACCACTTATCACAGCTCCACATGGTAATTTAATAAATTAACATTTCCAGTACAAATGCTGTTTGAGGGGACACCTTCTTAAATAAAATGAGATCATAATCTGTATAAATTCTAATCTGCAGAAAAGCCCACTGAATTGAAACTTGGAAAATGTCAGGGACTCTGAAACACATTTGTAATAATGCAAATACTAAAACTAAATACTACTGAACAATACATGTAGATTGTTTTACTTTTAAATACACTTAAAGATAAAAGCCACATAACATTTTTTCTTCAACCATGCTGAGCAGAGAGCGTGAGGAGCGTGACAGAGACAGGGGGCGTTTGAGAAAGCAGCCAGAAAGGAGGATAAAGTGTGTGCCTTGGTTGGCTTACACATTACTAGAAAACACGGCTGGAGCGGTCACAACCCCCATGTGTTTCTAAGGGATGCAGAGTGTGATGATGATGAAACAACTGATGATTCACGCTTTACTGTCAGAGTTTGTAAAGGGAACGCTCACTCACAAGCCTAGAAAAACTGCGTGCGATTGCACCGTTGTGGCTGGCATTGACTCATATCTCCTCCACTGTGTCGCTCGGCAAGTTGCATTTAGTCATGACAGCAGGGAGACACAGCATTGTTGCTTTTAGATTAACATTGCTGCATGTTAGCATGTCCCTAAAACAAAATTTCTTTCAACACCCCTTCCTATTTTTTCAGTTTTAATCTGCATTTAAAGTTGCAAGTTTGTGTATCTACTGTATGTATAGGTGTGTGTGTGTGTGTGTGTGCACCTGCAAGTGTGTACCTGCAAGTGTGTGTGTATGTGTATCTCAGTGCCTTCCAGTTGCAGATGGTGAAGTCTCTGTTCTCCATCAGTGGGATCTCAGTAGAAACAGATGCCCATGCAGGCCTGTGTGTGTGTTCCCATTGTGTCTAAACCTGTCTGTGCTCCTTGCGTTGTCTCTGTTTCCTCCTCAACCTGGTCCCATTAACTCCTTATCATGAGGAGGTTGGGACGATGAGGATTACTCTATAAAACACTGTTAAACTTCCTGCCATGTGGGCCACCTCCAGTCACAATGAACGCTTGGAAAACAAGGGCAAACACACACAGTAAAAAAATCATTGGCCATGTTAAAACAGTCCTCTGCCTAATGGTATTTGTTAGCGATGAAATGGGCAGGGTTTACCACCAATCCATGCAATGAGTCTTAATAAGCTATGGAAATTACAGTTTAATTTGTTACACTAACTGAAATGGTCCTGACACAGTAAAACTACCCATCTGGTACAAGAAGCAGGGTAAATATTCCAAAATTATTTGGCATTACTCATTGACTATGGTACGTTTTAACACAACATCCATATCAGGTTTTTTTTGTGGCCTTTTCCTCACTCTATGAGCAGTGTCCTGGAGGCCTGAGGATAGCCTGTGTCTTTCGGGCCCAGTAGTATCTGTCTAAACACTGATACAGCTCTCCCAGAGCTTCCTCCTGTCATCCAAAGACCTGGCTGCTAAAACAAACACTGACCCATCCATCTGTCAGCGACATGCCACAGGTATGTGAAAAGCAGGAAATCATCTTTTCTTCCAGTGTGTCTGGCATGTGTTTGTGTCTGCATATGACCAGTTGTTTGTATTAAGTTGTAGTTGCCCATTTATGTGACTTTGTACAGGTACAGTTTAAATGTTGTCTGTTAAAGAGGGACGTTTGTGGTAGTATGTTTAACTATCACTGCATTCATGAATCCAAGCTTAAGTTGGTTATAGAAGTAACCCACTTTCACTTGTGCTACTGCGAATGGGAAGATACTGCTCAGATAAGAATGAACTATGATCAAACAGGCATCCTGTCCCTGTCCCCCCATGCTTTTTTAACCCTAACCCAGGGAGCAGCTGAGGACCTAGAAGCCTGTGTCTTTATGGTCCCCCTGGGCTCATAAAGCTGCCAGGCCCAGGATGCAGCGTACTCTCACTCCACCAACCATGTCACTGCCAGCTCCCTCTACATCAGTAGAGTCTGCTCATGTCAAGTGATGAGCTGGATGTTTGATGGTTGTCTCTTGCATGCCGCTGGGTGTTAAGATAACAAAAGCAGGTAATTTCTCACCCCCTCACTCTGCAGCACCCCTCTAGAAAGCCATTTACTATTAGTCATTTTCTGTGACAGAGAGGGAGGGGGAGGAGTGGAAAGGATGAGGAGGCTGAGTAAACAGGATCATAAAAAGTTTTAAAAGTAGGCAGACAACAAAAGGGTAATGTCCTTCTTAAATGTCTTTCACATTCTTATATGCAGTGCACACCTTCTACTTGCAATGACTCCCATTTCCTTTAAGCCTGTCTTGGCGAGCTGACGCTTGATTATCTGTGTTCTAACATTCTCACGGGGGAAACAGGAGAAACTTTGGTCTTCTTAGGGAACTATCTCAGTTAGAAAGGAGTGTGTTGACCATGCGAAGCACTCAAAAACCCCTCACAAACTCCTCCTCAGATGAAGTGCTGAATGCTTGAAGGCCACGAGAGTAGAGCCAAGAGCCTAGAACAGACTCCCATGAACCAGGTTAAGTTACAGCACTACTGGGAATGGGCCTATGCTTTTTCATCACACACACACACAAATACATGCAGTGATGAATCCCATGCAAGCCTCACGGCCGCAAACCGAATACTTGGGTTTGGTTTTAATGAGTGTACCAGGTTCAAGCTTAAGCTGGAATGCTGTTGACTGACCAACTGAGTGGAGGATCATATTGATAGAGACCTGGGTTGGGTTGCTCTCTAATTAGCAAGCAGGCGGACATGATCTTACACAGGTGTGTCCTCACTCTTTCCAGATTATCAAATATACAATATGCATTCAACATTTTGTGCTGGAGGTGCTTTTCAGGGTGATTCCAGAGTTATTTCATTAATTCATGTAATCAAATCATGTACCAAAAAAACCACATACTTATTTATTCATCTGGGTAATCTGTGTGACTCACTGAGAGAAAGACAGTATTTATATATTATCTATAGTGGGAATCATAATTATTTTTTAAGACAAGTGTCTCAAAAAAAGAATGTTTTAAACAGGGCAAAGATTTGCCACATGGGGAATGTTTGTGAAAACACAGTATAGGACACTGTAATAGCCTGTGATAAGCTTGCACACCCATAGTAATATAAACATATATTTTATGAAGCCACGATCTACAACTTTATCAGGACTATCATATCATTTCACCTTTTAAAGCAACACACGATGACACACCACAGTGAAAAAAAAGAGGTTTTAAAAGGAATTCTGTATGAAGGAAGTCAAGTTGCGGTAAGGAAAGCAGATGAAGAGAGAGAAAGAATGCAATTCAGGAAAAGCCTGTATTCTGAGCCTGTGCTTGGCAGTCTGTGTGATCAATATAAATAGCACCAAATGGGCTGTTATAAAATTGTCAAGAGTTGTAAATGATCCCCAAAGACAAAAGTGGAACATAAAAGTGCACAAACTCATATGCACAAGCACAAACAGGCAGCCAAACATACATTTCCAGTATGTGCATGTATCCAGTGTGTATCCCCTCCCACCACCACTTTCAAACTCAAAAACACACGTGCAGCTGAGCAATCAGAAATATTATTACTGAATTCTGTGTGGAAAAAAGAGAAAGTGAACTCAACAAAATGTGCTTTTCTTAAGCAAATTAAATTTTTTTTTTTCAAGCAAAAAATACTTGGCAGGCACACACTCAAGTGAACATGTATTTTTTAAGAATGCATGCATGCACGCACACACCACTGCTTAAAGCTGACCCAAGGCAATACTTTCCCTTCAATAATGCAAACAAACATCTTTATTGCTTTGTTTGGTGGATGGCATGATTTATGAGAAAAACTTCCGATCAGCAGTATTTCAGTTGCTGTATACCAGGGGACAGTGAAAGGGGCTGACTGTAGGGAGACACGGACGTCCTGTACATGTTGCCCCTTGTGGTCATAAGTAGCACATTCAATTGTAAAGCTAATTAAATGTAATGATATTTTACTATTGATTAGTTTTATAATGATTAATTTTAAGTTTGGATTATTTTGTTTTTCACTTTTTCCTCTACGTCCCTGTTTAAACCCATTCATTTATCCCAGGTAAGTCAAGAGAAGAAGATCCAATGATTATAGGGACTTATTGTATTATAACTCAGCCAAAGATTAAAGGGAGAAACGGGGGTGGAAGGATGAGGGAAGGCTAAAGTGCTGCGCTGGCATTTTATACACACAGAGACTTTTTAATGCATATGCATCCCCCAATTCTTCTTCACAAATGGGTGCACCTTGAGCGAATATATTTCAAGATATCTTTCCAACTAACTTTTGAGGTAAAACAAAAAAGGAAAAAAAAATAAAAGAAAAAAGCCTGAGTTGGATTCCAGCTGAAAACAGAGGAGCGTGTGTGTAACCACTGGATGCACTCACTTCGCCAGAGTGCTGCCGGTGACGGTCGCTAACAGTAGCCGTGATTCGGTGGATATCACACAGACTGGCTAATGAGCATTAGCATTATAGCTAAGAGACGCACAGGTAAAAACACAGAGGAAGGAACCTCCTGAGGATATGTCTAACTTTTTAAATCCCCCTTTTTTCCTCTCTTTTATTTTCCCCCTACGGACCATTAGCCAGTAGATCCCTCCCACCTCCCCACTCCGCCTCCCTCCCTTTTTTCTTTCCTTCAGCATGGTGCAATTAGCGCTCTCATTGAATATTGAAGGTATGAAGAAGAATGGGGCTTTTTAGCCGTTTCTCTTCCGCTAAGACCATAGCTCCGCTGAGGGATGGCTGAAGGCTTCGACTAAATCAGGATGCTGAGCTACAGCAACAGCACTTAGAGCCAAACAATTACTGATCATTTATTTAGTCAGCCTTATTTATTCATCCCCGTTTTCTGTTGCTCAGAGCTGTGATTATTTCACTTACGATTATTCTCATGTGATTCTCGTTCCTTGAAGCAGACAACTGGTCTGAGCTCCTCAAATTAATGAGAATACTTAAGCTTAGTTTTGCCAATTCAGATGATTTTATCACATCTGATTGTTCTAGGTGGAAAAATGAGAAACATCAATTGGGGGAAATTTTACTGCAATCATAACCTTTTTATCTCCATTGTATTTGCACTGTATCATTATGATCTTATTTTTTAAAGTGTGTTGCTCTTGTGGTACAGAGAGCTTGCAGGATGGATCATATCTCTGCTTTGTGCAGTTCAGAACAGAGAGAATAGCCCTACTGTACTCACTTGTGCTGCATGGAAGTTTGCCTGAGGGCTGTATGGCAGGTTACTGGCAGAGGGGCCAGTGCAGATCTGCCAGTTGACTTTCTCAGGACCCAACACACCAGTCTGCCAGCACAAAACGCAAGCATTGTCTATAAAGCCTCCATGTCCACATAATCAGACATGATCCCGATCAACACAAGCCTGCTCCAGCCTTGTATAAGCATCCACACACGCTGCATGAACACACACATGAAAACACATACATGCTTTCTCCTAGATCTCGCACATTCACATGCACAAACACCAGACACCGATTCTCACAAATGCTAGATTACAACGTCTCATTCTCTCACAGTCTAATACCCGTACCCAGCTCACATTGCACTCTATAAATACATTTACAGTTTTAACAGGACTCAGTATCAGGTCTGGTATGCTGCTGAATTCCACCACTTGTTGGTTGTAGGGCAGATCTCCCAGGGCAATACTCTGCTGGGTAAAGGATGGGTGAGGTAGGGTGCAGGCAACTAAATCCCTCTTGGATCTGTAAGTGAAGTGTTTAGACTTGTCACTATTAGCTGTTCTGCTGGCCCTGTGGATTTTCGTGGCACATATCATTATTAATACTCCGGTTTGGTACTCACTGCATGTACACTTGTTTTGATTCTATTTATAAACCAATGCTTCAATTATATGAAGGTGTTTTTGTGAGTTAATTAAGCCAACATTTCTTTACATTTTGAGAAAATGAAGTGATAACAAGGTGTTAAGATCATGCTTGGATGTTATTCAGCAGTACTGGAACACACACACACACACACACACACACACACACACACATCTTGTGTCTCCTACCACTTCCTTTCATATAGGCGTGCTCTGTGGTAAGAGTCATAATGCATAACATAAATGCACCACACATAGACAGAGATGCGAATACAGGAATCAAATACACACACAGAGTCATTTCCAGGAAGTCACATCTCACTGCTCTGCAACTGGCCACAGGCAGCTCTCATTTCTTGAGATTTGATGTGTCTCCTAATGCTGAGCAGCACTTGCTGCAGACAGCTTCATTCAACCACATTCAAATAACCACAGCAGTAGCAAAGATATAAATCGCACAAGGAGGGAAAGAAATTGAAAGGAGACAGGTTGTAGCCAGAGAAGAGACTTGCTATAGGCGAGGGCCAGACCACAGTAGGAGACAGGCTCCAGCCCTCCCTTACAGCTCCATCAATGTTTAATGCAGTGGGGCAGGGAAGGGGCCGAGCCTGGGCTGCCACCCTCATAGAGGAGGTCAGCACTGGAGTCGTCTCGCCAGGCTGGAGGGAGACCACAGCCATGTCAGAGGAGTGTGACAGGAGACAAGGGTCTGTCACACAAGGCGTCTAATGGGAGACACTCCATCACTCCATCAGAGGTCACACTCTTTTTAAAGCTTTGTCACAGCAGGTCAACCCTGTCTCCTAACTAAAACTCAATGCAAAAACCTTAATGCAAAAAACTAAAACTAAAAACAATGTATTAAGAACAAGCAATAATTTATATTGAGCATGTCTGCAAAATGTTCACTGCCAATGCAAAATGTTTATAGTAAATGTTTCTGCAAAACATTCACCATCAACATATTTCATTCACATCTTCCCTACAATATTGATTCCTATCCCATGATGAGTGATGTTTTTATGATTAAGTTAAAGCAACTCCTATTCTTTAAGGTTATCAAATATCGCGGTCTTGGTTAAATATTTAAGAAGTCATTGCTGACTTAAAGCACAAGACGGAACATGCTTACTTTTTTAATACCACTAACAAGACACTTATTTTTCCCTAAACGTAACCAATAGTTTTAGTTCTAAACATAACATCACATGAGACGCAGGACGGAAATCTTGGTCTCCTATGTCTAAGCTCGACCATCCACCCTGACCTTCATGAGTCCACTTCCTGGACTGAAAAAAGAGGGCCATTGAACGTAATTCAAGAATCTTTCTTTCACAACATATTTGGCAAAGCAAATTAGTAGTATATAGATTTCTTTTGTAGGAGACAGGTTTGAGCATAGACTCTAATACTGGGTCAAATCAAATGATGATGATTCCAAAGTGACTCAAAATCATATATGACTGCAGTAGTGAATATGAAATTGTTTCCCATCAACCTAAACTACCATGACATTCAGCACAGATGAGAACATGAGAACGTAGGGGATAATACTTTGTGAGTGTGAGTTAACGCACACTTGAGAGAGGACATCCTGCAATGATAACCACACAGCACCATACATCTGTGGATGACCAGACACCTACTCTGTGATCAGAGCAGGAAAAGGCCTGCTTTCTCCAGGTCCACTCCAACTCAGTGGGATACACTTCATAGTCGCCTCCTCTCACAGTATGAAAAGCAAACGCACACACAGAGGAAGCAGACCTGCACACATTTTAGAGCGCAGACACCTACAAGCTGTGATTACCTGGGCTAGAGTGTACCTTCCCCGTCATTGGGGCCATCAGCCAAAGGAGGGTCAGTGTGTGTTTGGGGGGGTGGGGGGGGGGGGGTGACAGACATAAACACAGTTACATAGTGACCTTCATCTGCTCTGCCCATGGAGTGGGATGTGGCTGTGGGTTGAGACAGATACAAAGGACAGAAGACAATGACGGAAAAGATTGCAGGCACAGATGGATGGATAAGCAGCAAGGAATAGACAGTCAAACACACTGAGTAAGGGGCAGATCTCCTTAGAGGAGAAATATACTTAAGAGAGTTAAGTGTTCATTTTGCAATGTTCCCTGCTTTTTAGAAACATGATTTTAAATTTTTACTACATTTATAAAATTGTTTTTTTTGCATCAGTTTGGATTTATTTGTCAAACTGGCAGCGGCAACGACACGCCCAAATCGTCTGTCAACACACAAACATCCAGCAATGTACATATTAGCTCAGGCGTGTGTCCTGAAGGGATGTCAAACCTGCGGCATCTGTGGTTGGCAGGCAGGGAAGGAGGGATGGAGAAAGGGAAAAGGAGAGGGAACGTGGGAAGAGGGAGGGAAAGTGCTGACTCTGACACCGTCTCTGTGTACCGCTAACACAGGAACCAATTAGCTGGGAGCCAGCTTCCGTTGCCTGCACTGTTATAGGACCTCCTCTCTGAGTCCCCAGGGCTGACTGCAGCTTCAGGGCTATGGTGGCACATATACTGTATACAGTAGACAAGCTGTAGGAGAGACACAGATACTCGGCAGACACGCTATGGACAGGGATGTGGTGTGGCCTTTTAGACAGAAAGGGACAAACAAGGGAGAGCAGACAGATGCAGCAGGTCAATGAGGTAAAGGGCCATGTGTACAGTAGCAGAGCTGGAGTTATAACACAAATTAAAACAATGCAGGGGAGCGGGCTGTAGTTAAATTAATAATAAACGACACACTGTGACTGACCCACCCCATGCTTTGATCAAATGTTGTAACACATCTATAAACACCTCACAACCTCACACACCACACTGTATGCAACTCATTTCCTTTCACATAACAAAACATTTTCACAGTTTCCACAGACTCTGACATTGTCTTTAAAATAAACCACTAGCACTTCTTGTTGACTTGCACCTCATCCTACCTAACAGTGTAAATGCAAACACATAATATCATGCCACACCCACACAAATGACCCGTTGATATCACACACGTGCACAAAAAAAGACCCAAATACTCACTCATTTTTTCACATGCCCACACGTTTAAATACTGCCAAATATTCACTCTTGCATGTACACACACATACACACACCTCCCTAACCTACACACACCACCTAACTGTCCTGCTCAAAGAGGTTACTGGGTGACGCAGTCTTTTTATGACAATTATTGATCCTCTGGAGCGCAGTAAAAACTATCCCCAGACAGACAACAAAAATAACTGTAACCATATAACAGCTTCCTGCCAGGGGAACAGATCCCACAGAGCGGCCACGTGACTGGACTATTCCTGGAGCATACTGTAGACCCCTAGCAGGCCCAGGGCACTGACCAGGCATACACTCACATACAGGACGAGGAGAGGAGAGGAGAGGAGAGGAGAGGAGAGGAGAAGGTTATAGAAAAGTGTATGTTTAGACTTTGTCAGTTCTTCTGGCTGAAAAATGAGCATTTCATGTATTTCTGTTCACTGAGAGGCTTTCAATTTGATTGTTTTTGAGCAGCTCCTCTCCCTCACCATATGGTGCTGCTCACTTTTAATTATGATAATATCAAAGTCTTTGTCTTGCATAGTCCATTTATGTAATAACATTTTCTCAATGCAGTACTCACGATGTACGCCTCCCCCCCTTCATACCCACACGCGCACACTCTGCACATTTCCTCCAGTAGAGACATAACTTATCAAATCTATCCTCTTTGAAAACCTAAATAACTTACAAGCCTTATTTCAAGTGTTAAAAATGTGCTATTGTATTCATTGATCTGTGGTTGAATTTGTACTGCGGGAACAATATACAAGATAAGTCAATATTTCTTCCTCAGAACAATTTGGCTGTCGGTAGGGAGGAATTACTGTTATGAAGCTGTCTTTGATTCTTCAACCCTGTCATTAATAGAGCTACCATAGCTAAAACACAGCTCCTGGACGGACGGCGACTACCTGTGATGAATGAGACGATGACAGAGGAAGATAGACAGAGAAAGTGGTAGCCCAACAGTGGGATGTTAAACACTAAATACTGTACACTGTATGGCTAAGGCAGTGGTTCCCAACCTTTTTTCTTTGACGTATTCCCAGAGCCCTATCAGATAGGCTCGAGTACCCTTTCATCGTATCCCTTCCATAGATGGGATGGCTTCATGTAGTTGTTCGAAAATTCTTCACAGCAGAGAAAACACAGTTGCTGTGGTGGAATCTGTGGCTGAACATGAATCCGTATAAGACACGGTGACCCTGGAATTGTTAGTGTTTGGCTTCTTGTATCTTTTCTTAAGGTGTTGCCGCTGATTCATGTTGGTGGGAAACTAAGGCATTTTCTGTGGACCCTGTCAAAGCTGAGCATAAATTTAAAGATCAGTATCATGCTGATTTGTAATACTATTTGTGTGTTTTCCTCTAAAATAAAAATATGTGGATATATTTTTTTGATCAAATCCTAATTTATATATTCTTTTCAAGTTAGTGGGGCTACTTCACAATCTTTCCACATACCCCCTGCAAACTGCAGGGTTACATCCCTGGTATCCCTGGTTGGGAATCACTGGGCTATGGGATGTAAAGGAGATGAAGAGATAAAGATGGTGGGACAACAACAACTGAAGAACAAGGAATGGAGGACAGATCTGAGGGAAAAATATGGAAGTGAACTGCCTTGTAAGACTTTCTATAAAAGAACATGTCTGGCTAACCGTGATCATGAAATGTGGTTGGAGAGAAGAGAAAAACTCAAACTGCATTTAAAAAATGGGGGGAAAAAAGACGTGGAAGCAGAAGCGGTCTGGATATGATCAGGTCTCAGATACAGAGCAGTAAGCTGGCTGTCAGACAAACAGCGTTCAGTCTTGTCAAACTCTAACACTCCACAGTCCACATTAGGTTCTGGCTCCCAGCCAGCTCGGTGACAGAAACCTCTCATCAATGCCATTTCTCATCTGTCCTCAGAGTCCCATTGTCTACTGTGTTTGGACCACTCCAGCTCTGATCTCGGTTCAGACTAACATATAATATAACCACTGAAATCATATTTTCTATTCACATACTGTGCACATAGAATTGATTCTGAAAGATGCCATTAAATGCTACACAGCGGCGCACAGAGTAACACACAGAAAGAGCAAAGAAAAGTGACATAACTGATCTTTTTTTTTTCTTAATAACTTACCGTCTGTCCGTGTTATCACCTCATTAGTGGTTGCGGCAGTGCCTTCATTAAATGAGACATACCCTGAGCAGTGCTTTGCAGCCCTCCTCCCCCTCTAGGGGAGCTTTCGGCTGGGGAAGGTCTGCTTGATCTCAACACTTATCTGCTTCATTTCTGTTCTCTTATGTGGTACTCACCAGCCATCACTTGGATTTGTGGTCAGGCTCAAGTCAAGTGCATTTACCACGTAACACACACGTGTGTACATTTAGCCGTATAAACACACGCACACAAATACACACCATCAAAAAGAAACTGTCTTTTTGAAAACCTCAGGTGGAGTGAGATGAATGTGCTTGCTCGCAGGGTGTTTGATACTATTTCAGAAACTATTTGTTTAAACTGTATTCATGTACTGCTGAAGAAAATACCAGCATACTGTCGCCGCTGTGTATTTCAACAGGTCCAGAGCCCAATAGTTCTTTTTTTCTGCCTTTTTGCTCAGCATTCACAGTGAAACAAATCTGTAAATTGCTCCCTTTCTTGCATCCAGATGTCCAATCCCATAATTATTCCAAATTAGAGCAAAGTTCTGTACTAAAACAGAGTGATTCACAACTCTTTTAACTACTGTTAAAGATTTAAAAATGAATCACTTTTACCCCAACAGAGAACAGAAGCTGTAATCTGTGCATCAAAAGCAATGATTACAGTACGAGTTCCTTTAACAATGCACTGGACACACACTTGTTTGTGTCATAAAGTCTATTCTTTCATCTTCAAAGTAGCTTTGTGCTTAAAAAATGCACCCATAGCCTTGCACATTTACAGGAATTACTGACCATGTCACTATATGTCCAGCTATGATATAAGAAGCAGCTTCAGGATTTGTGTCTCATGCTGCATTCACGCAATGTCGTCAGAATGGGAAGGAATGAAAAACCTCCCTTTATTCCGCATCGGGCGTGTTCATGCATGTTTCCAAGATGATCACCCCCCAACTGCTAGCCTTGTAGCTACACCATGTAAACAATTGAATGCTGATTTTGTTGTCTTATGTGTTTGTGGTGGCTCGTTAACTAGTAAAACCAGGTATAAATAAACAGTGTAATTTTTTTTAAATTAGCTCAATCGATTGTATTAGTATTAATTTTAGATTTTATTTAGATGTATAGTAACTGCCAGTGATTTGGGCTTTGCTGCCGTTTTGCCAGCAGTCTGTTGACACTTCTGTAGTTCTTCTGACAAAGTGGGAGATATCTTAGCTGCCAGAAATTCCTGATGTCTTCGAATTGGAAATATAACTAGGTGACTGACATGTTTCAGACTTGGCTGCTCGTAACAGTCTGAACAATATGACGTGAATGTGGCATTGGGACTATTTTTAGGGAAGATTATCTTATTTATGAATCAAAATTGAGCATTCTGTTTCATTAAAGCAATAAATAAATAAATAAAGATTTGTTTAAAACACATTGGGTCCATCATACTGTTTTATTTCTGGTGTTTAACGCTTGCTGTATATTCAGCCTGCTGAGGCAACACAGGCAAAGTCATCAAAAGTAAAGAAAAGCATTTATCTATCTTCCAGCTTTAAAAAAAACTGTTTTAACACTGGTCCTTAAACCTAGCAGACAGTGAAGAAACACTCAAATAAATAGAATTAGACAACGGATAACCATGGCACAATACAAAAGAGGGTCAGTGAAATTGAAAACACACTATTTCCCTGCTCTATATCCTATTCCTGCACGCTGGCCCTGTGCATCTATATGTGAAATAGATTCCAATGCCATCCAGAGTCCTTCACGCTGCTTGGTAGCGACATCCCTAAATATAAAGAAGGTAAGTATGCATGTAGATTAGGTCGAGCGCAGGAGACGCACCCCTAGAAGGAGTTGGCCTGTTTTAGTGGAGAAAAGTATTTTCAGTTGGAGAAAGAGAAGCACTGCAGGGTAAGCTTTTCTGCAGTGTCTGCAATAAGAGTGCTAATTTCTGGAGGTGTCTCCTTTCGATGGGGTTTATTGTGAAAGACTGGGAGGCAAGAGCAGGCGTTAGGAGGTTTTGGGGATGCTGGGGGCTTCTAGTAGCAGGTTATCTGTTTAAATAAAGCCCTGCAAAGCTGTGTGATTGGGGAGGAAAAACACACATGCAGATTTTTTTTATTTTAAAGGTATCCGTGCAGACACACTCACACGCACGTGCATAAAAACAACACATTTCAGAGGTTAACATGCAAGAGGTCACATGCAAGCAAACACAAACTCTTTCTTTTTTTTAAAGCGTTATGACTTGTTCTTTCCATCCTTTACAGATGCTGTGTTCTGTTTGTCTGTTGTCTGTTTGTCTGATGTTTTATAAAGTTGAACAATAGTAAAGGTCATTGTTTCTATGAGAGCAGACAGAAGCTGCAGTGGGAAGACCAGATTTCTGTTTGTGGTTTTTATTTAGAATTTCTTGTTTTTTTACTCAGCTAAATTAGGGCAATAAGCATGAGTTTACCATCACAAATGAAACACAGTCATTCAAGACAAAATGCTCATTTCAGCGGCCGCAAAAACAAACAAAAAAAAATCATGAAAGCTTGTTCTGCTTTTTGGATTTGCGTGTGTGTGTGTGTGTGTGTGTGTGTGTGTGTGTGTGTGTGTGAGGCCATGAAATAAATGTGTTTGTGTTTGTCTGTGCTCACTTATTATCCACTCACTTATCTTTATGTCTGCAAGAAACCCAGCAAGAGCAAGAACGAGAGATAGCGAGAGAGAAATAGAGGAAGAGACACTGACAGACACATAGAGAATGAGAGTGTGAAAGCACTGTAGATAAAAAGTAGAGATTTCAGATATAGCCGTTAGCAGTTCAGCCATGATGGTGGCTGAACACAGCTGTCAGACCCAGATGGTGAGGTGCTAATAACATTCAGAGTTTTGCAGCGCACCGTTTATTTTCTAATAATAAAACTGTTAGCGCTTGCTAATAGCATAGCCGCTGCCTGCCAAGCACACGTTCCGGCTGACACTCACACCACTCTGCTGCCATTTACGTGCTGTACTGCCGAGCCGAATGGGTCTATAGTAGGCCCTAACACAGCAAGACAGACAGACAGACACATATACACACACACACACACTGACCAGCAAGCTGTTATGTGTAACCAAGCAGAGCAGAATGACCTAAGGTAATGAACAAGTGGATGTGAGTGTTATAAACGGGAAGAAATAAATATACATGTGGAGGTGAATGTAAACAAACCACATACACACTCTGACACACACACACACGCACACAAACACACATCCTTATGAACACATTTGAAAAAACGTGTCTCGTCGAATGTGATGTATAAAAGTGAAGTGATTTTCAGTAACTTGTTTCAAACATAACGCTGCATTATGAAGATGGCCTCTGGGAATACATCAAATTCAAAGGAACAGCCTTTGCATATTGCGTCAAAAGTGATACGTGAGACAATCAGTCAATTCAAATTGACTCAGGTGACTGTTTTCGGGGAGGAGAGGCAGGCTTACTGTAAGACAATTAGGCCTGTGATCAGATGGTTCTATGTTCAAATCCTCTCATTTCTCGTGAAATGCGAAGTTCACTTTCAAACCTTCTTTGAGCAAATCAGCCAAATCCACTGCAACAGATATTGTATCAGTCACCAATTCTGACTGTATGTAATATTTCCTACACTGAAGATCATGTTTCGATAGTTGTTTAAACATGTGCATTTTAAAGGTACCTGTTTAGTCATTAAATAATTCCAGAAAATGAATCAAGGGATCAGTAATCTCAATAGGCACAAACTGAATGAGAATCCTTTAACATATTAAGAATAGCACTAAGAAAATGAATAAAATGATGGAATAAGTAATAAATTAAAAGAAATTACAGAAAAATAAAATTCATGAATGGTTTGTGTCTGGACAGTAGTTCTGGGCAGAACACCCAGACTCCCAGGGACAAAAACAAAAGGTGCTATTCTTTGAAAGTGCTGACTCATCAGAGTGCGTCCTACAATAGAGAGCCACTGTGGCGTGACACAGTACGTCACTGACCCTAAAAGACTGCTGTTTCCTTTTATAGACTTTCACATTTAAGGTTAGATCGATAGTGTGCACCCATACGTAATTCAAAATAATTTTATCTGCCTATTTTTTCATACCAATGTTACAATCTTTATTTAAAAAATATATATATATTCTGTCATTTTTATTTTTACTCAATAGCTGACAGTAGGCAGTGACAGGAAATATGGGGAGAGAAAGATGATGGGGACATGCAGCAAAGCAGCTGGACTCAAACCTGTGACATCATGTTTACGTGCAGTGCATCTTAAACTATTGGCTAGTGTGACACCGTTCACTTGTTTTATCTGTGCAATTCATTGAAATGAAAGGAAGCTGTGTGTGTGTGTAAAAAAACAGAGAGAACGAGCTACGTTTGTCAGTATCAAGGTTGTTTCACCTCGCAACTTATTTATTAAATATTTCAACAGGGGCCAATTTCCTGTTAAGTGTCATTACAGTGTTTCTGCACACAAGCACGCCTACAAAGTGCCACAATTAATTGGACTTCATTTCCGGGAGATAATTTCCGACTGTTAGGCAGGTTGTAAAAGCACATCACCATGCACATAATTACATAGGAAGGCAGAAGCAGCCTGCAGAATTTATCTTCCACCCCAAATACGAGAGGCTGGTGAGTGGGACTCTGCTACAGCCTTTGAAGAGGCGTTTATGTCTGTATGCTCATGGTCTCTAAATGAGCTAGCACTGTCACATCACTGAGATGCAGCTTCATTTAGGTATAAACTCACTGAGTCAGGGCTTCCATATCTCTGAGTCCCTCAAAAATATTTAGCGAATGAATAAATGACAAAGATGCTGAATTAAACTACATCATCATGTTGGACAAATTAAATAAAAGAAAACTATTCAGAACGATACAGAAACAATAAACCAGATAGCAAAAAACAACATGAATTAACTCTAAATTAACTCTCTATGCTGCACCAGGCCTCCAGCTGTCTCATGTAGCTGAAAGCAGAAACCTGTGTCTTGGGCAATTGAGCTCCCCTCTGCCAGAGTTATCATTTTGCTTATTATGCAGGGATATGTAACACAGCAAAGCAGCTATATTCTCTCTAGTTGGCTCAGAAGTGAAATCACTCCTGCACTGCAAGGGTTGAACTGTGCAATGCTAAAGACAAGACGTGGAGGACAGGGGGCCACCAAGTGACACAGCAGGGGGCTTTTGTTAAAGGTCTTTCCAGTCAGAGTTTGCGGAAAACTGGAATAGAACAGAGGGATAAGAGAAGGAGTGTTGACTTAAAAAGGAAATTAAATGATTCGTGGAAGTCGATGAGGTGGATGAAGCACTGGTTGTTAACATGGAAAAATCTGGTCTGTCTGTGTATATGCCTGCATGTGTGTCTGTGTGTGTGCACACATGCACGTGTGTGTGTGTGTGTGTGTGTGTGTGTGACAGAAGGTTCCGGGGCTGCTGTGTGCAGTACCGGCTGGCAGGGTGACTGTCAGAATGGCCCTGTTTCCTGTGTCAGCTCTAAAATAGGTCCAAACACAGCAGAGATGCACGACACACTCTGGCTATTTACAGCACTCACACAGTGTGTGCGCAGGATGCTGCCAAGTGTATGGAACCAGACGCACTCTGTGTTGTACTGTATCTGCTCACAGACTGCAAAAAGGTGTATTCACTTTGAGAAACATGCAATATGACAGGCAAAGAAGAGAAATAGTCTTAAAATGAAAGACGCAGGCGGTTGATATCCTTTTGTGGCATGTTTTACGCATCACAATAAAATGTGTGTGTGAGTCAGTGTGTGCATGCCCTTGACCCCTCCGTATGTAGGTGTTGTGAGAGTGTTGTGTATGGTAAGGGCACTTCGCCCTGCTTATGTCACTGCACCCACCTCCTGTTCACTGGAACGTCGCCCTCTGTGTGTCCGTGACAAGCAGCAAACCTCCCAAATGACGCAGACATGCTGCCACCTTGCCGCCTCGCTCTGGGCATGCCCAATAAAGCTTTCCATGTGCACACACGGGTAAACAGATATTCACAAGTCCTACACCTCAGTACATAAGGGCAGGTCATTCCATAAATTTGTGATCACGATTGTGTATCATTTGTTCACACCCTACATTGTTTTTTATTAACAATACGCACTAAATGTCATCTTATTTCAGCACATTAGTCTTGGAAAGCGCCAGCTCCCTGTATGATTTTCGCTCTTATTTTTTCTTATCCTTGTTTCATCTCTTTCACAAGCACACACATGCTGATGGTGGCAGTTTGGAGATGGGTGAAAAACAGTAGCGGACCACTGGTTCATACTACCCAGTGCTCTGAAACCAGGCTACCTAACACACTGTGTCATTACTCAACACACACTCTCTCATCCATAACAGCCACTGACCATCTCCTGCCACAATTGTTTATGTAAAGCGGCAGAAAATCTGTAGTCAGTTGTCACGTCACATCAACTACCAAGAACAGTGTGAACAGTTTGACCTCAACGATTCCACTACAGATAGTACATGAGGAACTGAGCAATTATCTCAAGCGAGATTCTTGTATCTCAAGGGGGACACTCAGTTTATCTGTCTCTGTTAAACCGTCACTATATAAGGAATTCTTATCTGCTGGTTCCCCAAAGGACTACCTTGTTAACGGAGGCACCCATTTACAAAGAAGACTGACTCAAGTCAGGTTTGACATAGGCCCCAGTCCAATAGTCAGGACACACATTTGACAGTGCCTTGTTACTGCTGTGTTTTGAGACGCTCCGCCCCCGCTGTTCCCACACAATGCAACCACAACAGGATCAAGTCCCATCCGAATCAAACGTGTAAATATTTGTAAGATGCCTCACCTATCATGTCAGTCTGACCAATGACATTTTAGCAGTGTTTGTTATTGTGTGCATGCCCACTACCTGAGTGTTGGGAGTTTTATCTGCTGCTATTTTTAGTTTAGCAAGTAACCCCCATAAATAGAGACTATATAACATTAAGTTTCAGTCCCTGTTTGGTTTTGCTTTGCTGCTCGCCCACACATTCTCTAGTGTGCGCTCCCTCTCCTCTCCATCTCTTTCTCTTAGCGTTTGTTTTAATCAAAATTTCCATCCCTAGTTTCAATTAGGAAGCCAAATGCTTAACGATAATTTCTCGGGTGAGGTGCGAAAGAGAGAGAGAGAGAGAGAGAGAGAGAGAGAGAGAGAGAGAGAGAGAAGACACCTAAAAACCAAAACATACATGAAAAGGCATGTTAGGTTATATGGTAAAAACTGCACACACAGACACACGCAAATTGCATTTTCCCAAAATGCATTGGAAAACAGACAAGAAAGATGACAAGCTCACAGTTGAGCCAGTGCTCACTTTTAGAAGTGGCTACTGCCCTTTCAGAATCTTGCTCGGCCGACCAGTATATTCTTGCTTATGTGAGTGTGTGAGCTCATGCATCTGTAAATGGTTGTGCAGGAGCAAGAGCCGCAAGTGAAAGGAATTGAGCGGAGAGGAGGTGGCAATATGGTAGCAGCTCTCAGTGTACACTTTGTCATTTTCAGTCATGAGGGCCTCTCATGCATTCTGGTTGAAGAAGAGGGGGAGGAGGAGGAGGAGGAGGAGACTTATCTAGAAGCTGATAAGACTGCTCAGGCCTTTCTCAAATGATACCAAAATGATTTTAATTTCTAGTGAGAGCAGAAGAGCTTTGAATTTTATCTCTTTTTCTTTGCCAGAATCAATTTCTTTATCTCTTACCATCCCGCCTCCCCATATGGCTCCCCTCATCTTCCCTCCTGACTCGCTTCTTCACCTCATTGTCTATGAAGTTTTCCCCAAAATATCTTTTTATACACATGCAACTGTCAGTCTCCATCTGGGGCTGCTGGTTAAGTGAGTGTGAGTGCTGATTTCTGTGTGTGTTGGGAGCGTGTTAATATACAGAGGTCATAGGGTCAATGTTTAACACCCAGGCACTGTATGACCAAGCTTTGAATCAGAAAAGTGAACCAAAAAATCTTGTCTTAATTGATTTGTGTGTATGCGTGTTTGTGTGCATTCTTATGTGTGTGCACGCATGTTTTGTGTGCACTTGTGCTCCGTGAACCAGAGAGCTCGGGTCAGATGCCTCCAGTGTTGGGCTTAAAGCTGCTTTGAATGGGCCAGGCTGTGCTCATCTTCTGTCTAATCTTTCTGCTCTGGTGAGTGTATGGAGGAGGAGAAAAAATCCATAGTCTTTTCATCCTCCTGTGACCACTGTGCCTGTGAGACAGCAGCCGTGGGAATGGAGATGGATACAGGCAGCCCTGCCTCTGACCTCCCTCTACTCCGACACAAGGGTGGAGATAAACAGGGCCACAAGGATCGCTAACGTCTTTCTTTCTCAGGCACACACAGACGCAAGCGCACACACTCATACCGACACACACACACACACACACACACACATACGCACAATGGCACCGACATCTCATTAAAGCAATAGTAGTTGAATGTTGCAACAGCAGTGTGCCACTGGGAGAGAGGTCTATTAGGGATACTATCAAGAGACGGGGAAAGGAAATGAGAGTTGGTGTGCTCGTTCTGTGCGCATCTAATTCTGGTATAGCATATGTGTTTGACATATGTCTAATTTTGACCCAGGGATCCGGACAAGGAGCCAACATTAATACTTATTGGCTGAATCATTATGATAATGTAGAGGCTTGAGAGTTAATAAAATAATTCCTACAATAAATATTACTGAAAGCGTGAGTGTGTGTCGGGGAGAAAGAGACTTGCTCTCATGCGATTCTATGTGTATGTCCAAAAGTGAGAAAGACAGCAGAAACAGACGGCAGGCGGTTCATCCTAAATTACTCTTCCCTCCTCTCTGTTTCCTGGGGGTTTTGGAGTGATACTCCCCTTTTGCTCCCTCGCTCCCTCAGCTGTCACAACCCGTCACCACAACTATTCCACTTGAGGCGCAGGGATGGAGGGAAAGCTTTGTCCCTCTCCATCACCCTCCTTTCACATCCCTTTCTCTAATTGTTGAGGCATACTGGGTTGTATATTGAGAATGCATTTATGTGTATCCTTTCTACCATGACCTATTGGTTTAAGGACACGACAGGAAACTAATGATGTTTTAGTTTTTGCTAACAAGAGTCTCATACTGTAGAATGTCAAATTGGAAAGTAAACACAGAGTCATTCCTTTGGTCATGGCTAGTGTCCATAGAGATGCATGTGTCTTATTATGGTTTGTCAGGGGTCATTAGTGTAATCCAAGCAGACAGAAGTTTATACTCAGAGAAGTGCGCCATAGTATTCTCTTTCTGTTTGTGTCTTTTTTTTTTTTTTTAGTATCTATATGCAGCTGCTTCCGATAATGTCATCCTACACTGCTCTCCGCTCCTCGCAACCAGAGACTATCAGCTGTGAACTCATCGCTCTCCTTTAATGGCCAGGTCGCAGAGAGGAAGAAAAACCTAAGAACATTGCAAAGCAGTGAAGATGTTGTGTATGTTCAAGTAGAAAGGCAGCGCAAGTGTGTGTGTGAGAGAGAGAGAGAAAGCGAGAGAGGAAAAAAAAGTGTTTCTTTAGTTCTGAGAAAGAGCGCAAACCAGGACTGTGGGTCTTTCTTGATTTCTGTTTTTGTCTCTGCCACAACATTCTTTCCCAGGGGTCACACACCCTTCTGAGGCAACAAAAAGACGACAGCTAGGTGACCAACTGAGTTCACAGCTCGGTCTGGCCTGGCGTGTCTGTGTTACCCTTCAGAGAGTAACCTCTCGACACATGGCCATTAACTGAACATGCCTCTTCAGTACAGTACTGACACGCAGAAATGTGCCGCTCCTCAGCCTCCACACTTTCAGACTCAGTCACTACATTGTGTCTACAGAAAGCCCTCCTCTGTCAGGTCTTTGAGGCCGTGTACTACCAAGGGTGACACTACCCAAACTCTGTAATTATAAAACGCAGAGAGCATTCCTCAGCCTGGTTAGCCAGAACTATGAGAGAGAGGGACAAATATTTACTCCCCCCACCCCTTCCCTCTGTTCCTCCTCCTTTAACCCACCCCAATAATTTAACAGTAAGAGCAACTCAGCCTTGTAAACACAATAGTTATGTCTGCGCTCACAGAGCCATGAAGCAGACATACAGGCTCCACTACCCCTGCAGCTACTACTAATACAGGCTCCTCTCCTCTCCTCTCCTCTCCTCTCTTTCCTCTATTACCACTCTATAAAGCTAAAGTTTGGATGTCTTGACATTCAGCTTTCAGAATATTTTATTTATTTATAGATTAAATGAGGAACGACAGAAACTCAATGGGATATTTACAGCACAGTACATTTTGTATTAGTGCTGGATTTAAATGTTTCTTTGTAACTGGACACAATGTCTTTCACAAGGATCTTGAATGTAAAAAAAAACCCTCTATATAACTTTGTTTTTATCTTTCTTCCTTATCAATATTTATTCTCCCATGCTGCATATACAGTCCATGGAGGCTGCAGCAGGGTATCTTGGGAATCCATTACACAGAGGGTAAGTCAAACCACAACACTTGGCACAAATAATACTTGAGATACTGAAATAATGTACAGTGCAGTACTGAAGTTGGGTTAAAAAATAAAATTAAACACACCGCCTCTTAGATCCTCCACACTTCTCTATATTAAGACATTCTGTCTGTCCTCATAAACTAAAGATCCATACATTTTCAAACTTTAAGGTCAAAGGGTAGTGCTTTTACCTTCACACTACACCTAGTGTAAGGAGCAACAGACTTCTTTTTTCTTATGTCTATATACATGTAAACTAGCTACATTTAATTTCTGATACCAACCATTTTACAGAAATATATTCGTGCTGTGTTCAGTAGGACAATCCTACGAAGCTGAAATCAATACATTAGTGAGGTGTCAGGAATACACCAGCAAATTAAGGAAGTGATGGCCTTAATAAAATCTGTATTTTCATTAATGTGATACCAAATAGTGTTTTAATTGGCCGAGCCAAGGGAAACATAAGCCTTGTGTGCTGCAGTGCACAGCCCACACAACTGAGGACGTGTGTGTGTGTGTGTGTGTGTGTGTGTGTGTGTGTGTGTGTGTGTGTCAGACATGTATTAATAGGATGCTCCACCAGACTGTTTGTCTTAACACTTTGTAAACAGCATGATGATATCTCAGGCTTTAATTTCTGTGTCTGTGCATGCATTATGATGATCGTGTTTTGATTGAATATCCTAACTCATTTTAATTAAATACATAATATGGAGAATAGCAACTTTTGGTGCGAGCGTTCCTGTCTGACAGCAAGAAACTGAGAGAATGGTATTGTCTCAAAAGCTATTTGTGTTTGATGTTAACGCACAAGCACAATGCATTAAGCCTGGAATGTAAGTAATGTGCACTTAGACATAGAGCCCCAGCTACACTGTGTGGACAGCAAGCGTTTAATGTGCAGCAATAACTCTGTTAGGCTGCTGCTTCTCATTGCCTCTCTTTCACCCTGCATCTTCTCTATCTCTCTTCCCATTGTCACTCTCTGTATACATTTCTTAAATGGTGCACTGGTGTGAAAGATGAAAGATGAGAGAGGACACTGCAGGTCTCTTCAGAGCTATTTACTGTGTGCCATTCTGTCTCCCTCTGGTCCTGTTTGTCTGAGTGAAGCGAGATACTGAAAATACTCCAGAAACATTTGATATGATGCAGTGGTACCGGCCGACTTTCATTCTTGCTTTACAAGAATACTGAAACATGTTGTGATTCAAGAGTGGAGCTGAACGCCATCAGTACAAATGCAGGCCTGGCCTCCACAGAGGACCCGCATCCTGGGTGAATGACTGTGAGAGCTGCTGTATGGCAGGATGAAGTGTGTTCATTTCCTTATTTATTGACTCACTTGCTTTTCTCTGAGTGTTTGAAATTAATAACAGCCAGCAGAAATCAGACAGAGGGATGAAAATCAGCACTTTCCCTGCAGTGAAGCCATTCATCAAGCTAACGAGGGGGAGAATAGGAGTGGAGGAGGAAGGGAGGGGAAAAGTGACGTTTGGAGAGGGAGCAGAGAGCGGGAGGGAAGCAGGTGCAGTGTGAGGCACTGGGGGGGAGGACGGAGGGAGGGAAAGTGACGTTGGGAACAGAGGCGATGGGAAGGAAGCTAAGTTTGTTTGGGAGGAGGAGGAGAGTCATTTGGAGGATAGCAGGGCAGACAGAAGAGGAGGAGCTGTGTGTCACTCCAAAAGAGATAGAAAGAAAGACAAGTTTGACATTGGAGTATAAATAGAGAGGGAGGAGAGAACCAGAGAACGCAGACAGTTTCTTCTGGACTGGACGACTGAGGGATTGGCACAGAGATCAAGGCAATATAGAAACTATGTCCATGCCTTTGCTGATTGCTAATGAGTGGATCCTGTGGCTTAATAGACCTTTATTACAGCTATGTTAAACTAAGTGGCATCCGGGCTCCACAAACAGTGAGCAAACTAACAGCGATATTGCCTCATGATGATGAGGATTGAGGCAGATACAATACAGAGATCTCCTTCACTGTCCACAACAGTAGTATTTCACTCCCCTTCCTTTCACTGGTGGGTGACCTGGCCTCTCCTCAAAGCCTTCGCCCTTGCGATGGCTTGGTCCCATGCCGCTCCACCTCCCCAACAGTCCACCAGAGACCCAACAGTATCTCACACCCAGAGTAGGGCTGACTAAGCACTTACTGCTGAGCCTCTCTTCTCAGAGCGAGAGAGGCACGCCATGCTGAGAACTCTGCCACAGGAAAATAATTAGCAAAGTGGAGCTCTGCCCAAACACACTGGGCTAAATCTAGTACCACTTCACAGACAAATGCAGCCATAAATCTTTCCCTTTCTTTCTTTCTTTGCTAGGAGAGTATCATTCTCAGAGGAATACAATTTTAGTCTCTTGTTTAAGTTTCATGTTTATGCTTACACATTTAAATTGAATCCTTTGTAATGCAGGATAAATGTAGGATAACTCCAGAGAATGTGGCTACCAGTAAGTATATACAGTCTCCTGATGAAAAAGTGCTCAGTGAAAGCTATGAGCTGCTTTGCGCTCTTTCCTCAGTCTGAGTCGGTTCAATCTGACAAACGTGTGCTTGGTGCCTTGTAGTGACGCAAACTGTGCCCATCTCACTGTACATGGATATCTGTATTTTTAACTTTAAAGTTAGACCACAGTGTCTTTGGTCACCAAGGCTAAATATAGTCAGCTCCTCCTGAGCAGTCTCCAGTTTCTCACTCCTTTCCGAGAGGCAGGTGGAGCAGAGAGGGAGGGATAACACCCCATCTTGAATAAATCATCCCTCGACTTTTGACCCATTTGAAGCAGGAGGTTGTTTTTGTACTTCTGTGCTGCCCCCCTTCTTTCTATGGCCTCTGCACCCCTCCTCTGTCTCATTCATTTTCTCCTCCACATGACAGGTCAATCCGGATCGATTTCATCTGCCCTCGACGACTGTGACCAACATCCTGGCACCCAGAAATAGAGGTCTCTGTGATAGAAGAGCCTCCGGCCAACCGTTACTGTTAGCACGAATCTCTGAGAAGGGTTGAGTGAGAGAGGACGGCGGAATGAGAGGAAAGAGGTAATTTTCTGCACAGACGAACTACACTGATATAAGGAAGCAAAAGACACTTGTGATGATGGGAAATGGATGGTTGTGATGAGATGTGGTGTGTGGGCGACACTGTCTCAGCAGGTTTCACTCAAACCACCCTGCCACACATCGGCCATATTGTTGGTGGCCTTGCCTACCTGTTACAGTATGCTTATGTGATCACACATTCAGACACACACATAAACGCACACGAGCCTGCTTCCCCAATCTATATTTGCACTCCACTCTCTTTCTCACAGCCTCTTTCACACACTTAGAGTACATATACACACACCTGGTGTTTTATCTTTGTCAGCATATTCTGGGTCCTTCGACTCCCTGCTGGGCTCTGAACTCCAGTATCTCTTTGCATGGCGAACCCCTGAGGTGTGCCTGCCTTCATAACACCCACACCAGTCGCAGGTGAGACACACTGGCAGTCTCATACCAACGTTAACCTCTCTTTATCGCCTCGCCAACTCAACATCTCACTGTGTAAATACACTTGTGCCTGGAAAAATCTTTTTCTCTTGTATTGGCGGGGTAGAGGCGCGGTGACATGGCGTCCTGGTGGCGTCTAAGCAGTCCTGGCCGGAGTCAGGACACTCTTTCCCCAGGCAAGGACACCGAGACCTGGCTCTCCATCTCCATCACTCAGCCTGTCCTCCTGGAGGTACGTGGCCAGACTGCTCATTGCCCCCCCCTCCTCATATGCATGGATTTGCATAAAACAAAGACATGGCTCTGCCTGCAACGTCTGCCATAGTTGAAACCGCTAAGAACAGGATTGACCAGACCACATCGCACACAGCCCCTCTAAGCTCGGCTGGCAGGTTGTCAGAGCGCAACATCAGTATAGCGCAGCGGCATGGCAAGGGAACTGAGATTTACGAGGCTGACTAAGATAGACACCCTCATGGTTTTCCACTTTCATTCGTTTAACATCCGTTCCCTTGGCATTGTTTATATTCCACACCCCTCAGCAGTGAGCAGAGGGCACCTAATTCACAGTGATGACGTGGGAGGAGAATCAGAGCACTTAAAACACTTCATCTAAAGATGATTTGTCCTTGTCTTCCCTGATGGCTTTTGTCCTGCTTCCCCTCCTGAAGTTAAGTGGAGATGGAGAAAGGCCAGTTACTGATCCCACGCCCCACTTAGACACAGTCAAGTAAATAACACTGGATACAAATACATGTACACACAAACACAGACACACACGCGTACATATACGTACGATCGACTTCACCAAGGTGGGAAGTTTATGAAGACAACCTCAAACCGTCATGTGTCATGACCAAGCACATCACACAGGGTTTGCTATGGAACAATCATTGAAACCATTACAGGAACAATTGGGTTTGCAATATACATTTGCCCAGGTTCCTCTCTGTCTCTGTGAATTGATTTCAGGACTAGAAGCTTATTCTTCACTCCGCCTGTCTCTTGCTGTCCGAGACACTCTCTGCTTTTTCTCTCCACCTTTTTCACACAAAACCTGAACATGTAATTTACATTTGAATGAGTGGCTATAATCTGCTGGCTGTGCTGTTGATCCGGGATGACTGCAAACTTCATATCTGTGTTGTGTGTCTTTATTTTGTCTTCATGGATTTAAATAAGGTGGGAAAATGCATGCAGCACTTGGCAAAGTTGTGGAATCGGGGGAGATAGAGGGAGACATGATGGGGAGAGATATTGCCAACATAAAGAAGGTGTGTGCGTATTAGCATATGAATGGGAATTGACAAACTATGGTACATTATGTGACCATTATGGAAGCCTCACTGCCATGTGTATTATGCTATAAAACGCTGTATGTGGTGACTGTATCCACTCTCTATTTAAAATCAGAATCTAATATTAATGAATAGTTAATATGGATTTCATTGTGTAGGTATATAATAGGAAAATAGAAACATGACTAGTAATAATACTATATAAAATTATGTTTGATATTATTTGTACAGCTGTGATCATTCTTTTAAAGGACTAGTATTTTGTGGACATGTTTTGTTATGAAGTTGAAATTACAGTGGAAAGAAAAACAAAAAAGCTGAGAGAGATCAAGTAAGAAGTGTTTTACCTCAGAGAGCCAAGGGCACGGAGGAATGGGGCTTGAAATCACAGGTGGAGGAATTTTCTCGATGACCTAAAGGAGCAGATAAGATTGGACAAAACATATAAGAATAGATAAATGAATATCAAGACAAATACAAGTGCTGTCTTCTGCTCTACCTCCATTGTTTCTTCTGTTTCTGTACTGTGTGTCACTCTCTGACGCCCTGTCAGACACAGACACACACACACACACACACACACACATACAGAGGCGCACAAACAATCACAAAGAAACAAGTAGATCCATTCTGAGTGAGATTCACTCTCACCTTGTCTGTCTGGTGAAACACAGTACATGTATCATAGTAAGCGTTTGATGCAGAGGGAAATGTAAAAATTTGCATGCAAATAGATTTTACAGGCAGAACCCATGCATCAAAACACTGTAACCACAAGAGATAAAACTAAAATATCTAAGCATACAGTGTGGCGTCGCACAGAAAAGGCAAAATAGTTTTATGCCAAGGCCTTTATACTAATTCACTCAATTACATAATTAATTGTTCTAAAAGGGAGGGAATTTATTGTGCAGAAAAATAAACAGTGGAGGACGGTATAATGCCTTGCCTTCTATAGACACTTTCATAAGCACTCCCCTCAAAGCACACACAAGTAAGCATGTTGCTCTAGGCAGGTCCAAATAGACTTTTTCATATTCCCTATAAATGTTGCTACACTAGAAACATTAGCTTAGCCCTGTGCACTGATGCCAAGCAGGGTCCCTTTAAAACGCGGTGGAAAATAACAGTTGTGGAAATACTTTGCCCATACACTGCAGTGAAGGAAATTTTAAATCATTGGATTTTCAAATAAATGTCACATAACTCAGTTCTACAGAGTATATAGAACCTGCAGGAACACAGCAGTGATGCAGCAGAACAATATTAGCACCACAGCAGAAAAACAAGTAATTGCATCTAAATCACAGAGAGGAAACTTTCATCAGAGTGACAGATAGCGTGGTTTTGAAGACATTTTAAAAACTATGTTAACAGTGCTGAAAGGGTAAGAACTTATGCTAGAACTTATGCCTCCGCACTAACAATTACTAAAGAGCTAAATCAAGATTACACCAGACATGTTGGTACTTATCACATGTTACAAATGTATGGAAATGTCTCATTTATGTTGTAAGACATGCTTTATTTCTCCTGGTGTTTTGTCATTCTCTACTATGGCGTTATATAGTTGAGTACACTGTAGGTGCCGAGGAGAGAAATATGAGGGAAAAAAATCTCCAAGCTAAAGAAAATTGCTGAATATTGATCATTGTTCTTCTCAGTAAATGACTAAATCCTCATTGGATGTGTTTCTCATGTCTATTGCTCTGCTTTAGCTCTGCTTTAGCTCTACATTTCATAAAAAACATGCCTAAAAGTTACAACTGTGGGTAAAAAATTACTTAAAATGCCAGTAAACATTTATGGAGTGATGTAATAATACAGATAATTTTAGAAATGTGAAAAACATATGCCACTTTGAAAGACTAAAATCCCTCTTAAATATATACATACATACAGTGTATATGTATTTATATATATATGTGTGTGTGTGTGTGTAGTGTGTATATATCTATATATATCTTTATATATCTATATATATGTATATATCTATATATATATGTATATATATGTGTGTGTATACATATATGTGTGTATATATGTATATATATGTGTGTGTATACATATATGTGTGTATATATGTATATATGTATATATATGTGTGTGTGTGTATACATATATGTGTGTATATATGCATATATATGTGTGTGTGTGTATACATATATGTGTGTATATGTATGTATGAATATATATATATATTTTTTTAACTCTGTCACCTTTTGTGCAATGGGACTGCTGAGAGATGGTGTTGCATTTATTTAAGTCACAGGCTCTTGGTTTGGGTCAATTTACAGACATATAAAATTACCCCAGAAAGTCCCGACCACCTCATTACCAACATAACCTGCAGCCGGTCTTTCAAGGACAACTCTCTAATGACACCGCACGTATCTGCTTAATGTCTATTTGAAACACGTGTGACTTTCTGCCAAAAAGAAAGAAATAAATGTATAGAAAGAGCAAAGTGTACTCTGATAAAATAAGCAGCTAAATTGATCCCTGATGTCTGTTTAATTCTAAAGGAGTGAGTGTTTCTGTACTGTAGCTCTCATATACACTGTAAAGTGAGAGGAGGGGTTTTTTGTCTCTGTATCTGCTATGAATCTGGACAGACCATTCACAGATGTTGCTGCCACCTGGTTGTGCTGAGACACCTGAATATTTTTACTGTTAACTCCCTGCACATTCAGTATATCCTCTATCTGCATTGCTGTTTTTCAGAGCCAAACTCACAAAGTGATTTGTCACTGTGTAAAAAAAAAGTTACAAAATCCTCATTTATGAATACACTAAAACCGTGGCCCTGTGATGGACTTGCAACATGTTTAGGAATATAACCAGTGTATATACTGTATGTTTGGAAAGGCTTCAACCCTAGTAACCATTAAAAGATTAAAAATAAAAGAAGAAAGAAGGAATGGGGTAAAAGGTTAACTTTTCATCATAAATGCACACTGCCCAGATTGTTACACTTAAACAGGATCTGAACTTGAATCTTCTCAGATGTTTAAAATGACAACATGAAAAAAGAAAAATGTTTGGCAGCATAAAACTTAACCTGCCAGGCTTCAGCCAAGTGCTATGTGTACCCTGTTCCACATATTTGTATAGGTAACACTGTGCCAACATAGTGCCACATGTGAATACATAAACTCCTTTTGTGTATTTAAACCTACCTTACATGAGTTACACACACACATTAACAAGAAACACTTCAGCTAAAAGTTGTCTTTGCGTTAAAGTAATTAGATTTTGTTCAAATCCTCAGAAACATACTTATCTAACAAAAAAGTATGCTGCGAGAGCGTAACTATCTAAGATAGTGGCGAAATACAGGAAATGGGTTAAAAAAAAATTGGCGGTGACTAGTCTTGTATTTACTGTGTACTGTACCATGTCGGATGTGCATGTATATCTTATTCAGTGGGTTCTGGGCAGAGGAAATGAGCATGAGCTCTCCAGGGCAGGGATTACTCTAATGACTTTGAGAGCAGCCTTGTGCGCTGTAACTTTTGACCTCTGCTCATCCTCTTCTCCAAAGACGACAAGACAGGCACACACACACATGAACAGACACATACTCACACACTGACACATACACAGGCACTAATCGACCTCGCACACAAGCCGCCGTGAGTTAAGAGATGCAGAATCACACACAAACAGCAACACAACAGATCCTCTCCAGCCCTACCTCTGCCACTATCTGAAACCTGTAAGAATTCAGACCCCGACCAGATCTTATTTTTGGGTCTGTCAGTTGGCATACTGCTTACTTGAGTGAACATCATGCTGCATCTTATGCTGTCAGCCCACATAGCGCCAACGTTCCATATGAGTGCATCATTGGAAAATCGATAGATTTATCACTTACATAAGCATTGCGCGCTGGTGCCACAGATATAACAGAAAACATCTTTTGCAAATCTGATCCGTCTTCACGCAAATGTCATTTAGCTTTGAGATTTAAGTATTTGAGTCATGTAAATGCCAGGATACAGAGGAACACAAGGAACATCATGCTGTGAAACAAAAGGCTGGGGCAAATCTATGCAGGGCCATTTATTGTGTGTGTATTTGTGTTTGTGCTGGTGCGTGTGTTTCCCTTTCTAGTCTCTGTGTGGTGAGTGTGTTTCCAGTTCTAGTGCATGGACATTAGAGGTCTAACTGATCTATACCAATAAGGAAACAATCAAAATAAACAAGCTAAAGCGTCTAACAGGGCAGCCTTCAGACAGAAACCAAATTTTAATTTTTTACATGCCACTCTAAACACATCAAAAAACCCACCACACAAATGCATGGCCTTAGAGAAGCAAAGCCTAAAAAAATGTTTTCTCTTTGAAATGGCAAGTACAGAAACATGTTCTTTAAAGGGGGGGAAACACAAACAATTATCCTCCCTGAAGTCATTCAGTACATTGTTGTGGTTAATATGAAATATCAAAATACAGCAGCGCTACCGCTAAGATCAAATAGATGTAATTAGATAAATTGAGGAAGAAGGAGAGCGGCTTGGCTGCAAATTGCATGGTGTGTGCATGCTAAGACCCAACACTGGCACAGCTGCACGGAGCTGCACTCACGATTTATCATCTCTACATCGCAGGAGCCAGTGGCCCACACCACTATTAATCATCAGCAAAATCATTTAATTCAGCCCAAGCCCGACTATTGTCTCAGTCTCTCCCCTCACTCTGGGCAAATCAGCCACCACAGCAGCAGTGAGCACCTCCGAGGAAATCAAACAAAACAGAGTGGGATACAAGTGTTGGGTTAAAACTGGCTTTTCTTTTAAATTTTTTTATTTTTTGATGAGCTGTTTAGCACATCATCAGTGGCAGATGGTGCAGAATATGGCTTTTTTTTGTAAATTTAACAAGTATGAAATTTGTATCTGCAAAGACTACTGTTCAGTGTAGAATAACAGTTGATCCCTCAGTGCTTTGTTAACACACTGACAGTGTGGTTAATTCTTGTGAACGGTGCCATTGGTGTATATCCTTTGCTCACCCGAGCTGCGGCTAAGTTGCAGAAAGCTGACAATCCTGACTGAATCTGTCCTCAGAAACCTTGGTGTTTCTTCAAAGTGTATTTTGGCACATTGGTCTTCCTGTTTCAACAAACAAATTGTTCTGGAACAGTGAAACAAGATGCCCACAAGGCTATTCCTTGTCCCTGAACTTACAAAAGAACTTTTCCTCTTGTCTTTCAGAAAAGTGGCCTTTTCACTTAGTGCACCAGTGCAGTGCAAAAGTTATGTTGAAAGAAGTCAAAATGAGATGTCTAAACACCAACTGAAACACAAGATTGGGAACAGCAGTACTGAGAGTCTTCTGCCCACCGCGGCAACTGACTTACATTGGCACCTTCTCCAGCGCCCCCTCACATGCCTGACATGACTGTGCCCTCACTGCACCCCCTCTTGGTGAGCATGTCTGCTCCAGGCCAACATCCAGGCCCCACTGACAAACAGGATAAAGCGGGGTGAAATTGGTAAAGCCAAACAATGACAGGCTAATGACAGTGAGCACACAGTGTCTTAAAAACACAGACAGCGGGGACACACATACACAGATCAGGAAGCAAGAAATAAGGCAAGTGGAGGGTGCAAATATAGAACATGCATAGCCACAAGAAATTCACATAGAGATGTCATCCTTGCATACTGTCATTCAAGGAAGCACACACACCCGCGCGCACACACACACACACACACACGCACACACTTATTTAAATTCACAGACATGCATGCACACACCCACACAAAAGCACATACAGGCACAGAGGGAGAGAGAGAGAGAGAGACTCACACACATAATCACTAATCACAGGTTATGTTTTACAATAAAATGAATGTGGACCAAAATATTTTAAATAGAATGTGCAAAGATAATATTTCAGAATTTGATTATAAAGATGATTTAGAATGGAAATGGAGTTGAAATAATGAAACAAAAATGGCAACATGTAATGTTGTAAAAATGTATATTGTGAAAAGGAGTTTCCATTCAAAGTTAATTTGGTGATTTTGAAGAAAAAATATGAAACCTGTATTAGACAATAGCGTGTGAGAACAAAAGTGCATTCAAATGTAGGCCATTGCCTGTCTTAATCGTTGTTTGTGGTTTCACCAACTTATCTGTAACACCGGACTTATATCTCCACATTTTAGCACTCAAGCGTCAAAATGGAAAACGTGTCTAAACCCCAATTTCTGTTCAAGTTTTGCTTCATTGGTTTGTGTGAATTTATAGTGTTGTTAAAAAAAACAACGTGTCTGATTCGTTCAGGGTGACCGGTTATTAAATTAGTGTTGGAAGAGACCACATTAAAAAGGGCGACAACAGCGAATATAAAGAGTGTTAAAATGTAGTGCAGTATTACCTCCATCATGTTTTGATTCTAGTTTCAATCACAAAAGCAAAAAATCTCAAGACAAGTCAAAAGAAAAGTGGGAAACTTATTGAAGACAATTACATACATTTATTGCATATCATTTAATTGTATGAAATGAAAAACGAGCACATATGAACATCACATATGGTTAGTGAGTGAAATAATTTTGCACAGCAAAATATATATATATATATATATATACTATAAGATGAAAGATTAATTAACATATTTTCAAGATTTATTGGCGAATGGTTCTCCCTCATTTTGTACATGCAGGGTGTCAATCCCTGACGATCTAACAATGTCCAGACATTATTGATTATAATAATTGTTATTGCTTTGCAAATATTGAGTTCGTTTAAGACAAAACAACAGTCTCTCCTGAACTGATAATAAAGTATCAAAATGTTACGATTAAGTCGTAACAGAAAGTCAAACATATCTTCTTGAGATGTGGAGAATAACTAACTTTTCCTTTAACCTCCACATTACTACAGGCGAGAATTTTAGTGCATTTCAGTCCAAAATACGTCTGTTCGTTGAAGACACACATTTCCAAAAGCGTGGCAATTTGACTTCGGCTGTGGGAATTATCTTCTCCAACAATACTTTTTGAAATACAATAGTGAAATGTGTGACGGACACCAATACAGCCCTCATACTTCTGTTTGAAGCACATGCTGCAAAAGCGCTGTTTATGCACTGCACAATGCTGCTCCTTGCATAAATTGGAGCCGAGCCAATTTCGGTAACCCAATGTTAAAAAATACTTTTGTGCAGCAATCTCCTTATTAATTAATCTATTTATGCTTCAACCTGTAGCACGTTTTCTCTTGCAACCTAGATATACAACTTTGTACTTAAATTACGCTTTAAAAATTATTCAAAGGTTTGTCAAATGCAGAATGGAATATCTTTAAATAACAATATATGCTTTAAGCAACAGACTAAACTTCCAGGAAAGGGATTGGTGATTTCCTTAATAGTGAAGTCTTTTCTTTTCCCCCTCGCACCAGGATCCCCGCCGATCAACTTCCATCAGGAATGCATATCGCATTCACTGCAGCCTAATGACAGCCGATGGTGGTGCACTTCAACACAGCTGAAAAGCACTTGTATAGATTACAAAGGGGGTGGGGGGAAGGGTGGGGGGGGAGTCCTGTCACTTTTTTGTTGCTGTCCAAAAAAGTGAAGAGGCCATAAATGAAGTATGAATGCCATGCTGGAGTCATCCGACAAAAAGGACATCTTCAAGCACAGAAAGGAAAACCATACATGTCCAGCATGCAGGGCAGTTCAATAACACATCTCTTTAAAAACAATGAATAGTTTGTAATGAATATAGTCTTTTGTTGCTCAACACAATAACAAGCAAACGCATGAGATGAGGTGGCGTCAAACGGCAGGCTCGCAATCCTCCAAGTTTGGCAGACAAAAAACGAAAGGTAAAAAAAAAATGACCAAAAACATATTGTCGATGAATGCAGTTTTGACAGGGATCTGTACACTGAATTAAAAGTAAAATGATGAAAAAGGGCAAGTTGATGAACTTCAGAAGAGTATACTTAGTGCTCGCATGCACACTTCGTATACTGCGGCATAAAGTTGGATCAACTTTCAAAAATCATATTTTACTCAAACGCTGCAAATCTAATGAACAACGATGAAAAAAATCTTGACAAACAGGCTATGCATAATATACTGAGTATGATAGCAAAAAGTAGATGAAAGTTTTCTGAATATGCCCCTCCAAATCTAAAAACAGTCGCAGACTCTCGTTTTCAAAAAAAAAAAGTATAAAATCAAAAAAGTTGACAAATTAGTTCCTGGTCTAGTAGGCATTTGCGCCAAATGAAAAATGTTTCATAATGAAAACTTTTTTTAAGCGGGAGTGAGTCTAACTCATCTGATATTCTTTTTTTTTCAGGATAATGTCGAGACTCACATGAAAAACTCCGGGGATGAAGGGTTGTTGTCGCTGCTGGATCCATTTTCTCTGAAGCCGTTGCTGATGAGCTTCTCATACTTTTCTTTGTACGCGTCCCTCTCCCGGACCAGCCTGGAGATCTCCTGCTTTAGGTGATCGACCTGCTGGATGAGTTGCGTCTTCTCTCCCTCCAGGACGTGCCGCTGCTGGACCCGCTTGTACCGGCAGGACTGAGCGTAGCCTCTGTTCTTTAGGGTCCTCCTCTTCTGTTTCAATCTGATCACTTCTTCCTTGCTGACCCCCCGTAGCTGCCGGTTGAGCTCCCGCACTGACATGGTGACCAGCTGGTCGTCTGAAAACCGATCATCCAAGCGCATGTGTTGGTGAATTGTCCCAGAAGTGCCGTTGGACTGGACGCCAGGTGCCTGGTGGTGGCTGCTGCTGTGGTGGTGATGGTGGTGGTGGTGGTGTGGCGCTCCGTTCTGAGCGGCTGCCGCAGCGATGACTGCCGACACCACCGCCGCGGCGGACCCCATCTCTTCCCCGGCCATGGTGCCTCCTGCTCCGGCTGCGCCAGCAAACTGCTGGCCCCTGGCATAGCCATCGAACGACTGGAGCTGGTGAGTGCTGTTGATCAGCGCCTCGACTGCGTCTTCGGGGCTGAAGCCCAGCGCCTCTGGATTCAACTGCTGTTGATAACTGGACATCCAGTAGAAATCCTCTATGTGTGTCTTCTGCTCGCTCCCCGAGCCCGGACTGGGTGCCGAGAAGCTTGGGGAAGGGGGCACCGAGCTGCACGGCGTGCTCATCGGGGTGGAAGACAAGGATCCCCCGGCGATAAGGCGACTGCACTGGCTGATGTTGCGATCGGGCTCCACCGGCTCCTTTTTCACTTCAAACTTCATCAGATCGAAGTCATTAACATATTCCATGGCCAGGGGACTGGTGGGCAGGTCGGAGTTGCTCATTGCCAGCTCTGATGCCATCCTCTTGCTGCTGACAGTCCTCCAAACGGGGTGAAGCGCAGCTGTCAAACTGGGTTGGTTGGGAAGAACGTGAGCCAGTTTGATTTTTAAGCGTTTGTCTTGAAACTGAAAATTTTGGTTTTCAGCGTCCTTTTTGCAGCCACGGACTTGCAGGCGTGTGAGAGTAGTTTTTCTTAGCAGAGTCTATTGCACAGACACACCAGTGCCGCGCGCACGAGTAGCGGAGTCCTTTTTCAGCATGTGAAATTCGGCGGTTTTGTATTTCAAACATTTAACACTTTACGGTTTCCTCATGAATACATTGCGCAAGCGGAGAGGGAGAAAAGCCGAAAGTAGGGGAGTAAATGCAGCCTAGCACGTTATATGCCGCTGACTGGTGGGGCGATTTTTTAGAGGGATCACACAGCAGATGAGTTTAAGAGCATTGTAGCTGCCCTGACGTCAGGCTGGAAATGGGAAATTGACTCGGACGAAGAGCCAATAGGGTCGCACACTCCGAGAGCTAATTAACATAGGCCTATTAGTAGCCTACAGAAACAAAACTTTTTCGCAACTGTCAAAGGCCGTCAGCTGACTGTCAGCTGGGACACCTACTCAACTCTTTGGCTATGGCAATAATTTCAATCTTTTTTTATATGGAGCAACAATTTACAAAGGTTTAATTTATTTTGCTTTCAGTGGAGTGTAGTGACGCCTGCATGCTGTAGGTTCATTAACATGGGAGTCCTAATGCAGAGCATTCAGAGAAAAGAGAGAAAACAAACATATAGATAGATCGATTTTTACATCAATCTAAAATCTACACAGTGTATATTTAAAACAGTTTAATGTATAGAGAGCATTTAACTATTTGCTTCTGTAGGTTATTTGATGTGTTATATTTTTTGCTGTTTTTCATGCAGCATATTTTGCAGCATCTCTCAAATCTCTTAACCTTATTAATGACAATATCTAATATTCCAGTTATTTTATAGTACCAATAACTTTACAAAGTACAACTGGCATGTATGGACGATGTTGCGTGGAAACAATTGACTAAAAATATGAAAGGTGGATTGAAGAGATTTGTCATGCCTCTGCGCAGCATTATAAAACTCAACACTGCCACCTTTTGGATATGCCAGTGCATGGGATTCCCCTTTCAATCACTATAGTAGCCCACACAGATTTCAAACAAAGAATAAAAGATGTTATAACGGGATGAAAAACATGCTGTTTGCAAAACACACACACACACACACACAAATTAAGTGTATCCTTATTGTCTTTATTTCATTAAGGAAGAGTATAATACTCCTTGTGAATTTCAAAGGACTTATGTAAGAAAGTAAAACCTGTGTGGAAGAAGTCATGTCAGTGGAAGTGAAAACCAGTGAACCCGGTGTTCCATCTAAACTGATATTATGTCCTACAGCCATAAAAATCACTTTATCTAAGCATGGAACCAGGCGTTGCTATGGAGTCATATAAACCACTATCGTACATTGCACTTTATCTCAGTTCAGAGGTCTCCTACTTTTAATTGACTCATGTACAACAGTAACATAAAGCAGTCTAGATATTCCTAGTTCCCATATCACTGTGTGACCTGTATAGCTGGGAGGTCATAATGGTTTTAAGCATTTGTATCAAACACTGTGAAGAACATGCGTTCAACTGAATATTATATTTTAGCCGGAGGACACAGGGACCCTCGTGATGCTCTTTATATATTTTTATTTCATAAATTTACAGAGCAGACAACTTATTTCACTGGTATGAAGTGATACAGACACATATTGTTTCAGCAGACTGGTTTGCGAGTCTAACTTATGATGAAGTCCCTGCTATAGAACCAACTAATGCTAATTTATTCAGCTTGATTCCTATGCATTAACCCGAATTCATCAACAAGGATGACATTACTTTAGTGTGGGACTTAAGATTGAGTTCCCTGTATCTGCATTAATGGAAAAATGCAATTAACCGATGACACATGGCAGTTTGCTCATTCAATAATAGTGCAGTTTGTTTGGGAAAAGAGTGATGTAAACTTAACTAAGGCTTGGTCTCGCTGGCCAGTCAGTGTTGATTTCTTTTGTGGCCTCTTTTGACATGGTGCTGACAAATAACCATTTCTTTCCTGTGACAAAAGCCTATAATCATAGTCTGTCTCTCTCTCTCTCTCTCTCTCTCCAAGTGCATGATCTCATCGTTGCGACGATGTGTATTTTTAGATTCCTGGGTGCACACTATTTAATGATAGGCCAAATCACTCACGTCACTTCTGCCAAAATCTGTGGAAGATGATCCTGCCTATCAGCCAGATATTTTCATAACCATGAGGAGTTCAACACTTCGCTATGGTTGTCCAAAAACTCTAGGAAAGATAGTGTCTTTCAGTTTACTCTGTTATAAATTTAGTGGAAACAGTCTCTTTTTCTATCGGTCTCTCTGTGTTGTGTGGCTATGTGATGTCATAACTTGTAAGTGCACAAACGTACTGACAGATGCTGTATATAAGTATCTTAATGACATTTTGATCACAATGAAGACACAATTGTGAAATGAAGAATTTAATATTTTAAATATTTTTCTGCTACTGTTACTTGTGTAGCAGAAATGTTAGCAGACTATTTATGAAAGACACAAAAATGAAGTCAGCCAAACACATGAGTATCATTGCAAGTTACTGAATGTTCTAGTAAATGGGTAAATGGATGTATCTTCTTGCAAGTTAATACAACGCTGTACGTGTGGCTCAAACAAAACTCAAAAAGAACCCTATTGTTTCTATTTCCATTCTGTTGCCTTGTCATCTGTTTGGACTTACCTGTTCATGGGAAGGCACAGCAGTGGCCCGTTCCCTGGGGTACGGCCACAGCAGAGCGAGACTAATACACAAACGAGGGGAGAGCCCATTAGTCATGACAGAAGAAAGTGGCGGACCTAATTTAGCTGCTTTTGTGCCTTTGAAGTTATTGATGATGCAGAGCTGAGAGAGATCTACATGGAAAGGATCGGGCCGCTGTGAAGAGAACTTATCGAACCAGGGAGGAAGAAGTTCACGTGATGAGGTGGAAGAGCAACGCAGGTTGTCTTTCAAAGATGTGAAACATTACAATATCATTAGAAAAGGGCCAATCCCGTTTTTCATACTTTTCAGTAATTTGTCAAACTGAAGGATTTTTGAAACCACAGCAACCACATGAAACAGAAGAGCGTGGTTGTTAGAACCCTACAGCAAATATGGAGTGCCGATTGTGTTTGGTGGCCTCACTGTTGCAAAGTTCAGAATTACTAAGACATTTTTCTACTTTTTACAACATGACACATGTACATTTTCAGTGTATTTAAAATTGGTGTGTCAAGTGTTGGACTGACTAATGACAAATTATCATCTGGTGTTACTGAATATTTAAAAACTCTTAAGAACATCCTCAAGAGTTTCCTTGGAACATTGTATTGTTTGTTAAAGCCTCTTTTAAATAGGCCATTAACCCCTTGGTTAATGTATTTTTTAAAAAAAACTTATAAAGATTACAGAATGTATTATATACATTTCATTTGCAGTGTGATGTGGCTTTGATACTATAAGATGACTTCTGGTTTTGTTTTGAAATGTTGTAGGGTCAGTCTAAGGTATTGGTCCCAGAATCACACCCCTTTCTCGCCAGCCTCTTAAAATAAATGGTATACTGTTGGTAGAGATTAAGTCTGATAAGTCCGTGAGGGCTCAGGGCCGTCCCACTGTGAAATTGGCAAGTGTTTGAGGGCTTTTTAAAAACTCTTTATGCACACTTTCCATAAGTGTTCAGACTTTGCTTAAGGGAAAAACCCACAATGCATAGCGTTGAGACATTAAAATAGCAAAGACAGTGGACATATGCATCATAAAAGAAGAAACAAAACATGGAAGGAGTCTGCAAGATGATATTGAAACTGAACCGATGTCTTAGTCTACAATGATTTGCCAACACGAAGACTGCAATGGGAATATTCTTTGAGCAACAGACCTGGCAAAGAGTTTTAAAAAGAAATCAGAAACACTAAAGTTTTTGTTAGAAGTAAACATCAGGGTACAGTCCCAGAAATGTCCTTTCTGTTCTGGGTAAAAGAAATTAACGCAGGAGGGAAGTCAGGAAATATATGATGTCAAATTTACAAAACATTTCCATCGTACTGACTGCTTGTCTAGAGTGATACTTGACTTCTTTTAAGTTTGTAGTGATATGCATGGCATCTGTCAATAGCTGGCGATAATCTTCTCAGAAAATACTTTGAAATGTAAACAAATCCAATCCTGTAACGTAAACTCAGCAATAACACGAAGAGTATCATTTAGATTAGAGTGTTAGTGGTGGTGTCAGTCAGAACTCGTCTCATTCTGGTGAGCGATAGAAGCGACTGAGTGGAGAGAGCAGAGGTCAGTGAGTGTTTTGCTCTATGTCTGTTAGACCGTGCGTTTGTGTGTGTGTGTGTGTGTCTGTGTGTGTGTGTCTGTGTGTGTGTGTGTGTGTGTGTGTGTGTGTGTGTGTGTGTGTGTGTGTGTGTGTGTGGTGGTGGTGGTGGTGGGAGGGGGGTTTGGTCAGTTCCAGACAGGACTGGATAAGGCCATCTAATCAGCCTCTTTGCATTCCAACACTTTTATGAGCCGCCCCTAACCTGAGCCTTTTACTGTATCCATGTCTGCATTGCTGTATACCTGAAAGCTGATAGCACCTGCAAACACACAGGCAGCTCAGGTGAAAGAACGGAGTTGCATAGCTTTTAATTTGACAAAAAACACTTTTTCTGAGCACTGCTTTTAACTTTAAAATGAAGAAGACAGAAACACTACCCGTGCTTTACATCTCTACTAACACGAAGAGCTGGTATTGCTCTGGGCAATGCAAGTTCATCAACAGTTTAGTGAGAACAACAATGCTGGAATATCAATTTTCACCGCACCAACAGAATGTAGGCACAGCCATGTCATAATTACCTTAATCCATTAGTCAGAAGGAGGGTGAGGCTGGGAAGGGTGCAACAGAGGACAGAGCAGACAAAACAAGGTCAGGAGGAGAGCAGATCTGTGTCTGAGGTGGATTTTGGATGGCCTCTCTGACACTGCTGGAAAGTATTTGGTAGCCTACAGCTAGTGGGCTTTGTGTGACTGGAGAACTCCGGCGTATGACCCCGAGCTTGTATCAGTTCTGTGGCTTGATGCCGAGGGACCAGCAGTAAACCAGTGAATGTGTTACAGTGCTGTGAACAGCAGACTCGCACATGTTTTCTAGACTGTCTCAGTGTCACATGACCAGGGCTGACGTAGATTTTTGTGGTTTGATCGCTCATATTTATTCCACTTCCCCTTCCAACTGAATATGTGTCAAGTTTAATAACATGGTTGCTAATTAATACTGTGTGGCCTATAAATGTAGACTTCTCTGTTCACCACACGTAAAGTAATCGAAGAAGACTGGTCAATATTGCACAAGAGTTGGCAGAGTGGCTTGTATATTAGCCATAATTACATTCACATGAACATAATGTATTGGTTTACTGTCATGTGTAAGGTTAATGTGTATAGCAATTTAATGGCATATTAACTGTTGGATAGCTTTCCAGGGTTATCTCCTTTAGATGTCCTCGATGCTTTCACGTAACTTAGACTTTCATCTCTAACTGTGTGCGTGCGCACGTCTGTGTGTGTGGTGCTTGAGCATGCTTGTTAACCTGTATGTCTATGTGTGTGTGTGTGCGCCAGTGATTGCATGTGTGTGTTTGTTGTTTGAGTTTTGATATGACTTAATGCTAAAACAAATAGTTACAGTTTTCTACAAGACTTAACAAAAGTGTACTTTACATGTTAACAAATTGCATAATTGTTTTTGCAAAATATTTTGTGCAATAACGCAAATCAACAGAAATATTGCTAAATATGGCCACAAATATGACCATAAAGTTACCAACACTTCTCTCTGACACTGGCTATGCAATACATTCAAAAAGGTAGAGTTTGTATCAGGGATATTGTATTGGCTTGTATTATATGCATTCATAATATTGTGTCCACCTCCTTTAAGTTATCTACAGTATACAGGGCCAATAGGAATTGCGGCAGTGTGTGCAGGATTTGTCGCCTCCCACATGAGTCTCTGGCAAGTCTCTAGCCTCCACCCCCCAGCTGCTGCTGTACCCTTGAGCTACTGTAGCCTGGAACTGACACCAACAATAAAGTATAATTTTCACAATTACAGAGAGTTAGCAAGCTAATTACAGAAGAGATCCAATAGAAATATCAGAGGACAAGACTTTTTAGCCTCCTGAGCTGAAATGTCTTGTAAAACTCTTTGCCCTTTTGTATATCGTTAAGCAGATGAAAATGTGTAGAAAAAGGAAAAAAGAATGTGTGGTGAGTTTGTGTGTGTACATGTACAGTAAACGACAATCATACTGACTTAATGTTTTGTTTTTTAAAATCATGGATATTACCTTATCTATGGTGTTTTCCCGATTCATTCCTCATCTCTTATATGGTCATTACACTTCATTGTGTTCAACACAGTGTTTGTCAAATATGCCAATGCAGGCCACTGACTTAGTGAAGACATACAGGAGTAATGGCAGGAGTAAAGGGTTACCAACACAATCTGTCAAGGGACCTCAAATCTTCTATTTCTCTTATACAACAGAGAATGTGGACACAGATAATATAATTTTTAGAAAAATAATAACTTCAGATGACCGCTCAGTAATGAAAGATGAATGCGTATTTGTGTATGGATGATCAGGATGCTGTTAATGCCCCTCTTGTCTTGTGTTCTTCTGATATCATGGATATCTCCAGTCACAGCACACATCACCCCCCACACTAACAAGTAAATAGAAACACAAAAGTGAACACAACAACACAAACCTACTCCCAAATGCATGCATGGTTACACAAATGCACATAGGGGGACACACATGCGCATGCTCATTGCCTAATGAGAGATTTTCTGACCTTTCTTCATGTACCCCTGGAGAATATTGATGAATCCCCTTTTAAAAATAACTCTCGCCTTGTAGGGTCATTAAATGATTTACAGTTATTTCACCAACACATAATTATTACATTTATTATGTTGGACTGTACAGGGTTGGGCCATTGTGGTTGGAGGTGGACCTTTTAACACACAATAGAGGCGATTAAAAGTTTATTTTACGTGAATACACTGTACTTATGTTCCACTCAGAAGTTAACATCACACGAAAAGAGTTTACAGCTTTTAGAGTGGTGCATTAGCCACTATAAAACTAAACCTGTAGCGTTTAGGTGTGTGCATTGTCTGATTAGTGAAAGAAAACCTATTAGAGGAGGAGAGAACACAAAGTTTTAGTATTGGCTCAGGCTAATCATATTTAATTTTCCCATAATATCCTGCAACTTTAAAACTCTGGTCCTTAATTTCAGCCATTTCTTATTGTAGGATTTACAATGGCGTTTCAGTCTTTTATTGTCATACAATCTAAACCTTTATGAGGAAAACCTTTGTCACAATGAAATGTGAGTGGATGAAATTTGTCCCCTCTCAGATCATTCCTATTACCCGTGTCAAATCAGACCTAATCTAACATGGTGAGCTAAGTAATCACAGGTTATGTCACGTTTGGTCTTATGGCAAAAAGACTAATCGTCACATTCAAATCTCAAATTTACGGAATTATCTTAATCTGAGCCAGCTCTGACCTGCACATGTGCATCACTTCGCTTCACTGTGCTACCAGTGTCATTACCAATATTATTAAGGCCTTTGTGTGCTTGAATCCTGCAGTCTGTGTCTGTTCCTAATAATGATACCTTCTCAGTTGTTACGCTGCTAAGCTGGTTAAAATGTCATCTGACATGTGATTGTGAGCGTGGCCCTTCAAACACTCCCAGTGGGTGAGGCGCTTAATGTTCATTTGAGCCCTCCGTTGAGCACCCGGCATTAAAAACCCGACTGAAGCCCAAATGAAGATGATTTAAATGAACTCATTTGAGGAACATTTAATTACCATTGAAGCGTAATTGAATGTTTCTCTGAAGTGCTGAGTGACTCCTAATGAAATGAGAAAGACTGGGGAGATACTGACGAGGCTGTGCACAGATGCTGATAGTCAGGCCCATTCTCAGCCTACAGGACAGATAAAAAGATCAGAGAAGCATCCGCCGGATAAATAAATCCATCACTGCTAAATTATCCTCAAAATTGCAAGAAAACAAAGCTTAGTGAAAGGTCTGATCCTCCATTTTTAAGTTAATATTGTTGTTGAGTGTGTACCAATATTACAATACAGTGTAAAGGTAATTGAATTCTAAAATGTATGTAGCTGTTTAGTTTAAACAGAGATGTCAGTGTAGAGATGGATGAGTGGGGTGGAGTCATATATAACAGAGAAATAGGTGAGTAAGGGATGAGACAATATTTACAAGGCAGGTGTGCTGCTTGGCCAGTAAAACCCTCTTCCTCTGGACACATGTTGTAAAGCAGAGGCTACTATTGGCCCTGCTGTTATAGCCTGCGTATTTCATGGCCTTTGGAAATTCCCACATCGCAACATCCTCACACCTGCACCATCCATTACAGGGAATCTCATTCTCCCTCTGCTCTCTAAGTGTGTATTTGTGCATGTGTTTGAGAGGAAGACAGAGACAGTGAGTGCCTCCACATGTGTATGCAAGTAAATATGTGTCAGTCTTTACAAGTGGCAGAGGCAGCAGCTGCTCACCCTGTGGCCCTCTCAGTGTCTGGAAGCCTAAAGGCCTCAAGGCAGAAGATGCCAAACAAATCTACCTTTTAGCTTCTTGTAGGCTTGAAGCAAACTGTCAAAACAAAGATACAGATAGAATATTAAAAAAATAATAAAAAAACCACTCCTGATGTTCTGTTGCTTCCCCACTTTCTGTCTCATCTTCTGTCTCTGTTGAGCTTTTCTGGGAGAGCCTAGCTAGTCGTCGTTTGTCTAAGTATATTATGTATTTGTAACAGGGCTTCAACATAAAGCAAGCGGCAGCTGGTTGGTTACGCTATTATAAGGTTAAATCTAGAGTATACAAGTCTGCAGGCTGTATGGTGAGAGCATTTCCTGCAGAACAATGAGTCTCCAAGCTTGTCTGACAGAGACAGAGACGCAGAGGGAGATAGGGGGAGAGAGTTAGTGAGGGAGAAACATTGGCTGCACAATTTTGCACAATGTGTGCATTTGCGTCAAAACTGCTTGGCAACTAACCTGATGAAGTTCAAAATTGCACATGATGATAATTCTGAGTCAATGTGGTGATTATATTTCTGAACATCTTGATACCTTTTGCATCCTGGCAGCATGGCTGTACATACGCGCACACTGTGCATGTAAACTTTTACTAGCTTAGAGTTACCCAAACCCATAAAGTAATGAAGGAAGCCTGTCATTATTATTTAGATCTAATGGCAGCTTTCATGAATGTAACCACAACATGCCAACTCAGACTCGGGTTAGCAAGCACAAGTTCTGCAGAGCCTGGACTCTTATACACTTAGCATACATGAATGCAAAGGGGATACCACTAAATTTAAAGTCATATACCTACTAATGTACATTTGTAAACTGTTTATCACAAACCTTACCAAATTTCAACAAAACATTTTGATGCTATCATTTGAACACTAATTTGTCTAACCAAATACAAAGAATACTGATGGGAAATTGCAGCAGTATGTTCAAATGTTTAAATGTGCCTCTTGCACATTCCCAGCCTAAAGTGGTATCTGTGGGTGGTGCTCAGTCTTCTGTAGACACACACTTGACACCAATAACTTACATTAATGGCACATAGTACACATGATACATAAAATTTTCAGAATTGTAACCTATGCCTCTTATGTTTGAGGGAGCATTAATTTCTTTTTTTTTGTTTTCATTTGCTGTAGAGCAAAGAGTTTGTTTTTCATTTCTTTTTTTTTTGCTGACTTTGTTTATCCTTATAGCAGCATTCTGGTTTCCTCAACGCTGCAAATCAGGATTGCTGTGCCTTAAACGGGCCAATCTGAATTGTCTGAAGCATGGGCAACGTGTGTACTATTATCCCAATAGCTTTGACTCTTGCCAACCATTGATTCACAGTACCCTACCTTACTTCATGGAGAGTACGAAAGAAGTTACATTTAGAGTGTCATACACAGTCATTGCAATATTAATATTAAATTTCTGTTTATAAAGGTTTGATTCACCTTTGTCAATATGAGTTAATGACGAATCAAGGACATTTAACTCTTGAGGCCATCCACCGTTTAATGTTCAGTAGAGGTCAAAAGACACACAACTTACCAAGATTATTCCTACAATATGTGTATCTAAAGCCAGTAGCTCTGTTGTAGCTGTAAGTAAGAAATCTCAGATGCTACGTCACATGTGACAGGTCTGGATGTGACATGTAGGTGTATCAGGTATTGCTTCAATAGAAGTGTGACAGATATTCAACTTCTTGTCAGCACACACATGCATCCATACCCTGACCCTACCCACTCATATATAAATGTGCAAACACTTAGACAAGTATGCTATGCACATATACTATGAGAATTAGCTTAATTCTTAAGATAGACATCACATGGTTGTTGTAACTCAGACCAGTCAGACCAGTTAGTCAAATGACTCTCTGTCCTGGATGCACTTCCCATGGAGACATAGGAACTAAATTGGCTAATAAAAGCTCATAATCTTAATTGTGGTTCGTGACTCCAGAGCTCTGGCTTTGGAGAGCACATGGACAATGACACCCAGTTGTCAGAGCACATCCTCTAACCAGGCTGACATTCCAAATAGCAATTACAGCACCGAGCCCACCAATCCAGACCAAAACACCTACTCACAAAAACAATGGGCATCACTGTTTGCACACAAGGGCAACCCTCTCTGGACCCTCTTCATTCCGCTGTCCCCTCTCCCCCTCTGCTCCTGGTGCAATCTTGTTATTAATCTTAACTCATTCATTAGAAGAATTGTCAGTCATTGCATGTTCTCACATTAATGCAATGGCCATGACAACAGGTCAGGTCCTGGCAGCGTGTTTGCTGTCAGGGAAGACTTGATTGCAATTGATGTGAGTTTTGAATTTTTTTGAGTTTTTAAAGTTACTCTATGATGATTTGCCCACAGCTCCATCACATTTGCATGATTAGTTATTTTTGCTTTTGGTTTCCCAACATAGATAACAGAAGGCACATCTGTCTAGTCATAATAGTATTTGTCAGAGGGCCTATCTGTTATTAGTACTACGTCTGTAGCAATATATCAAATATCAAAGTGTTTGATATTAAAGTGTGAGGGGGGATGTAAAGTAAGTGAAGGAGCTATAACATTGTAGCTGTTTTGTCAAAACAAAACTTATTTGTGAGCTCATATGTAGCTGGACACTGTCCACCTTTCCCAGCAATTCCCAGACATATTCCGTTAATTTTCTCAGTTTCTTTAAGACACATAAAACTAAAAAAGTCAGTGCTGTCCAAACGCTTGTATTTCATACACATAGCCATTATTCACACCACGTAATTATGTGTTAATGGCCTGCGCTGCAATTTTGTGAGCAAAATCTGGTTTGTAATTCAGTGTGAGATGAAATATCCCAGATGTAATGGAAATAGCATTAGTCCTACTGAAGTCTTTATGTTTTTATACTTTTTCTCTGAAAACAGTGCATGTTAACCAGACACTAGAAGCCATTTTTTACAGGGCGTAGATTTATTTTGAGTGATTATATATGACATATAAAGCCCTCAGAGAATGTAACAACAGCTCCTACAATTGAGTTTAGGGTGATGATGTTGAAATAATGAGTAATGATTCGTTCACTATTTAAAAGGCCATGTCGAAGCTGCTCTGATCAATACCGATCAATGAGTAAAATGATTTTGCAAGTGCTCTGCCACAAACAAAGCGAAAATGCAATAAATCAAACATGTATCCCACTCTTCAAGTTGCATTGCATCACATAGTGATGGAAGAAGTCATGTCTGCGACGAGCGTGTTTGCTGGTGGCTGCTTTTCAAACCATCTGCAGCAAAGCTAGCTCACTGCTGGGCCGTGCAAGAACCAAGTCTTGTGTAACGCTCCTTCAAAAGAACATTTGTTCACCATCTGTGACTGCTGCTCCCACTCCATGCACAGTTGAAGCAAAGACGCAGCACTGCTCACTTTCTTTCAATGCAGAATAATGTTGCCGCTGGATTTTTCTAACCTTCTCCCTCCCGCAAAAAAATATAAAATGAAAACTATAAATCAACTCTATCTATGACAGTGAATCACCAACCTTCTCTGGGATCATGAAAACATAATCACTGCATAAATTAAACCCCCTTTTTTTATCACCAAGACCCCTGGCCAGTAGAGTGTGTTTTGATGACAGCTATGTGTTTCCTGTTGCGCCCCATTCAGGCTGCAGCTGGCTGCTAAAGGCATTAGTCGAGGCTGGAAATACTGCAAGGGTGCCAGGTAGACTCACATGTCCACATGCAGACTCAGAGACAAACCTCATCTACGGAATGGCAGGAGAATGGATCCATTAGAAACCACTACATTTTAATTAATGTAAGTATTTGTGATTAAATGTCCAATGGAGGGCAATATTTATTCCACTACACTCACTACATGTTATATATATATATATATATATATGTATATATATAAGACATTTTACCACTGTGAATAGTTACTCAGAACTCTAGTAACTCAGGCCAGAGGACATGACTATGACTCAGACTTGATATATATGTATATATATAAGACATTTTACCACTGTGAATAGTTACTCAGAACTCTAGTAACTCAGGCCAGAGGACATGACTATGACTCAGACTTGTATGACGCTGCAGCAATATCAACACAGAGAGCTAATGCAGGCATGCCTCCTCTCTGTTAGCTTTCTCTCTTTCAGCGCACTCACATTCACACATGTCCAATCTACACTGTGGCATTGTCCAGCGCTGTGGGATCTCTCAGCTTGTTTCTTTCTCTCCTCTTTTGTTTGGTTAAGCGGGGGCCAGAGGTTTGGCTTTGCCTATGTAGGTGGAGTTTTGGAAATCTGACTCGTTTAAACTGCCTAGTGACAGTTTGCTGTACACCAATTGGAGGCTGTCCTGGGACTGAACACATAACTTAGCCTGTTGGACAGTATACTGTACAGGCTAGAAGGTGGGATCCTTATTCTGTATTTAAAGTCTGCTAAAAATTATGATCATCTGTCAGCACCAAACTATTGGAATACCAAGAGGGGAATATATGTATCCCGTGTTTTGTCCTGTAGATTGTACAAGAATTTGACCTACAAACCTCCAATAACAGTCAAGCATGCAGATAACTGAATTAGCAAAGTAAACAACCAAAGTTCAGTCATACTTCAATATATTGATTCTTTGATAGTGTGAGTTTAGTTACATTGTTTATTTGTGGGGGAAAAGTGACAATCTTCATTTGTGGTTGTAAACTTGGTTGTGTGACGCATCCGAGTTTCCTCAGTCAAAGAAATCTTTCCCTGCTCATTACCCATAATTCCTCTCCATTACTCAGCCTGTGGATGATGAGCTCAATTACCCATGGCTGAAGTTAAATCACCCTGCGTCACTCTGAATTTTCTATAGGAGGAGTTACGCACGCACAAGGAAATGCTATGGTGCGTTTTGTCATGATTAGAGGTCTTTATAGGTCCAAAAATTTTGACTGATGTGAAACTGAACAATGAAACACCTACCTGCACGTCTGCAAATTGGTTTTCAAAAAAAGACCCGATCTGAATAGACTGAAGGATAATTAGACCTGATCCAAAATGCAGTCAATTCAAACAAACCCAACCACAGAACACCAACACTGGCAGCAGCATGATGCATCACCTAAGAATGAGCAGCTGCAGTCAAAAGGAGTAGAAATACATGTACATTACCCTTCACTTCACGGTTAGCACTCTCTGCCTTGCCTCAAAAAACACATTTTTCTCCTGCACGGCTCTTGATCAGAGCTGATAGTGAGATATATTGATTCACACAACAGAGACTAGGAACTGAGTGGACCAGTGAAGACCTTTAGTCTGGGCCCAACTCTGTATCCATACTACCTCTGGTATTTAACAGTTGTGATGATAAGATGGACTATATCACATCAGTGATCAAGCTCTAGTTGCATTTTTCTATCAAGTAAGAGATGTGTGCCGTTGATCCTGGTATAAAACACTGTAATAACCTGATGGTATGCCCTTCAAATGATCCACATGAAATGCTATGATCTACATAAATGCATTGACTGACATGTACTGTATATGCTGTGTCATGTGGGGTTTTGCTCAAGGACAGGGTTACAGTTAAAGGCAGCAAAGACTGAAATTTGGGCCAGAGGAGCATGGCTAGGACAGGAAACCCAAGCTGGTTTAATGAGAGGTCAAAAGTCATTCTGGGTCAAATGCCCTGCCCGGGGACTACATGTTAAACACACTCCCCATGGAAAAATAGGGTCAGCACAGTGTCTGACAAGATCAACAGCGCTGGCCTAATTAGAACAAACACAGACGCCGGGGACCAACCATATCTCCGAAGAACAAAAGGAACAAAGAAAATCTCACTCGTGTGTTGTTATTGTTTTGAAATAAACTTATTTCCTTGAATTATTCTTTCCTTTCCAGTTAGTGCAGTAGTCTTCACCACCAACAAGGATTTACCGTCTGGAGTGTAATTTGGAGAGGCTCCTTGAGGAAACAGCCTCCTCAGGGGGAAAGACAATTAGTCCTTCAACAAACAGCACGGATCAGTCGCTTTAATTAAACACCCTCCCCCATCATTGTCTCATCCCTCTTCCCTCCCATTCCCTCTCCTCCCTTTCTTCTCTACTTTTTCTCCGATCTTTTTATGCGAAGGAGTCTGGATTTTAATCCTAGGCCAGATGACACCCTAATAATTTGTTGTGTGCCTTGGTGAGCTCCTAACTAGTGGATTAGATGGATATTGGTCGGTGGGGTAGTTTGTGGAGTTAGCGCTAACAGGATTTACCATCAACTGAGTATATCAAAGGCAGAGTCCTGCGCTAAGCACTAAGCACTTCACCAAATTAAAAAGTGACCCACAGGTGGGCTCTCTGCACTGTTTGTGCCGATGGGCCATGACGCTAATTGCTTTCTAACTCTGTTACGAGTGCCATCAAATTACACTCGTCAATTGGAGTGAAGAGGGGTGTATGGAAGGTCTGAGAGCTTATCCCACTGATCACTGCTGTGTGCTTTACTTCTGTCATTATTGCACACTGGGCATTGAGTCAGATACAGACAGAGCAAAACAGATCACTCTCTTTTTCTTTTGGATTAAGGTTTCCATTTTTCTGTTTCTCACTAAATTCTGCAATATCCTTTTAAAGGCATTTTCATGTTATTCACATGCTTGGTCATCTTTTTATTACAATGCAGGCCAATTAGGAACAGCCTTGCTAAGCAATCTTTCAACTCTTTCAGAGAAATACTGAATAGAGGTCATGGTCTACATTATTCACATTATATTCTGGAAGATCAGAAGGAGGTTAACGTGGCTAAGCTGCAAAAAGACAGCAAAGAAAAAAGCCTAGAAAGTAGGTGAAGTACAGTAGTAGAGAAAACAAAACTGAAACACCACAGGAAACTACTCAACTCATCCTTTGTGTGGGGATGTGCTCAAGCGTATGTGTATCTGATTTTTTTGTGTGTGTGTGAATGTTCTTCAATGTGATGTGGTAAAGCAGTGAGAGGAAGGCAGGATGTGATGGAGCATGTTCGTACATAACATCCTGTGATGCTGGGGAACCCCACTATTGTCTTTCACCTATACATCGTGTTAAGACACTGCAATATTTCCTGTGCTGAAGTAACCTCACTGTACCGGCTCTAGGGCTGCACTGTTTACTCTTCAATCCCATGGAGTTTGCAAAGAGGGGAAATAAAAAACATGAATTTACAAATAAACTCAAAAATCACCCCTTATCAAGACGACATGTAGTGTTTCCTTTGTGTTTGTGACCAACTAATTGCTTTAATCCTGTTTGTCTGGTTTGGCACATGTGCTGTATCTTCTTTGATTGTGCTGATCTGACCTAAAGACTTTCAGGGAAGTTTTTTTTGTAGCTCAGTCAACCCATAACCTCAGATTAGTGAGTGACATGAGCTGGGTCAACGGATGGGGGTGTGATGCTTTACTGGCAGTGCAAGGCGTACCTTTCCTGGAAGAGAAACAAAATAATGGGGGAAGAGAACAAAGAGAGAACTGACTCCCTCAGACAACCAGATCAGACAACACACCTGTAGCAGGAGATGAGCGAGTCGAGTGGCATGGTCAGGGTAGTAATTCCACCTGTACTATATCCCCTGTGGGCAGAAATCAACTCAGACTACCTTCAGCAGGGAGAGGCAACAAGTTGGAGATAGAAATACATATATCATAGATGAGGTGAAAGATTTCACAATAATGCAGTTAAATCAAATATTAAATAAATAAAGTCTTTCATTTTGATATTCTCAAATTTACTGTGTTGTGGGCCAGGGAACTACCCCCTCTCAGTTTTCTCAGTTTCACTCCAGCAAGGCGTATGCACAACAGCTGTTTCTCTCTGCTGCTTTCAAGTGTTGTGATTTTCATTTACTTGACTGCTTCAGGGCACTGCACCTCTAGTGTGGCATACCGCACGTCTGGCATAGCGGGTCTTAAATAAACAAAAGGCCCCTGTTATACACCATGCAACACGTCGTTCACATTTGGGAAGTGGAAGAGAGAGAGAGAGGAGGGGCGAACAAATCAATCTGTCGCCTGAATTAGTGGATTACTGGAACTAACAATTCAATTGTCACCTTTTTTTAATAAAAGGTATCAACTTAAGTATTAACTTTATTTTCACCAGTACTGTAGTTGACTCATGCAGGTTATAACCAAGCACTTACTGTAACTCAAAATTGCATATTCTGATCTATAGTGCACAATACGCTGACATTGCTCTGTCACTCAGAGAGATATAGGTGCAAGGGTCCTGGGGCAAAGTGTTGGGCAGTAGCAAATTATGGACGTGTTCGAGTAATGTGATTTATTTTTTCAGTAGTGAAAGAGATACAGTTTGACATTCAGTAATAACATCACAGTTACTAATCCCAATAGTGGAGAGACAGAGGACAGTCAGACCCGATGCGAATAGTGAAGAGACTGTTAGCTTGGTGCAGTGGCTGGAGCTGCAGGGAGGCGGCTAGCCTTTACCAAAAGAGGAGGAATATGCTTTGATTAAACTTTTTAAACATCTTGCCCAACACTGCGGCTGAATGTTAACACTAACTTTTGATCCTGAAAGAAAAACAGCAAACCAAATTCTTGTGCAACAGTGGCACAAGAATTGGGTTAAGTGGGAATAAGTAGCTCTCTCTAAAACACATGTGGCTTTAGAACATGCAATTATGAGATTATTATGTGAAGAAGAAGATTGAAATACAATCAGGTATTTAACTTGACCACTTCACGCTACAGCATTTTATTTTTTTATTTCTTGACATTTAGAGTAGCTTCTCAAGTCTCAGTTTCACATGATTTGACAGTTTTCAGAATGAAAGGTTGAGTGTTCTTGCAGCATCAGATTTGATATACATAGGTGCTCATGCTGTTATCTTGAAATATGAGAATTTGTGGGGGTGGTTTTGCACATACAGTATTGCAAAACATATATATGTGTTAGTGTGTGCGTGTGTCACAATGCTGCTACACAGATGTTTCGCAGTCTGCACCTCTATACGCAGAGGCTTGTCCTAGTCTGGGACTGCGGCCAAGACAGGAAGTCTCTGTCTTAACCCTTTGTGTTCTGGAGGCACTAAGGGGAGCGATAAATCCAGTAACTCTTCAACGAGGAAGGGTCAGGAGAATGATATTTCCAGTGGGAATGGGAAGGGTTAATTTTACAGTAACCACTGCATCCACTGAGCTGATGTTGCTTTGCTTTCTGCAGCTGGTGGCAAGAACTTGCACCCATTCTAGTATTTGAGAAGACAATGAGGGCTGTGTGCACGTTGCACATAAAAATATTCAGTGGATGTGATAGGAGTAGTTGGACATCTGTATAATTCACTAAAAGTAGTACTACAAAAGTAGCATAGCACTTGTGGAATGGAAGAAAACATTGACTATGACATACACAAGTGTTTTCACTGACAAAAATTAACAGCATTGGCTAACATTCACACACATGGATTTGCTGACCTTTGACCACACTCCAGTTAAACACTGTAACAAGTTGAGGTGTTAACATTAAGCTTTGATAATGTAGCATCATTATTGCATTATTAAGTAGCTGAAATCAGGTCAAGTTTTCTGCGGAAACATGGTTGGCAAAGCAGCTTGGTTGTCCGGCAACTCCTGTTCCGCCAAGAGGATTTCAGCCCACAATGGCATCTCACTTTAAGGTGCTCATTTTAATCATCACATTTAGCTATAAACCATCAATTGTTCACTGCAGATCATTATACAGTTAAGACGAAAAGAGACATCACCCACGAGCAGCAGAGAGGCCTTGTAACATCACTGATCTAGGCATTCTCCAGATATTTTACAGTATGTGCCTTGATATCCTGTTTATAAATATCACACTGTAATCAGAGTTAAGTGCCCACCTTAAATGTCCTAAAAATACCTTCAACACTGAAGAGACATTCCAGGACAGATATTGTCCAACATATATGTTTGCCACTAAATACTTTCCTACACTCTTAGCCAAGGAGAATCACTCTTTCCCCTTCCCCTCTTTGCACAATTTATATTCTTCTGCCTATGCCTGCTCTCAAGAGTATATGTATGAGTATATGGAGTTCCTTAAAGTGCTCCAGCCAACAGTCACTTTACTTCACCCTGCTAGGAACAACTTAGTGATTTTCTACCTTCCCTTGTTCTAAAAGTCGTCTTCAGAATCTTCCCAAGCTCTTTCTGCTTTCACATTGAACCGAGTGACAGTCCCTCTGGCCTTTAGATTCCTCTCTGCAAAGTCTGAAACCAATCCAGCCTACAAGTTCTCCTTCTCCTGCTTTACAGCCTCCAAATGCCACCATAACAAGTACAATTGTGTTCTGTCCACGGCCCCTTCCAGCTTCCAAGTAAAGGGCAGATTCCCCCCAAAAAAACCTCATTTGGAGATGCATTTCAGACAGTAAAGGTTTAATAATAAGATGCCAATGGATAAAAAGACAAATGAAGAGAAAGGCAGATGTATGATCAAATGAAAGTCTGCTTGCTTGTCTCAATGTGTATGTATCTGTGAGTAGACTAAGGACCTCACTTATTGATTTTTGCACATCTATAAGCATTTTGGCTAAGTTGGCGCTGGAGGGAAGCCATAGGACATTTTTAGTCTCTGGAGTCTCAATTTTTCCCCAATTCTACAAACCATAGAAGAATTTCCCTTTCCATTTTTTTTTCAGAAGGATAGGAAGCTGGTGCTAATTAACACTACATAATTATTAAACAAATAAGTCTGAAATACAACAAAAACAAAGTCCAAAGCATATAAAAACAAATCAATACTGTGTGGCTCTTTATGCAGCTGTAATGCTTTTGGCAGGTGGACAAGTGATTTCATTTGCACCTTCATTGCAAGAAAAACATGGCCAGGGAAACGAAAACATTATACAGAGGCAGTGGATGTGAATTGGATGTTAGACAAGAGAAAGTTCTGATTTACAAGGATATGCATTAAATTTGCAACCAGCCGTGCTACACGCCACTGGGACACATTCATCTCACACCTACACCTGCTGCCAGGCAGAAACAGGAAAACAGAAAAAGAGGGAGGACAGAAATATTGCACAGAAAAGGTAATAGTGAGAGGATATTCGGTTTTCAACTAGTCATTTTGAAAATTCATGACTTGGCAGAACATGTTTGCCCATTTGAAATTGAGTCCAAAGCATTGAACAGTAACAGTCATAAACACTGCTCTTCCAACCACACACACAAAAAACTAAATTAACCTATGTACAGTTAGATTCATAATTCACAGATATACAGTTAAACAGTTAAGCCTGCTCATTTCCAAACCTCCAGACTTCAAACAAATTTCCCAAAAAGGTTCAGTGGGTTAATAAATAATTCATAGTCAAAGTTGAGCAAACACCTTGTCCACCTTAAAGAAAACCTGCTCTGTATAGCACCATGTCCTGCCTACCCAGAGAGAAGTGTGTCTAATTGAAGAAGACATGATGTTTGTCCTCACGATTTGGGCCGGGGCCAAATGCTGAGCAACAGGGGGCAGGGCCCCTCCAGGCCATGGAGGCTCTAGGATTACCTCCCTCTGCTAGCTTACATCTTCATAGCTTTCCAGCCGTCCCCCTACCTCCCCTCTTCTCTCTCTCTCTCTCTCTACATGAGGCCAATTTGTTGTGGCAGGCGTGCGTCTCAAGGTCCAGATCTTGTTACACAAATTTAGGTTTTGCCTGAGGATTTTGGACCTGGTCCAGACCAGATAGAAGAGGCAGCGTGTATCTCTAAGGAGTGTGAGCCAAAGAAGACATGATATGGGCTGTTATGTTTGATGAGATTTAATAGGGTTGCCTTGTGTGGTGTACAAACAGCATAATCTGTAGGCTATAATGTTACAAATCACTTACTAAGTGCCATCTGAAGAACATTATTCCACTGTGTTCCACTTCATGGATCAAATAACCAAAAAACGCTCTGGTAATTGCGCACAAAACTACACATATTATACAAAACATGAAAATTATCAATCTAAATGAATAGTTATTCATGTTGTCATTTCAGCTGCTGTTCATTTCAGCTCTTTTCACTACAGTCCCATGGTGCTCCTTTGCCACATAGTCAGGCTTGTCCCACCAAGACCACAGAACTAGGATTAGCTCAGAGAATACTCATCCTTTCCTGGATGAAATCCTGCTGCAATCTCTGACACGGGAAGCAGTGGACATGGGTTTTGTGCTCAAAAGGAAGAAAGGCTTCTGTGGTTTACACAGCACTGCTTTTATCTCCCCTATTGTTGTTTTAGGGATTGGTTGGTTGATGAGAGTGAGCTGGAGTTGAAGTATTTAACAGGGATGTCCGGCAGTGATAACCATCTCCCGGCAGTATATTGCAAGTTTGATGATGATACTGAGGCCATTACAGATGAGATAACATGTCTTTCATGGTTCAGTAGCAAACACATCATTCATGCAACTTACACTTTGTCCTGATATGCATTTCTATAACAATAGAAGTAAAGATTTAAAGAATCTAATTACGTTATGAAGGCATACACAAAAATATCATACTGTTTAAAGGTAAAGCTCTAAATTGGGGACATAATCAATATTAGACAAACACTATTTGACATTCATAAACATGCACAAAAATAAATCCTTTTAGGTTTTGAAAAAACAAAGACTAAATCTGTTTTCTTTCAACATTTTTTGTCACATAAATTTTGAAAATGTACGCACAAGAGTAGATGATTGTGAAGGAACAATTGAGACAATGCAATTTATTTAATTAATTTAAATGTATAGATTAACCTCCTTATATATTATGTTTTCCATGTTGTTACTAGTGAGGAGGCTAATCTCAAGAGTGGGGGTCAACTCCAGTTCTTGATCAGGGCGACCTGGACGTTGTGCTTCCCTGATTTATCAATGTCTTATACCTATAGGCCTCAGTATCAGCAGGAAGTCCAGCAGCTACTACAGTCTCCATTCCTCTCCTACAGAACAGTGGGCAGTGAGGCTGAGAACAGAGGGCAGAGAGAGCCCTTTAGAAAGTAAACAGACACAGAATTGAAGAAACAAGGAAGAACGAGGCATCTGAACCATGTGGGCATTATGGGAATGTCAGATTGGATGGACAAAGGCTAACTGTGATGGCTGGAAAGTATGGAATGGTCCCTCCTTGTTTGGAAAAGATTACACTATTATGACCCAAGTCATTTTCCCACAGACCTTAGGTAAAGCATTGTGAGCCCATTTCACTGACAGACCTTTCAATGTACAGGCGGAGAGTGGGAAGACATGTTGATCAACTGGGCGTCCATTGTGAATGAACTTGTTGCCTGAATAGTAATCAGTTCACAGTCACAGAAACTATTTTTCTTTCACTTCTTGGGCTTCTTCAGGCCATATCAAATTATTTCGTTATGCAGCCTTTGGCCTGACATAACCATTCATGCAGCGTCATGTAAGCTGTACTTACTGAAGACTGCACTGGGATGCAGAGTAAAAGAAGCATGAAAGTCTGCTGAAAACATGACATATTACTGTCATTAACAGCATTATCATGCTGGACTATAGTTATAATGCTGTTACACTCGCTGACAAGCAGAGGATTTAAAGAGAGCTGTATTTCTCTGCCAGACTCTTAAACATCTCATTTTCCATTAACATGAGACCTAGAGCAGCGTGTGTCACAGAAGGACATAAATCTCCTGTTTCCCTTCCCCCTCCCTGGCCCCGCACAGTGTGGAGGATGAGAATACAATCCAGGCGGAGCAGCTCCCTGCCTAACCCTACAGTGTGCTGCTAAACAAGAAATTAGCAGTCTTAACTTAAAGATTTCATCAGTTCACACACACTTAGTCAACTTTTTCCTTGTGTCCCCTCTGTTTCAAAATACTTTACATTGAGCCATATCACACAATAAAAATCATGTCCAGTCCCCAAATCTCAATCTGTACCTCAGGAGAAGGCCCGGATATACCCCAGTACTCCATCCCCAGCTGTAGCAAAGCAGTCATTAGCCGCTCATCCCCTTGCGAAAGGGCTTCACAAAAGCAGTGATGGATGACTCCTCTCAGTCATCTCTCCTGTGGCAGAAGGGAGCATGCTGCTCCACCAAAGACCCTGCTGCCTGCTGTCTAATCTGCTCCAGAGATGACATGCAATCAGCTAGGAAAGAGCCCATTTAAAGCACTATCCTGTGCTCTTAAAGGGGTATCGGAGACTGGAAAATGGTCATCCAGGGCCTTTTTAATGGGTGTCTAGTTCTGTGCTCAAATGGGGTCCCCAAGCACACTAAAGGGTGGTCTATTTAAGTTCTGGTCAAAGACCGACTTCCACGTTTCCAATTTTAAACAGGTCTGAAGAGATCCTCTGGCGATGAGATAAAGACTGTGGAGTGATAAAGAGGAAGACTGATATCAGAGAGTGATGCCCTGTACCCCACTATCCCCTCTCTCCCTCCCACACACATACATAGACGTTTCAGTTCACTTTTTACTATCATTTGTGTTTCAAAGTTGTCATAAGGTTAATATTCCAGAATTGTTCAAGTCCATCTTTCTGCCTTTCTGTGAAGCCCCTTGGAATATGTATTGTGTTTGTACCAGTCATAAAACATCATTTCAAGCTAAACTTCCTTAACTTTTGCATTTGGCAGCTCCTGTTCCCATACCAGATGTACTGTGCGGTTATCAAGAAAATGTGGCTGCTATCAAATTAACATTATTTTCTCGTCATCTTTCAGAGTCCAGTGTTCACTCTTAGACCACATAGAGTGTATTTAACCTGTGTAATACTGTGTATACAGTATTATATTTTGAAAAATGCCCTCATATATTGTTTTGTTATTTTTTTTACATTTTACATCCATTCTCATTCACTTCCACTACAAACTCCTGAGAGGTTTCAATCAGCAGGCTAAGTGATCCATCATTGTGAACAAGAAGCTAACAAACACATTTTGCAGCTAGTTTTCTGTTCTGTCTGTTCAGCCACAGTAGCTAACGCTGCTCGTGCTAACAATGGAGTTTATTTGAACAAAACCACAGTTTTGGGTGCTAAATCAGTTTTTGCCTCAAATTTAGTTATGAGCAGTACTTTGTACTTTTTGAAAGCTCCTTTTAACCTCTTAGTTAATTTAGTTTAGTTAAGTTTATTTTTCCAGGTTTCTTGTCCATCTTAAGCTTTATTCGTCCCCCGCCTTACTGACACACTGACCTACGAATGCAGACTCACACACACACACACACACACACACACACACACACACACACACACATTATTTGGTCATTAAGCGTATTCTCATTAGTGGTGAATGGGTCTTGATTAGGGGCAAGTTCACACAATCCATCTGATGGCTATCCACAGGGACTGGGGGAGGATAGAGGGAGGCAGGAGAGCACCAGCCAGTCAATTAGATAGCCTTTAGAGCTGGATGGTTCTGCTGAGGGGGTCACATTTGGACACTTCTGCCTCCCATTGCAGATTCCTTCCCTCCCACAGGCGCACATATCCTTCACTCTCAGAGCATGAGCACCTACACTTCGACAATCCTCTGTGGCACATTCTGTACTGTGGCAGAAAACACAGTTTACAAGGTCAGAGAAGTCCAGCGTCATTAGCTGGCTTTGACACTTATATGTTCCTCTAATATTTACTTGCACAGGTACTACTGGAATATGCTGTAATATTACAAACAACACTGAGCCTCACATTTTGTGCACTTATTCGGTTTTAGGCTTTCTCTGATATGCACCAATCAGGATAAACAGACCACTGATATAAAAGTATGTATCATATTAAAATGCTGGGTCTCTGTAAGAAGTGTTAAGACAGGCATGAACTGTTTTTCTTGGGAACAGCAAAGAAAGTGGGACTCAGTGTGAAAGCAATTACCCTAAAAATACACAACCTTTGCTCTCTCACAGTGATAACACTATGCAGTGTATTTGTATAACTTGTCTATTAATTATTTTACACAGCGGGCTAAACAAATTAAGATGCTTAATATAATAATATGTTTAGATTCATCATAGTGTCACAAAAACTTAACATTTCTTAAAGGAAGAATTGAGTTGATCAACTTCATGCCTGTCTTAGGTATTTTTCCTATATGACTTCAGACTAAGAAGAAAAACACAAAAATAATTTATTATAACATATAAAATAAACACAGTAAAACCTACTGTAAATAGAAGCTGGGGTCCAAACTTATATGAGGTGTTGGTTGAATGGAAACAAGACAGTGATGTAGCAATGTAGCTGAAAGCAGAGCGAAAGCTTCGGAAAATGTGCAGCTGACTCCAGCTTATCCTGAGGTGACACCAGACTCAAACGGCATTCTCATATGTCTGGACTGGATGTGAGGCTTGGGGCCCAGCCAGTACCCATCACCAGACACTGCTGCTGGGCATGGAGCTAAAGGCTTCACTCTGAACTCAGAGCCTCACAGACAGCCATAAGCAGGCTAGTTTTGGTGTCTGCCAACTTAGCCTGTGCAGGGAAATGAGCAACATGGGATGGATGAAGGAAAAATAGAGGGGTTAATATGGGCCCACATAGGTATAAGGAGACAGAATAACATCAGTAGATGAACTATAGTAGTAGTTGCATTCAGGTTTTTGTTGGTATGAATGGCGGGTATGCAACTACTCTCCAGGTATGCCAACAGTTGACCAGTATTCTACCATAAATAAATAAATGAAAGGCAATACCTGAGTTGGAATAAGTAGAACATGAGGCATGACAAGCATTAGGCAATCAAAATGAAATAAAAAAAGACAGAGTGGGTGAGTGAATTGAAAAATAGACGTAGACATAGCGGAGAAAAAGAGGCAGAGCACGACAGGGCGCTGGCTAGGCCATGTCCCACTGAGAAATCTCCAAACCGCTGCGTCTCCAGAGGAAAATGTTTTCACCATCCTCTAAGTGCCCATTAACTGTCTATTCCCATTCCAGACGCACTCTGCACCATGCTCCGGCACAGTGGGAGCTGTGGCCGGAGCCGCCCAAGGTATTCCAGGGAGGCCAGGCTGAGCTGAGAGCCGAGGGAAGCAGAGAAGGGTAGAGAGTTGTGCAGGCTTCCTGGTGCGTGAAGACATGTAGGTCAGTCCTTATGCACACAACGCAAAGAGAGAAACTGGGAGATCTAATAAACAGATGGTGTACCCCAGCTAATATTCCCCTCTGCTCTTTGGGTTTTAAATGAGGATGTTAATGCATTCATCATCAGTTTGTTGTACGTCTCTATTTTTTCTTTCTCCTCTAAAAAAATAGAGGGATAAAAAGAAGTAGGTGTTGTTATAGGTGGCAGGGCAAGTTGCCAAAACTATTTACAAGTGTTAGTAGCTTATTTACTTTCTGCCATTTCCATCATAGATTTGAACATCTGAGGGTTAGAGAGATTGCACCCCAATTAGGGTCTGATAAGTAATCAATAGCTGCATATTCTGCGAGCAGGAAGTAAACGATTAGGCCCATGGGAAAAGCTGTTCAAATTACACTGTTGTCAATGTTGAGAGAGAAAGGCAGAGGAAGAGAGCACAGGGGTAAGAAGGGCACAGAGATAAAAACAAAGACTATAGACTATTGAAGATCGCCTGCGTTGCTGCTATTAGTCTGCTTTTTTAAAAGAAAATGCGCCAAGGGCTACTGCTTGGTCAACTCAGAACTTCATGACCCACAAACGGTCTCCATCAAAAATAAAGGAATGAAAGACAAGTAGTGGAAGAGTGGAGAAAATGAGTATTGCCTTGTCACTACGGTAGGTTGCTGTAGGGGTTGATCTGTACCTCCCAGGCTGAATTATGTGGTGCGCTGAGTGAATAACTTGTAGAAGGAGGCTGTTCCTACAACAGCCAGCGCAGCCAGAAGCAGACCACGGACACGGACACCACAAGTGGAAACAGGAAGAACCACTGCAACCCCTCCAACCTCATGCCTTTATTTATGTATTTATTGTACCATGCTAAAACCACAAATATGAAGGAAAATATGTGAACTGATGCCAGTTTAGGTCTATTTTTAAGTGCTATCCTTTACCATTAGTGTTGTGCTTTCTTGTGTAATGTATTCATATCTCTATATTTTCAGCGCTCCAAACCATTTTTATTTGACACCTAATTTGGCAAATTCTCTTAGGGCTTGATTAACTTTAGCCTATACACAAAATATTGGTTCACATTTATAATTAAACATATTTCTATGGAAATTCTGATATTCAAATGAGAATGACTCTTTGAGGTAACAAGAAGGAAATTCCCTCAGATATTCACATCCGTAAACCTTTCCTTCATCTCTCTCTTTTGTCTTTTTTCTACTGCTGTCGACTGTCATCCCAAGCCAAATCAATAGTTTTAAGGAATCATTCAAAGCCATTCCTTATCAAAGCATGGTGCTCTGGAGTATGTTCTGGGCCATCCTCTATGTGAAAGATTAGTCCTTTCTTCTTCGGCTCTCAATCAAACTGGTGAGACGGGGCCAGTCCAGTGTCAAACTGAGTGGATCAAAGGGGAACATTTCAAAGAAGAATGTGGGAATTAGCATTGAAAAGACATTTGTTTTGTACAATAATCACAGCAAGATGCTATGTTCAATCAACAGTTGTACTGTGTTGTCAGATTATCATGTGGACTGCTGAAAGGCTGAATATGATGATGTTCATAATTACATTGTAGGGTTGGTTATATTGTCATGTTGTAAAAAATACCGTAGACATCAGTAAGTAACATGTTTATAAAATATATTTAAATATATTATAGCAACTTCAGTTGCAATGAGAAAGTAAGAGGAATTAGAAGTTTTACTTTTAGTGGAAGAACTAAGATTTTAAAAAAAAGAAAAAGAAATCGATTGATTACAGTCTTTATCCTTTGATGCAACCTAATCCAAGTCTTAGTGTGGGGGATGTTGGGAGTAAAGCATCTGCATATCGAGAAGTTTTGGGCTCTAGGTGCTGCTTTTTGCTCTTAGTGATGCGTTGCATTAATCTCTTTTGCTGTCAGAGTTAATGAAATAGGGAGATAGATGTTGGACCTACTTGTGTATATGCGTGTGTGTGTGTGTCCATGCTCATGCCTTCTGTCTGTGTGTGTACGTGCCCTTAAACCTCTGGCTCAGTCTCATGGTGGGTTTGTGTGACGCCTATGGAGGAGCTCAGTGAAAAGGAGCATTGTGCTGAGGGAGTGTTCTCCCGGTGGGTAAAGCTTGTAAGCCCTCTCCTCCACATGGGGCCTGCAGTCGAGGCTCTGAGCTGTGGTCTGGATGGCACCAGAGACTGCTCCCTCTGAGACAATGCCAGTAATAGCCATGCTTGTTGCCTAGAGAGAAGATGAGGGCCATAGAAAATATGTGATACAAATATGAGGCAAAAGAGAAGGATGTGAAAGGAGGAACAATGGAGATGAAGAGAGACTGAGACAAAAAGACTACACATGTAAGAAAAAGGGTGGGATGGCAGTGTGTTTAGACCAAATCATGGAACAGCTTGAGTTTGTGTTTAACCAAAGAAAATATTTTCCTCTCATACTTAGTAAAAGTGCTGTTTCATAATTTGTTTCTGAAAGCCAATACTGTTAAATAATCAGGGTAGAGCAAAGGTCTGGTCATGTAAGGTCAAGTAAGGCTCTTCCAATCTTTAACACAGGGTGTTGGTCCTCACTCCTCACAATGTCAGAGGGTCAGAGAGAGAACATGTGAGCTACTATAGTGTGGATGCTTTATATATGTATCTGAACAAGTATATCTGGACACACTCTTATCTAGTCATACATCATCTTGTCTCTTCAGCAATATAAATGTTATCCTCGCTCTAATCACAAGTCCCCTGTAGATAGCAACGGGACTGTCAGGGATGAGTTGAGGGAGGTAATGCATTGATATGGCTCTCTGCTAAGGTCAGATATAGTACACATGAATGAGTGTGTATTTGCTTGTACCTGTGTGAAAGTTTATTTCACACTGTGACACTGCATCCCAGTCTTTGCCACGTCTGTGGCTTGTATGATGATAAATTCAGTACAGGTGTCACCCTGGTTACGGTAGGTGAGGATTGATGGTCTTCAGAGGCAGGCGATCCATCACCATCGCATCGGGATTTCAGGAATCTGTTCCTGATCACACCCCACGGCAGGAGCCATGTGGTAACGACCCCTCTCAGTGCGACACCACAGGAAATCGATACCAGGCACTCAAGGTCAATGTACTGTTGGAAAACTACTTAAGCCCTGACGGATGGAGGGCCCGCCTGCAGATGAGACGAGCCATTGACAGCTCCTCCTCCTCCCGCACTCAAAAAATACGCGCACATGCAGACATACACAAATTGTGTGTCCTTTAAGGTTAGGTTTCTTTGACTGTCTCCCTCAAGCTATCTCTATTTCTCTCTAATCTGAATTAATCTTTTGTAATTAGAGATACCAGATAATGGTGGCCAACCAATGGGATGCCATCATGTGAATTTCAAAGTGACACAAGGATGTCGATACATAAGAAAGTCAGTCACCCTGTATTAGTCCTGTAACAAAAGGATTGTGGAAGATCTTCAATGCACAATGTTTTCTAACAGAATTGTGTTCAGGTAATTCATTTTCACTATTCATTAGCCTAAATCTCATGTCTATTAAAAAAAGGCAATTGCCAAATTTAAAACTGTATCATATCAAACCCCTACCAAGAAGTTTAAGTCCATTAAAGCCTTTTTTTTTTTTACATCTGTCTTAGTTGTTTCCCTCATAAAAAGCATATTAAGAGTTATACGTACAATCCGGTAAATGTCCCACTTTTCACTACTGCAAGAACTTTGCTCTGTAAAGATTGTGTAAAGAAATCTGCTATTGCTTCTAAACCCCTTACCATATACTGTACGCCCGTGTGCATGCTGAGTGTGAATTTCTTTTAGTTTGCTTATGTGTGTTACAGCTATCTGTTATAGATACCATGAATTAACAGACTAAAATTTGGGTGAATTACTGGGTTTGTCTCAGTTTTGGCAGCTACCGTGTAGCCACAAACCCAGCAGTGGTGTAGCTATCCTTTCTTTTTCCAACCTCCTCTTTAGGTAGCCCTCTTTTGCGTCACATTTGCATTAGATTTCCAGCCACTGGCCTAACACAGCTCCATCATTGGGCTATTCTGCACCAGCAAGGCCAATGAGAAACCCATGTGCTCCTCAGTACAGCTGCATATATCATATCCATCTGAATTTCCAACATTTTTTTTAAACCATAAATTATTATATTTCTGTATGATACTCAATATTTGATTATCATAAACAAAGCAACATCATACTGGCTGTTTTGATTCTTGGAGGGTGTCCTAGACACAACAACATTCAACTTACAGTAGCTGGTAGGCCTTGTGAGTACGGACGGCGACCTGTACGTGGAGTACACTGCATCGGAAAGCACCTGACCAATAGCCAGTACTGAGCACTGAGTGCTCTGTCCTCCCAATGGATTGGAAGAAGTGATACAATTTTTTTCAAGCTTCGCTCCACGATTTCTGCCCCACCCCAAAGTATTTCAAGACTATCTGTAACATTCTTTCTGATTCTTTGTAAGAGTGACATTAATTTGCAGAGCACACAATCCATTGCTGAAACCACAAATGCCCAAAAGAACAATGAAATTAATAAACATGAAAAGCCTTTCTCTCACTTTGTTTCCTGAGCTTGAGGAGAAAGCAACTCAAACAATTTGATGTGCAAGCAATACAAGCTGAAGATTGCATCAAGTATTTTTGTTGTAAACAGAGTCTTCTCTCCATTTACTCAATGACAGACATTCCACAAGGCCACAGGGTACTTCCACGGAGGTTGATGTAAGTTGTACGTGAAGATACCAAAGATCTACATCCTGTATAGCAGTAACAACAGGCTTTCATTAGAAGACCTCAAGAAAAAGTCCGGGTTCATTGAGAAGCTGTGTTCCTCACACAGGAAAGCCACAGAGAGGCATTTCGAGTAAGAGATAAAGGGCTTTTCAGTGCAGTACTTACCAGTCTTCCTGATATAGTAAAAGTTGTGAAGTATGTGCACTGTCTATGGTAAAATTTGCTTGTGATGCCTTTTATGATGATGAAATTTGATACGTGACTAATAGGAACATTATAGCGGCAGATCACTGTTATACAAAATATATTGCTGACTTCATGTCTTTCTGAACTCTGACAAGATACTGGTTCTATTGAGAAAGTACTGCATCAGCATGATAAAGCAGATTTGCCAGCAATGAATTCATTGTCATTGTGAGGACAATTGTCTTCATCACCTTGATTTGTCTTACCAAGCATGTTACAGTAGCTCTTTTAAACCTGTATGGGAGAAAATACAATCACAGATAATGATGAATATAAAAATCTTCATTCAGTTTGGAAAACCAAGTTCAGTCAATTAGTGACTGATTTGGCGGACAAATTAAAACTGAAATCTCTCTGAGGATTTCTACGATGATATGCACTTTTAAAAAAACATTTTGTGATACCTTATCCTGGCACAGCAAATAAATGTACATTTTTTTAAACACATTATATTTGGGTGGCAAACTAAGTCTGCAGGCTACACACGAGAACATCACAAAATGGTGCAGAGGTGATCACTCATAATCATTAAGATAGCAGTGAATAACATTTTCTTGGGCAACAAAATATACTTGGTGTACTGTATATACGGTGTACGCAATCCTTCATTGTGGATTTATGTTACACCTTCTGTTATTTTCACAATACACTGCATGCATGAGGATGTAAAGGGACAGTCACACGCGCGCGCACACACACAGGAAATGAATGTCGACAGTTGTGTTGTGAACTTCCCAACAAACCACACAACACACATAGTGACTATTGCCTTCATCTACATAATGGATTATGTGGGTCACCATAGAGGTGGTCTATTTTTCTTTCTCCAGCTCATCTGTGTGCCTTATTCTTTTTATACCTACAAATAATTAGTGTATCTAGACAGCTCAACACATTTGTGTTAGCTGCACTCTTCCCCCTAACCTATTTAAAGTCTGAAGTCACCCACACCTACTGTAGCCAACTCTGCATTTAGCAAACAATCAGGATGCACTGCCTTCCAAAACCATATTTCCCTTTCTTTGCCATACTGCGCTGAGAAGGCTGTTGCTAATACATTTAGGATGTTTATCTTTCTGCCTGTTGGAAGCATGATTTGCGTGCAGTTTGTTGGAGCAAAACCACACAGAATCAAGCCAACAGTAGCGTCACCAGGCTGGAAGGAGAGTGAAGAACTCAAGCAATAGGCCTGCATAGCTAGGAGCAGCTGCTCTGTTGGGCGCTCAGGTCAGAGGAAGATGTGAATAAACACCCATCGTTGAACTAAAAGGAGCAGGCCAGGATCCAGAGGAACAGCCCTGGGTGTCAGATTTACATGGACAAGGTTGAACTGACCGCAAGAAGGCACAGCAGGATGGGGAATAATGCGGATTCCCCTTTACGTAAAATTAATGAGGTTCGCTGCTTCAGAGCTCTTGAAGATGAGGTCAGAGCAGAGCTACAGACACACACATTGGCACACAAATGCAAAAGTTAATTTCATTAGGAATTGCTTTGTCTTAATTAACACATTCAAGATAAAATCACATATTGTTGGTTGTTCAATGACCCCTCAGTTGAACACTTCACATCTTACAAATGCATATATAGTATTAGTCACTACAAGAATACGGGAAAACAAAACCTTATATACCATATTCAATTTTAGCTGTCCAGAAAACATACTGGTAGGCTCACAATACTTCTTCGTATTAAGAAGTTGTTTGGAATATGTGTCTGACATGTTTATGTGATTTGGTTAATTTGTCACTGCCACAATTAAAGGCTGTCACGCAGTTCTTGGTGTAGATTGTGTAAAAGAGATTAGAGGCTCAGGTTGCCATGTTTTATGACCCCTGGAGGGCACTGACAAACCTTACATTAGCCCTGGTCTGAACCTAGGAGCCTGTTTGAACATGAAAAATTAGCCAGGCCCTCAGACATCAGACACTGGTCATTATGTGGTCGCCGCTCGGCTTTTCCACCATAGCTGGGCCAAATGGGACGTGGTGTCGGACCAAAGAGCCAACCTTCAAGGCTGGCTATTCATGGTAGAACCTCCCTCTGGAATGGTAACGGCACACAGGGAACCATGCAATTAATGGAAGGAAGTGTGGAGGTGAGGGACGTTTGAGAATATTGAAAGGAGGAAGAAAATGGAGAATAAGAGGAAGAGGACAGAGAAAGACTAGTGATGCAAAGACAAAAAGAACTACAGGGCATTTGGGACAGAAAGGAAGAGGGATGGAGCAAGAGGCTGTCTAAAAGCCAGCTCAGTGTCTGGTGTAGAGGCCAGCTTAGTGTCTCACTCTGGGGTCCACTGGCATGAGATAAGGAGAAGCCATAAAAGTGCTAACCAATATTACCTTTGAGCAGATAAAATACATTTAATGAATAAGTAGAACATTTAATTACATTACAACTTATTTTTTTCCATCCATACTAGGCCTAAAAGAATAAAAGTTCTAAAATGTACCTCTTCATTTATGGTGTGATGATGAAATAAATGCTTTTATGTAAATTGTGGGCTGGCAAGAAAAAAGGCTTCCACAGCAAAAAGGACACGAAGGCGCACAGTTTGTAGGCAATTGAAAGAGATGTGCTTTTCCAATATCAACATTTTCTCGCTGCACTTATTCGTGCCAAGGTAGTAAATCATCTTCAGATTAATTCACGAGGTGCTGTTAAGTAACTTGAATAGTGTTGATGGTCTTGTGTTATCAAATGTATGCTATGTGCTACATGTCTGTGTGGGTGCATGTGGGTGTGTGTGTACACTGAGGTTATCTAGAGGGAGCTGACCTGCTTTTAAAAGAAGAAGAAAAGAAACATACAGTTCTTTCTACAGCTGCATTACGTTCTTTCTATTTTGAATGTAATGTCAGTGTAACTGCAGAGGCTTGTATGAGGCCTTTGTTTCCAAGCTACAATAACAGACAGCCTTGTCATAGTTGTTTTGTGTAAAGCTCATCTTTCACCTCAACCTCACATGGCCTCTGATGATAATGTTCAGACTACCCAGAGCCTCAAGGGCTTCAGTGGGTGTTTCAGAGGAAGGAGACACCAAAAGACAAGAGAGACAGAGAAAGGAAAGAATATTAAGTGAGTAAGAGAACATATAATGGGAAAAACAATAAGGAGAGTTGGATGGGGAGGAATGGAGACCAAGGGGCGTTGTTTGTGGCCTACTCTTGTTACTGTAACCGCAATGCTAAAATTCCTCATCATTGTGGCTTTCCTGTCATGACAGTGGTCAGAGGACATGGAAATGATGTCAGAAGAGACCTCCTACTCCACAGTGTCCATGCCAACCTTGGCCCACGCACCGTGAACAACAATACAACACACAGTCATCCATAAACATGTATATAGCGACAACCACACACAAGACACAAATAGTATATATATATGTATATGTCAGTTGGATAGACACAGAAAAGGGTCTTAGATGTTCATGTGGTGTCACAAAAAACATCCAGTATAATACCTAATAATATTACATCAGTTCTGCATGTAAATGCTAATCATTTGTATATTTTTATACACAGTAAATTAATTACACACCGCTTAAAGCCATGCATTAGAAGACCGTGTCAGGCCACTGTGATGCAAGTCTGCTTTTCTTTAACTAATATCATGGTGACCAGAGGAAGAGAAGCAGCTGGTGCAAAACTAAACATAGTCATTGTGTAAATAGTCAGGAGACTCTTCCGAAGTGGAGTAGACTGAAATCAGCGATAGATTTTTATACAGGGTGTTGGTACTGTTTTTAACTGAATGGTAAAGCCTATTTTCTGGTTTGTAAAGTTATAAAAACTTTGGGTACCAAGAGTTTCTGCTTCCTATTCACTTTCCACTCTTACTGAGATAAAAAACCTCTCCAGTATGTGCCATATACCAAGCATGATTAATGCTGCCATAGTATTCTACCAATTGATGTGAAGAGAAATGGAGATAGTACATATGTATGCATGTACATGTGAGCACCTGAGCAGTTGCACATTTTCTATAGCTGGTTCAAATTTCAGGAAAGATGTACATGTAAGCTTGAGTTGAAAATGTTTCAACTTGTAATATGATGGAGTATCATAGAAGTAATCTAATGCAAGTACTCTCCACTTCCTTAATGTATAGAGGCAGGAAAAACAGTAGAGGAGAGAGAAACAATAACAACTGGAGCTTCTGGTAAGATTAGAAAGTATTTCTGTCTGAGCTGTCACACACACACTTGCACACACACACACACATACATTCACAGACACACTGCAAACTTGCAAAGACACTTCAGTTGAACATTTGCTTCATGTTGCAGCTTAATTGCATGGCAATGTGGAGCAAGAAAGAACAAAATACCATGATGTTTCTATAAAAATGCCACTCCCTGCTCCAGGCAAATTCATAAAACTCTGTTCACACTCCATACCTCTATCATACCCTGTGGGTTTCCTGATGATGAGGTCACAAAAAAACATATTATTTTTACAAAATAAAAAGTTAGATTCATTTTAACACCATAGATGCATAGAAATCCAGTCATTATCAATGTGATAACATACATACAGAGTAAAAGCTTCCCTTGAAGTTCTCTGGGTTGCAGTCGTGCAGTAAACGGTGCTCACCCATATTGTAATTTTTGTGACTCAAGGCCGTGAGAGCTGGCAGAACACCACAGCACAGAAGCTCTTTCCTTGTAGCTGTCCGACCCCACAGTGTCACACACCAGGGTGGATTTTATATAATTAAATAAAGCCCTTTAAAGCCATCTTTTACAACCCCACGTGACCTCACTTCATGAAGGATCTCCTTTGTTTGTGCGTCTAATCGCAGCCTCTTAAAGTTTTAAAGGCAGCCAGTAAAATATCGATAACTAATATCAGCTGGAGGCTGGGCTGGGTTTTTGGCAGGTAACAGGAGGCACCCTTCTGGGCTGTGTCCGCCCTGACTGGCGTGTGTCCAGGAGCTTGAGGGCGTACAGATGTGTACAGGACCCAAATATTCTGCCTCACATAGAAGAGACCGTGAGTGATAACATGTAACATGTCAAAAGTATCTTGTGTATGTTAGAGTTCTGTTTTTGTTGGAGACTCTCTAATGTCACAGGTTTTTTTGACTGACAGGTGAAGTAAACAGAAGCTAAGTTCATAGATCAGCAGTCTGCTACTTGCCCTACAGGGTCACTTACCTGACAAAGACACCAAGCTGATTCTGGCAGCCCTGAGGCAGTATACCTCCATACGGTATACTCTACACCAGCATGACAGGCTAACACAGCATATTCGCTGGCATTTAGCCCAAAGGCACACAAACACAGGTCACTCCTCAGTTAGAGTTACCCTCATTAAGTGTCAAAACTGCAATGAGCTGCAGAATGCAGCCATGAGTGAATTAAAAACATTAGCATGGCTGCAAATATGTAAAAACTGTCTAGTCAATATTTGCGTGTCCAATTCTGCACAGCAAAACAAAAACCAACAAACTGACACACAAGTTAACTATCAAAAGCAGTTCAACAGCAAGAGAGGATTGGAAAGGGGATGGTTGTGACATCAAGATGTGTTAAACCATTTCAAAATGAAGAGCCCTTGTATGGTGAAAAGAAAAGATAAAAGGACTATGTTTACTCTCTTTGTAGATTCCAGGGAGATCTCTCATTTATCTCTCTCCTTAAACACAGTGGTTCACCCTGCTGCTAAAAGCCCACCTCAGCAGTTTCTCTCCCTCTCCTTACCCTTTAATATTGATGATTCTCACAGGATAAAATAAGTTAAGTGGAGATATGGTAATCCCTCCTCTGCTTGCTGAACTCGTTTGTTTACTCTGGGGTGACTCCGGTGATGTAGCTACGCCTTTCTAGTCGCATATAATTTCACGTTTAGCAAATGCTCCCCTCTTTAATGTGCCCACTATCAAGGTCATGAATAGCTAAATTTTTTCAGCCTCTGGAATGAATTATTCACAGATAAAAATCAAACGAGGGTTTTCTCTGAAACATTTTGGCGGCACTTTGTCCAGAATATATTCGACCACTTTCAAATGCCTCATGTTTTGGTTGCGTACATTTATTTTGTGTTTGGGATTCAATTTACTTTTCTTTTTTTCTCTCTCTTTGTAGAGAATGATTAAAAAGATATATGTCTAGCATGTGGGGAACATGGTGGAACCCTACAAGAGTAAACCAAGGTGATGGAATTTATCGCTTTCCGAAGATTTTGGTTGTGGCTGTGTGGATGTGAAGATCTGGGAAAAGCTTACATGGCACGGAAGTTAGAAATTGCAATATTCTTCCCCAGTCTACTGTTCAAAGAACTGAATATTTTGTGCTCAGTCACTGTCAGTCTAAAGAACAAACTAATTCAACATGTTCATGTAAGAGAAGTCTTCACCTGAGCATGAAATAAGTATAGACCAGATTTATTTCTTGGTAATAAGAGCAATTATAGTGCATGGAATAGCTGGATTCCTACTCAAGGTTATAGCAGTGATAGTCCAGGACACCCATGTGGATCCCCTCTGTCCAAACATTGGAAATGGACTGTGAATTCCCTTAGATTAGAGCCTAGCTTCATTGTATAGTCTGTTTGATAAGGGATTAAACTCAGTAAATCCGTTACTTCATATGGGACTCCGTGTTTGAGTTATCCTCTGCATTTTAGTGCTGTTATTCTCCACCTTCTCACGTTTCTCCTATTTTACAGTTTTGGCAGAGAACTGGTATAAATATGCTTTTTTATATGGCCCTTGACAGCAAGACATTGTACCACATACCAGAAGTGACTGAAAAGAACAAATATTCTTTTTTTCCATCTGTTTATCAGTCACAATACAGGCAGAATTGTAGATACATTCTTAAATGCATCCAGTTAGTCATAGGAAGAATATTCAGAAATAGGAATATAATAAGTGTTACTGCTGTCTGGCAAACAGAGACACTGAGACACATGTTATCTCTTCACAAAGACAGTTGAAAAATGTTGAGCCATTAACTATTTACAATGGCATCTCCCAACCACTGGTCACAAGATTGTGGTTCTCAGGTTGTAAACAGAACGAGCAGTCAAGTTAATGATATTAAGCCATTTAAGATCAAGGTTCAGTACGTATCAAATCACGCAGGCATAGGCCATGTCATCATAGCATTCAGGGGGACATTCCTGCCTATAAGTACCATTTTTATGAAATACATTGAGCACAATTCGGAAGACTGTCCTACCTAGAAGTGTCAGCATTCACTGGCAAGTTGCACTACTGAGCCAGAGGAGATCATTGAGATGGGCTGTGAACTTTCCTCTTTATAAACACTTAAGGAAAGAAAAGCCACACAGAATCTTTTAAGAAGGGAAGAGCACACACTAAAAAGTGTGTTAATTGATGTAATTGTTAACTTAAGTGGAAATTTTGCCTCTGTGTTAATATTCTCCATGATCAGCTGTGCGCTCGGTTACAGTTTAACAGTGTTATAAACCATACTGCGGATGTGCTGTATGTGACTGGAAATAAGGAGGGATTCATCCTGTCATTGTATTTTATTATCTTATATCATCTAATTGGTCAATAAACAAATCAGATGAATATAAGATAAATCATTTTTATGTACAAATTGTTTGGCCCATCTTGAGGTCAAGAAAAGAGATAGGCTTTCATTTCCTCTCTGTGCTATTGGTACTAAGAACATGAAGTGAATGATATTGACATATTTTGTATTTACACTTGCACACGCACATAAAGTAAAGGCAGTAAAAGCTCTCATAGATAAACTCATCCTCACAGCAAGGCCTCTGTAAAGACAGACACCCCAGTAAGAACAATCCATTTCAGCTACAGCCAGCGTTTGCAATTAAGCTTCATCTTCACTGCTATGTTGTCAAATTCCCATGCACTGCCTTCTCTTTGAATGAATCACCTGTACAGTTTAATTACTGAGTCTCTTTCCCCAAGCCCACCCACCCACCATCAGCCTTCCTCTTGCAGGCCACATTATCAAACTAGGGCAATTTCCCCCCAGCAACCCCATCTCTAATGCATGGTTGCTTTAAACAAGACTGATGATGGCCAATAAAAGTGTTAGAGTGAAGCTGTATAAATGCTCTGTGGGTGTTTTGAAATCCAAACAGAAAGCAAGGATGAGTCTGTGGCGGCTTGAAGCCAATGACATTATGTTTCTTCCAGGTATATTGGGTTAAGCTCTGGATGCTGAATCAGCCCAGACAGGGGTGGGATCCCCGATGTATGATTTATCAAAATCAAACGTTAATCAACTTTAGAGTACCTCAAGTTCCTTCCACTGGTGTTATGCAGATTGTGATGCACACATTTGAGGTGATGCTATCCAGACTTGGCCTCGATTGAGGGCAGGCAGGAGTTCATTCAAAATCTTTACTTGTTTTCTTCACATTAGTGAAACAACAAAATGAAAGTACAAGTAAGCTTTTTGGTTGTAGTTCTAATCTGACTACTGTAAAGCACGCTGACTGTTTTATGGGAGTTTTTTTGCAAATTGCCTGAATGTTAAACTTACAGTAAGTACCGCTTGATTACAGTGGCTGCTACAGCTACTGGTTGTTATGGCAAGCGTATCTCACTTTTTTAAATTAACTGCCCAAAATGAGGTAAAGAATGGGCTTTCTGCAAAATGCAGATCAGCGTGAGCACACCCTGAAGCTGTAAGTATCAATATGTGTATTGTATAGACTAGACAGCTGTGTATTGTGGCAGGGCATTCTTTAACTCCCCACAGTGTAACTGACAAAGCCATAGATTTCTCAAAGGAACCTGCTGCTTATGTGAGGGATGACAGATACATGTTGTTGAGAGAGTGTGTGGAAGGGATTGCTAATAAGCTTTTCTAGATCAATAAATGACTGTATGCTGAAAATTAAACCCTAAATCTCGTCAGAGATGGTGAATAATTCTTATGTCAAACACAAGTTCTAACAAATGTGTTTGCTTCCTCTGGAGATTTACTGAAAATCATAACCTCACATTTATTAAAATGGGCCAAATCTAAGGATTTAGATGACAAAATGCAGTACAGGTTTATGTTGAGTATCCTTCCCAGGTAGGAGTTCACCCAATAAATGAGTAGTCACTTTATGTTTTGGGGCAAACTCGAGCATGATAACAGGGCATGGCGTCTAATAGCTGGAGCATGAAAACCAGATTCTATGGCAAGCAGGAAAGCACGATGCACAAACAAAGTCTGATTAACCGAGCGTTACCCTCTGTGATATGAGTGGCACTGAGAAAATAGCAAGAGTCCTGTATCAACTTACATTCAAAGTTGTGTATTGAACTATCAGAACATGTTTTAACAAGGAGAGAGCATTAAAATCAGCTGAAGACAGCACTGACATTGTGGTTTTACTTTTTATGTATTGACTTAATTGTGCCTTGTGACTGGAAAGGAAACAAAAAAGTTTTTTTTTTATTTCACTATATTTTTAGTAATGCATATTAAGTACAGGGATAGCATTCTCTCAGTGTGGCACATTAACATGTATGATGGGATGACCTGATGTAATCCATTCTTCACTCCTAGAAATACACATTATTTCCCTTTCATGGATTTGGTGAAACTGAATCCTTTATTTGGGGGAATTTGGAATGGCAAGCGCTATATAAAAAGAAGTTCATGTTCTCAAACCAGTTCTAACCACTTGGTACTCATAGCTGTCCTACTTGGGAGTATCCCTCGGAGCTGTGGTCATGAGACCTCAGGAGAACATCTCTGCCCTGTGGCTTTGTACTGACCACGAATGTGAACATGGCCCGGCAGCGACTGGACAGAACTGTGCCTTTTGGCAAAGCTCGACCATGCTCAGTCTGGAGAATAGAGAGGTTAGCACAGTTAGATGAAGCTTACCATGGCAATACATATGTCATGTGTTGTCCAACTTTCTTTTTGTGGTGCTTGTGATGAAACTTCTTTTGCCTTTCCGCTCTGCGGTGTAAGTCCTGGGTCCAGAGGCCAAATCTCTGGTGGGTAGCCATAAGTCACGTCTGGGTTTAGCACATTGCTGAGGCTGGCTGAGGTTTGCTGTGGAACCACAGCCTAATTCACCCAGCACTGTGAGGAGACGGTCCGTCTACAGCCCAGAGCCATGACCAACCAGTGGCTTTACTGTGGGGCTGCACGCCAGAGATATTATCCCCTTTCCCTTATTACTGTATCACCCCCCTCCATTATTTGGGCTCTTGTCTATTTAGTTTTTCTGTGTTTCATGTCTGTTGAGTTTGGGGGCTTTGCTTACATGTGTTTTCTACTGTATTTAACCAGGTTAATGTGTTGTCTAATGTTCTATTTTTAAAGCACTTAAGTCAGTGGACTTGCTAAGTTGTGCTTTATCTACCGCTGTAATAAACACATTTGACAGGGTTTCACTGTCAAATGACAAGTGAGATAAATGTGTGTGCACATTTCACTCAAGTGCTTTACAATACTTAAAAAGATAATCCATTTTCAAGGAGAGAGGAGTGGGTGGGAGAGTTTGGGGTTTAAACAGCCCAATAATCTCTCCATATCTCCTCCTCGACACGGCGCACTCTCTCCCCGCCACTTACTGGAGATGTGTGGATGTGATAACAGAGAGTAAACATACTCGGGCTGCATGTTCCAGCACGCACACACACACACGCTCCTTTCAAATCATTCCCTGGTGCCACCGCAGCTACTTTACAAATAATGGCCCCCATGTGTGTTCAGGGCTCCAAGGCTGTGTGCGGCAGGGGGACTGGGCTCTGTGCCCAGTCTGAAACCCTGTCAAGATCACTGTAAATTTCTCCTCATTTTCAGCAGCTGTAATTTAAGGGCCAGATGTGCAGGAGACTGAGGACAGAGTCAGATAAACAGCTTGTTACATATTTCTTTTCCATGCATACTATGGTACATGGATATCTGTTCACCACACTCTTTGGTCAAAGCAAATTCTTATTAGTCCAAACCTGAAACTGATAAGCAGTATACATAGTCTGCTATACTATATATGTCATATTTACATTACATTCTATCAGTTAATGGCCGAATTAATGTTTTTTTTAAACAAAGCACATGAACTGCCTGTTTTAAGTACTGTTTGTTGTTTGTATATGTGCGTATATATTTTTATGTGGCTGCAAATAAAAAAATATACAAAATAAAATAATACACTGCTTCACACATCTACTGGGACCTAAAGCACACTCTTCCCATTTCAAGAACAGAAAAGCACAAGCTTTCACTAACTAACACTAACATACCACCTTGTGTCATAAACATTAGTACAGAGGGTCCATTACTGTATATGTGACAGTACGTTCCCCTGCCACAAAAGGTCCAAGTTTCCTAGGCTTGAAATATTCACATGGGCACCCATAGAGACATTGGCAGTGTAAACAGTGGGTTGTACCAGGGAAAATGATGTTAAATCCTGAAAATCCACACTAATTGGAAATATAATGGAGGATGAAGGGACACTGCTGGACTAGGTGGGAGGCCTGATGAATGTGTATGGACTGGATATGTGGAGGAATCTCTCATGTGTTTTGGCAAGGAGGGGCAGCCCACTGTTCGGGCATTGTGCGAAAAGTCACACTTTATAAGTTAGAGTGATCAGGGCAGGCAGGGCACAGTACTGTAGGTCACAGCGGATTGTGGATTTGAGAAAGTAAACATAGAGGAATATCTTGGCAACAGGAATAATATGTGATCACAGTCAAAGGACATACCTTAATTTTAATTTAAAAGCTGATCAAGATGATCACTTATATATCTATTGTCTCAGAATGTCCAATAGAGATTATTATGTTTGTACAGTAGAGTGTATTCCTAATCACGTCTTTGTCTATGTGTACTGAAGCGTGACCTATACCAGGCCCAACATGCATTCTACTGTAGTACACCCCCCACCTCCTGCTTTTCATTTCATCTCATCCTGTGGTGCTGCCAGTTCCAGCTCACAGCCTCTACATACACACAAGATTAATGCTGCTTAATTAAGAGTACAAAGTGACTAATTGGGGGCGCATGTCAGAGGTATATGTGTAATTTGCGCATCAGTAATGATAAGTTTGGAGAGATCCCTTGTGTCAAAACATATTTAATTGCAGCAGGGATTTATAGCATTGGCTTTTAAAGCCAGGGTAATCACAGATGTAGAGAGACACGTGAACACACACACACACAATGCACACACATTCATGTGCAGTAAGCATTTTTAAATCGTGTCCAACATGGTCTTACTAAATATCATGAAATGAGCATACACTCAGACTAAATCAGACATTTTTGTGCGTTGTGGACATTAATCATGTAAATATTATATTCTTCCACCACAAAGTGGATTATGACAATACCACAGATTAGACACGCCATTTTTCCCAGTTTGTCTCATGAAAAGGTAAGCGCACAGTTAAGTCTAGTTTGATGTGTCACATGATGAAACATGAAGCTGTGTGTATACAACAGCTTAGGGTGAGTTTTAAACATTACTGAACAAGAAACACAAAACAAATAATCTGGGTAGAAATGAAACTGTCACAGTTCCAAACTTCTTTGCATTTGGGTAAAATGGGGTTTTGAGGTTAATGCAAATGCTTCCCCCGTAATCTCACATTTCATGCACAGAGTCCACATTTGAATATGATGATACAAAGCCTGCTCCACAAACGTTGACGACACCAGCATTTATTTGTAACAGAACACGGCTGGTGGTCTTCAGTTTTAAATGTAATGGCATACTTTTATTTATGCAAACAAAATCTACTTTGAAGGAGGAAGAATCTGGTCTTTGTTTTTGTTTTTTTCTAGTTTTGTGTAAGTGAGTCATTATGATACTGTCCAAAGCAATCAACTGCAGTTTCTGTTGAAACAGAGAAGCATCACGCAGTCTAAATAAAACCTTGGTTTTATACACACTCACATACATGCACTCAAGCAGTGTCTTTTTGTCCGGCGTGTGTATGCTGTGCATGATATATTGTGTACTTATAAATGTATGTGTGTCTGTGTGTGTGTGTGTGTGTGTGTGTGTGTGTGTGTTTGCGTGTTTGCGCATCCTGTAAAAATAGTTGCTACATTGGCCATGGCCAGACAGTCTGTGACCACACAGAGCGTAGCAGCAGGAGGTCGACACCTCCCTGGTTTACAGCCTTCTGAGAAGGCAGCCTCATTTTCTCCCGGTGTTGGCTTCACTCTTTATTTTTCTGCTTATAGTACGAGCACTAATATTAGATCAGCCGGGGCTGCTGCTCGATAGAAAATGCTTTATGCTTGTTAAAATAATTGCTCTCAGTTTTCCAACTCATAAAATTGCCTTTGTAATTCGGTGGGGAATGTCTCTTCTGAGACAATCACTCTCACGCCAGAGCGATGGCAACAGTTTTAATTAGTGGCATCGAATTTCCACAGAAATGAATCCTGGGTGCTGCACAGAGCGGTAATTGTTGAGGTAATAGTCTTATTAATTCTGCCACACTTAAGGGGGCAAACAGCAACTCCAAACCCCCCACACACACCTCTTCAGGGGCAATTTTGGCATTCCGACTTAATGGAATTCAAGTCACTGAATACATGGATAATCATTTTTGTACTCTCTTGCTGTAGTTCTCTCTATTGGGCCGGTATGGAAACATGCTGTCGGATGCCGGCAGAGACCTACTGTGCTACTTACAAAGGCCATAACTCCGTTAGTCCTCCTGAAGAATTCCACCTAGAATTCCTTTGTGCCACGGGGCTCCTAGCTGTACGCTGGTTGCTACAGAGGGCTTTCATAGGCATGAACCCTACTGGTATAATCCCATAATCCTACTGCACAGGGGTCTCAGAACTAGGGTGGAAAGTGGGGTGGGGTAGTGTGCTTTAATTAAGATCTGAAAAGGGGGCAATAATGTTGATGAACAGAGGAGAGAAATTGAAGTAATGGGTGAAACTTGAGAAAACGGGTATGTGTAAGAGAAAACATGCCAGTACATGCACACTTTTACATAAGATCTACACAGTGTGACTGTATAAAGCTTACTGTAGATGTAAAACACACAGCTAAATACTTAATAACTTATTTATTTGTTGAGGGCAATAGCAATCATGAAATAGTGATGATACAGAATATTTAATTTATTGTTGGGGATTAAAAAACGGTTCCAAAATTGAATGCTGCAGGCCAACACTCACAATGTCTGTGCTTAATGAAAAGCCTACTCTTCAATACAAATCACCTTATTTACTTCTTCTGTCCTTTTTGTTGTGTCTGATTTCATTTCCTTCAGTTGGTCTGCATTATTGCCTCCTCTCCTGTGCTATTGATTTTGGTGAATATGGTTATTACAACATAAAAACCTTAGAGTCTCCATCCGTTCATTGTACTGTAGGAAGCAGACTGAAAAAAAGAGTAGTAACCAATCTCATCTCCAATTTACATTCACTTTAGCTGGAAAACATTCATTTCTGTGTAGACAATCAATATCACTTACAGAATAATTGGAATGTTATTAATCTAGCAATATTCCTGTGTGGATGTATATTATCCTACTATGGGTGTGTGGTGCTGGCAAACAGGAAAAAAGATTATTATTTATTTAAAAGTGCTTTCACATTATATTTTTAGAGTTATACACATAAAAACATATTCAAATTCTAAAACATTTGGTGGGCAATTGTGGATTTTTTTTGTGTGTGTGTGTTTGGCCTTAAAAGTGTATAGGATTTCCTTCAACCCCATATCCAACTGAGAGTATCTTGGGGCAATTTTGAACTTGGATAAACTGTCAAAGGCCTCTGAGGCCAGGCAACAGGAAGCACCTGGGGTTCTCTTGGAGCTGCCAGCAATGCCACAACTCTAATCCAATCACAGAATGACAGCAGGGAGGCTTCAGCTCTGCCTAATGGATATTGCACCTGTCAACACCAGACCACAGATCCATAGTTCCCCTGTTTTGGTTGTTTGACTGTCTTTCATGTATTTCTCAATGTACAGTATATGCGTCTGTGAATCTATGCGCACACACGGTAAAATTTCACATGCAAGTGTGTATGCTCTCTATAAAGGCTTTATTTATGAAAGTCAAGCCCATAGTGTTGAGTTTGCTGATCATCAGGTCATCAGGCACACAGGTGACTTGCAAAAAAGTTATTACCTCAAAGTTATCCTTTTTCAATAACCACACTCCCTAAATTTGAGTGGAAGTATATTTTCATGGCCACAAGACAGCACTGAAGTAGAACCGAATTGCAAAAAATAAAAAGATATTTTTGCTTAGGTCACCTCTAGTGGTGCCTAATCATCCATCAACGTTTTGCTTTAGCCAAATGATTCTGTAGTTTTGTTTTTGTTTGTTTGTTTATTTGCATTTGGGTTTTTTTCCAGAGCCCTCCACAGCAGCATACCTGCTGTACCAGAGCAATGGTCTCATTGAAATGTATGAGGAGGCTGCTAACCTATTGGCCATCTGAACACAGCCTATGCTAGCCCAGACAAGGAACTGTGCACAGAGGGTAGCAGGAACGCAGTGTTAGCTCACCTGCTGGTAGCACCAAGCTGATAAAATATTAATTGCAACACTCAATTTAAAGCTTGGGGACAAGTTAAAATAAAATGTTTCGAAGTAGGTATTTCATGTATCATTAGATAGCATGGACCTCAGAAGTGAAGGAAACATGTCGGATTAGCACATACCAAGCATTTCTTAGTAGTTTTGTGATTATAATAAATTACAATTATTATCCCTTTTTTGGTTATTTGAAATAGCTTGTCTCTTAGACTACTCAAAGTAACACCTAATGAGACTCTCATAATGAAAGCATCATACAAGGCCAAAGGCCAAATGTTATACTAAAGAATACTAAAATGCCTCCCTTATCAAAGTACAATGTTGTAATCACATGATAGTTGTTTTTTTACTGACTGATAAAATCTAATTACATTTCAAAGGTTCCCAAAGCAGCAACACCCCTGTTACAATCATGGTATGATAGTGTGTTGCTGTCTTCCTGTAGATGGTATGTAGCAGTTTAAGCTTCTGTGTAAAAGGACCAGGGGAAAAAGTTTTTCATACACAACATATACTGTAATCCAGTATTGATATTTACAATCTATTCATTTTGAATGATGCCATGTCCAGGCATTTCACACCCGCACTAGAACATGGGGCGCCACTTTGAAATTCATACACTTAGGAAAGTCTTTTTATGAATAGAAGGCCAAAATGGACAAATAAATGTCATCTGCATAATGTGAACATGGTCTCAAACCTGATATATGAAATTGCTGAAATAGTTTGGCTCAGGTCTCGCTATAATGCTGCCTGACGAGTCTATGTGGTAAAAAACCTTTGACTCAGCCAGGAACCCTTGTAATTAGGTGTACTGCTGGATAGGCCATTGTAATACAAAACTACATGACTACTTATTCTAAAGTCTTTCAAACCCACAGCTAAAAGGATAATAGCTCGGCCTTAGAATGAAACATAGCTGAGCCATGGAATAAGAGATATTTAGTCCGATTGCTCTGCTGAATACAGAAACTAAGTCAAATAAGTGTAAATTAAGAGATTGTTTAATTACACTGACTGTGAGTGCGAACCAGTTAATAAGAGCAAGTTGAAGACTAGATGATTCCCTGGTGAGCAGGCAGGATTACCTCTGTAATCTCTTCTGTCACATATAGTGATGCCCCAAATCTCCCCTTGCTCTGAGGAGCATTCAACCCGTCAACTGAAATGAAAGAGGCCTTAACGAACATCTCTCTCCCACTCATGGAGCACTCGGCTGTGTAGCCACTGTTGATGGTGTGTACGCTAAAGCCGGGAGATCAGAGTCCGTTGAGGTGCAGGGTGAGCTTGATTCTCATATTCCTTTAAAGAAAAGAAAAGAAAAACTTGCCCTGGCTATTTTGTGTGTGTGTGTGTGTGTGTGTGTGTGTGTGTGTGTGTGTGTGCATACGTGTGCCTACGTTTGTGTGTGTGAGAGAGAGACAACAAGTGCACTCTCATTGAATAAGTGAGTTCCTCTTCTTTACAACATCAGTTTCAGGTGGCTGCATTGAAACTATTCTACCACATTGTATGGAGGATGCAAAATTATTTAAATATTTTCACGCACAAAAAAAAAACTAAAATGAAATATTACAGATATGTTAACTGTGAATTGAAGAAATGTAATAGCACTGGCAATATGCTAATATTCCAATCCCCAGTTGGAGTTAAGGGACTGAGGGTAGGAGCCCTGTTTCTCTTATGCATTATCATAAATCATAGTAGGCCTATTTAGTCATTCAATACCACACTGTCCCCTAGGACCATAATCTGTTTACAGGAGCACTGCAGCTTTGCATAGTACTTCCAAATCCATACCAAATGCATTTTTAATTGGTAAATAAATGCAAAATGCATGCTAACAGGCAATTGTAGCAGTGCTCCTGAATGCTTAAATATGGTTCTAAGCATGATGTTCACATTATGGATTTTGCATCACCGTGTGTTTCCAAGGTGATTTATAATCAGCCAAGCATCCAGTCTCTGTTGTAGCATAATGGAAGGTCCTGAACCAAGCTATGACTTCATCACATTTCAACATGAATATTGAAGATTTCACAGAGTCTCTGAAGGAAAAGCCTCATAAATTGTGTGTAAGAATATATATTCTACTCACTATATTTATTTTTTTTTATTTTTTTAAACCACTACCACTAACAAGTCCTGACTTGTTCTGTACATTATCAGCACTCACCAGGGGCCAATGTCATCCCTGCCACAGCAGATGAATATAGTGACATATATACTACATAATACTGCAGGCAACCAGCTAAAATATTATCATAAAGAACAACCAACTAGTCACAGCTTCTTTTCTCTCTGGTACAGTGTAGGCGATTACAGTGATTCATGTGCAATCAAATTGATTTGAACTATTGAAAAATATGAGGGTTTCTGTTTCATAGTAAATTGTTTTCATATTTTAAATTAAAAGAATTCACTAAATCAGTTAGAACTGAGAAACCCAACACGCCTATAGTTTTGTATGTTACCTGAGCAAATAACATTATACATTTATAACCAACATGAATTGCTTGGTTAATTATTTTTTTGCAGGACTAAGAGCATGCTGTAAAATGTGACTGCTGTTCCAGAGCCACCCAGAGATCAAAGGTCAAGGCACAGCACCATGTGCTGGAGCACATGATTCTGTCGCAGGTTAGGGCTTAAAGAGCATAAACATCTGTTTGATTGCACAACACTTATCACAGATGACGATTAGATGATGTTTAGGGAAAGGAAACCAAATTGCTTTCTCTTGTTTCTGGATAAGAAAGACAGTTTAGACAGTTTACAGATTAATAGACAAAACCTGGAATCACTTTTTCATTTACTGACTTTAGCAATATTATCTGGTGAATTTGTGATATTCATTCATCTACTCTATTCTCCTGGCCATTACTTACAGTATTTAGTAAACAGTGTCACATTTTAACTGCAAATATCTTCTTTTCTATTTAATTATTTTCTATTTGAGATGAGATTTGTTAAGAATCAATGCAAATAGTTAATTCAAGCTACAGTGAGTTATTCGGCCAGTTTTAAAGTGACAGTTTCATTTATGAATATAATGACTTTACAGCAATCGGTTTCTATTATGGCACCATAATACTATTCTGTCAATGATCCTGGCAGTACTCCAAGATGATAAACTTTCTGTGAATTAGGTCCAAAGTTGAAACATTCCTTTTTATTACTTTAATTGGGGGAAATGAAGATAGACATTTATAGCAATGCAGGAACAGGCAGTAGTTACCTTAACTTTATAGTTTAATAGCTAGTTTTGTTTTATATTAAGTGACACTTATCAGGTTTACAATGAAAAGCATGTAAAAGTAAATTCGTATGAAACTTTGATTTTAAACATTTAATATTAAACGTGCATGCATCACTTTGTAGCTTCAGAGAATACATATTCGGCAAGAAACAAAAAGGAACATTTTCATTGTTGCCCCCAAATATTGAAAAGGTTAAATAGGTTGAAAACAAGCAGAAATGCCAGTACATTGTTGACTACAAAAAAAAAAGAAAGAAAGAAATGCCTTTTTTGAATCTATCCAAGAAATGGTTTAGGAAGGAAGAAGGTGGAGGTATGCCATTTGTTCACACACCGGCAGTAAATCAATACAGCCAAAGATTTAAGATACTGTCCTTATCATGCTTTTATCACATCCTTATCAAAATATGAGCTTCTACAGCCTCATGGGTGATCAATGAACATCCCTGCTACTGCTACTGAAACAAACACAAGGGCATCCTGTGGTCTACGCGTTCATATCTAAACAAGTAATCGCATGGTTATCATCCATGATTTAATCAGTGATCAAAATCAAATATTTTCTTTGAATCTGCTTCACCTCAGCCATTGGATAGTAAAGCTCTTCCAAAATCATAATGACCACTCTTATTTAAGCAAGAAACTCAACTCTTTCCTGCTGATGAAATATGCAGGACCACTATAGAGCATGTACCTATAGTATACTTGACTGTATTCGATGACACTGTTCTACCAAGAGGCTATCTGTGTCTTATCTAAAGCTGTGTAAAGCTGGTGTCAAACATGAGATGCTGGTAAATGATCAACCCAGTATACTCAGGAAGTACTGTATTCAGAAGTAGTATTGATGCTTTCTTAAACTAAAACTCCATATGTTATAATATTCAGTTCTGTACATATTTCTATTTATTTCTCACACATTATTCCACCACATATTCAACACTACTGAATTTGCTGCACACAAGTATACTGAAAACACTATAGACAGAATTTAGTATACTTCTTATATAGGCCACTTCCTAACTCATACAACCACAGCCCATACAGTGAGGTGCTACAGCTGTAGGCACCTAACTGACTTTCCCTGTAGTTGTAACAGCTAAAGTCTAATAGATTCACCCAGTAAAATGATAAAACCCATGAGTGGGTGTATAACATTCATTATTTCTAATTGCCATTGGTTGTAGTATAAAGAGAACAGGACCTGCACAAATGTCAGTGGTTAAACGAGTCATTTCTTCCACACAATCTCTCAGACTATACTGTATTTCTATATTTATTTTACCATAAGAAAGAGAATAATAACACTTAAGAAAAACAAAGCCTGTACAGCATTTTTTCCGGTATATGACACTTGTTATTACGGATATAACTGCGAGAGCTCCAAAGTCACGTTAACCAACAAAGAGAAAGTGTGTGTGTGTGTGTGTGTGTGTGTGTGTTTGTGGCAGAAAGGGTGGTAGACAGCTTACACAGACCCAACAGCATATCACCTCGTCTGTCAATCAAGCCACAGGGGAGGTGAAGGGTAAGGAGGAGACAGGCACGCTGGCTAATCATTTTGTAATCAGGCGTCAAAACAAAACAAAAAAATGTTTATCTGATCAGTGCAGGCGGCTGCCAGAGTTGACATGGATGTTTTTTCCTCCTGTGTCATCATGTCAGGGCTAATGGACAGTGGTAAGGAGGGGGGTTAATTACTTTTGACGACACTCCCCCTCTAATTTCCCATTTATATGGAGTCCCTTTTCTCCTCTGCCATCGGCCAGGCAGGCAAACTGCTTTGCTGCTGTTTGCATCAGAGCCATCAGAATATCTACACCATGTCTGTGCATATTAAAACATTATGGGCGCTATTGTTTCCTTTCTTAATTGTTTTTTTTTTCTCAAAGCTTTCAAAGTGAGATATTGGGGGCAGCATTGTCCCTCAACAGGGGACAAATAAAATCATTTCAACAAACACGATCACATTCACACACATACCATGGAAATGCATTATTTTTCATGCGTCTTGGTCTTGCAGGTGTTCTGACCTGTTTCAGCCTTGGCTGCTGGTTATGTCTTGACCAAATTTTAGTTGAATTTTGATTATGTATTTTTTAGATTTTTTTGTGGTCCAGTTGCTCTTAGTCCACCCCCAGCTCTTGCGATTTTGTCTCAAATACAGGAGCCAACAGGATGTAAATAAAATAGTAGAGGGTACCAAACCAAGAAGGTTCCCAGGAAAGACACAAAAATCAAATATGTCTTCCACTCTTTTCCCATTTATGTACACGGTCATTTTCCATGGTGTGTCTTTCCCATGGTAAACAATCATTTATATCAAAGCCGTGTTCAACATCTCCGTCTGCTCACTACTTTTAGCAGGAAGACTTAAAGTCTCTCTCTCTATTCGCTTTCTCATATACACCCAACACTCAGAAACAAACAGGGTTACAAAGTCTAAAGCATTGCTTCTCAAAAAGCAATAGTTGATGGTTAAACTTTTTTTTTTTTTACCATAGATTCCTTGCAAGTGTGACCAACACAGTAACACTGGTCATCACAGTGACACCAGCTGTCTCACGCCTAAGAAAAGCTCTTTGATTGGTAGACAAGCATTGGAGAGGTTGCTACTCTGTAGAGAGGAGGACGTTCTTTCACTGTGTGAGTGACACTTTGTCATCTGGGACACAGTCACAACCTCTGTCACTTTTCTTTGCTTCAGCTGTACTCATGTTGTCGTCACATCTTGAAAGGCCCATGCCACCAATTTCCATTTCATGTAATACCCAACTTTTTGCACAAGTTAACTGATAATTGGACATATGAAAAGGGGATGGTCAATTGTACATGTATGCTTTACTTGAATGATCAGCGGGTAGAGCAGGTCATCCATTAATCACAAGGTTGGTGGTTTGATCCCCAGCTTTGACTGTCCACGTATCAAAGTGTCCTTCAGCAAGGGACTGAATTACAAATTGCTCCTGATGGTTAGGTCTTGCATGGGAGCTCGCTGCCATCGGTGTGTGTGTGTGTGAATGGGTGAATGAGGGGCAAATGGTTAAGCTCATTGGATAAAAGTGTTACATATATTCAGTTTAAATATGAATAATCTGTAAACAAATGAATGAAGGTGCTGCCTTGTACAGTTATTATACCAACACCAGATAGTGTTTCAAGGAAATTCTAATATTATGCCTTTCAAATTTCCTTTCTAGAGCTATGCCTATGACAGCTGGCTCTGAGACCCAGAGAACCCCTCCTTAAACCCTTTTACATTATTATATGTTATCCTAATGGTAGCAGTCAGCATACTTAATACTAGTAAGGGGTCTGATAAACGATGGGCCTCCTGGCTGATATATGTGGAAGGGCCAAAAGTGAAGAGGGACATTTTATTCTTGACCATCAATCTGACCAGGATCTGTGGGCACTAGTGAAGACGGTGGTAATTCATTTCAAAAGGGTCTCAGTGGGCTACGAGGGGCCCTAAGGGGTGTTGATGGGTCCTCACCCTGTGATTGAGATTCTGAAAGTGGAGCTGTTTTATGGGATTCTTAATTTAGAGGGGCAGACACTGCCATATATGCCTTGTCAGTGAAGGAAAGGGGCAAAGGGGCATTTGTGGCTGACCTCTATGGGGGACATTAATTAACCACAAGTTGAGCAATTTCAGCTCTCTATGTATGTGCATGTAAAAATAAGGAGTGAAAGATTCATTCAATATACATGCTAAGACTTTCTAGACAAAAGGAAATAATCTATTAGTAGGTTGAGGAACTGTGAGCCGTGTAGGTGTATTCAGAGTCTTAAATGATTTATACTGGTCATCTATCTTTGATTGAATAGGAAGTGGTGACATCCATATACCTTGTAGGTCATAGATATAAATGATGATACACAGACAAGCATGTTCCCAGTGTCTCCTCACAGTCCATATAGGGAATAATAATCAATCTTTCTGCCACAGACTCTCTAGAAAAGTAGCTGCTGTTGAAGTTAACAGCGCTACCTTGATGCTCCAAACAGTGGTCTTTCAGGAATGGCTCTTAGAAATCAAGAGATTGATGAGCATTTAAGCATGACACCAATCAATCAGAAAGACAAATCCACTGTGTCACTCTGTGCTGTGTGCTATTCTATGTGAGACAGGCATTCTCCTTGCATGCAAACAATGTCCCCAATTTGTCAGAGACACAATAACAGCCCTGGCAGACCCCATTTGCATCACTGTGTGAACAACAAATGTCATTGATCACAATATTGATTATTGTATTTTGGAGAAAAGAGATGTCCCCAGAGAGCAGTTGAGGCAGTTGAACAATCAGATCCTTAGATTTATCTTCTTTGACCTTTCTGAAGATATCTAAAATTTCTTTAAGTAAGAATGAGTAAGCATAATGAAATGTCACCTGGTTCTGACTCCTGGGGAAAGACACATATACAGAGGAAATAAAAATATAGGATAAAGATTCTGTTCATGAAAAGATGGTAAGAGATTTCCTCCTAACTATAATGCCTCTTGTTGTCACACATGTAACATATTTTATCTTATCATACAAGACCTTAACCGGTTACCATTAAACATTTTGCATTATTTGAAATTATTAACTTCTACAACCATGTAGTGCTGTAATCAAGAACGAGACTACACCGTGATCATGTAAAGATTGAGACCAAAGTTAGATAGTTACACAGAGTCAGAGATAAGAATCAGACTCCGTCCTCTTGGCACCTGCAAATTTGTCTGCTGGATTGTGCTTTAAGCCCGTTCTTCACTAGTAATGACCACTGATGCAGGGATGGAATGAGAAAGACATTTTAATCAAGTATAAGCAAAAGTATGTGTAAAAATGTTCTTAGATAAAAGTAGGTCAGTTAAAATATACTCTGAGTAGACGTTTCTGTGTTACATTTTTAAATGGAGGGAGGGGCGGGGGGTAAAGAAAAAATGTTAGATGATGATATATGATGCTACTCTTAATTTAAAGAACACCTTTAGGCTATAAATAAATTGCATTAAATGTCAGCATATGCACTAGTGGAACAACATCATGCCACCGGGCCACATCCAAACCCAACAATACATTTCTATAGACGGTACTTTGCAGCCAGTGTATACAACTGATTGTCAGTTATAAATATACAATCACTTCACTCTGTGTAGCCTTACTAGAATTAACCAGAAAAGAGGACAAATCTCAGATAATTAAACAAAAATGACCAACAATAAATAAAAAGTCTATGAACACCACGGAGGGTGCAACAAGCAGTAGGCGATTTGAGTGGGGATGCCATTCCCCTTGTTAGCAAAATGACCAAAACCTGGAATCCCCTTGAAGCTGTCATCTGGAGAGTGACTTACATTCATCAGTTAGTTTGTTTGTATGAACGTCATTCTGCAAGTCCTCGAATTCCTCCACAACCTGCTCCATGTTTAGCTTCTCTGCTCCTTTATTCTCAGTGCATAATATAACCCACCGTACTCCTCAAAGTTTTTAAACATTCTAAACTGAATGATGCTCGGCAGTCACAACGTGACAGGGATTATTGTCAAAAACAGCAGAAAGGCCTCACACACCTCACTGAAGTTAAAAGTTCCTAAGTGAACTCCGAAGTCACCACTGGAGGATCCACCACGAGGAGCATTTTAGTATTTAGCACTTAGCCAGACCCAGCATGCACCTATACGTCACGCAACATTGTGGGTGTGTTTGATTTGGGTCACTTAGCGTGCTCGCCGGGTGGTGCATTAAATCAGTGATTAAGGTAGATGCAAACTTTTTTTAACTAGGAACAATAATGCTAAACATAACCATACCCCATAGTGATGTGATCCTTGTGCTACGTGTAAGGTGCAACCTCACCCCTCACACCCCCTGCAGAGTGTCCCAGGTAAAGAAGCCCATCTTTTCCCAATTCTTTTTTTTTTTGTGGGGGGGGCCCAAATATTTGTATGGTTTGCCTCTGCTGACAGTTTTCCTCTGCTGACGGTGGGCCTCTGGCTTCTTCTCTGCTGCAGCTGCTGATTTGGCTCCTTTCTTTTGTTCCATTTTCACACAGCTCATCAGGACTTTTTTCATGTGACTTTTGTTCTTACTCTGTAACGGATGTTATTTGAAATGTAGTGAAGTACAATACATGTGATAAAAAGTACTTAAGTAAAAGTCAAATTACAGCTTTTTAAAAATACTCATAAGTACACAAAAAACGACTTTGTTACAGAAACAAGAGTAATTGTATTTTGTTACTTCTATCCCTGGTGAAATGCAGTGCTACAATACCGTGTTAGATGGATAGGTTGAACCAGGAGAGGATGGATGGATGGAAATATGGGCTTTAGAGCACTGGGCTGGATGGGGGCATGGTCAGTAGCACAGGCACTCTGAATGGGGGCGTTGTCTCTGGAGCACTAGGTCTTTACTGCTACTCTATGTCCCTCATGACTTCCTAGAAAAGAGGGAGAAAGAAGAGGAGGTGTCTCACATATCACGTTAATCTGGGTAGTTCAATGTCAAGACAATAATTTACCCACTAAAGTTGTAGAGTTGACAACATTACAACTCTTATCCAAGAGGCTTCTTCAGTTCTGCCACCAGTCAGCAGAACAACTGATGCAGTCACACCACTTGTTTGAGTCAGCCAACAGACAGGGTAACTCTAATTGAAGATGTACATCACACTGCAACAGTTGCATATTATTAACACACAAAACAAGGGGCAATTGATCATTAGTGCATCAATATGTAGTTTGCATAAAATTATTTCCTTTAAATAGTCTGTGTTTGAGGTGACACAGGGTTGGCTCATCAATAATGTAAATGAGCCATTAGGGCATTAAGAAGCTGTCTGTGGGAATGACAGACCACCAGGCATCAGTGAGTTAATATCCAATACAACACTCCCTGTCACACAGGCCAATGGCTAGGCTGATTATAGACACAAATTACACCTACCTAAAGCCTGGCCCTTTTAACAGTTTAAGTTTTCTTTTTTTAAGTATATTGATTTACAGAAGATAAAATATATCTCTAATATATCTCTAAGTGTGAAATTGATTTACAGAGGTTGTTTAGCTCTTTGATATCAATTTACCAATTTTCAATATGTCTTGGAGTTAACTTACAGCAGATTGTTGTCTGTGACACAGTTTCAAATAAAAAATGATTAGAGATGATTACAAATGTGATATACTCCTGAGGAGAATTCCCAATGAAGCAGTCAGAGCTCATCTCAGACCATGCCCTTTGCCTCAATCCATAAGTGCTCCTGGCTGCCACCTGCAACCTTGAGACTCCCCCTCCTCTCCCCTGTCTCCCTCCACTCTTCTCCATGTCTGCCAATAATAAGGAGCCAGATGAAGTGGCAGTGAGAGGAAATGTTTACCATGAAATTGGTTGTGTCATCTTTAGAATCTGTGATGCATGCCACAGAGAGGGATATCAATGCAATCCATCACACCATTGATTCTTGCAGGATAAAGGATTCAAACTTACAGCCTAAAGGTTATTTAGACAAGAAAAGTCTGTTAGTCTACGGCAAGTTGCTGTTTTTAGACACTGGTACAGTATACTGCTGTGGTAATGGTACAGTATACTCAATACAGTAACCCCAACCCGAAATATACTTTAGTTTGAACTTTTAAAGCTGTCACAAGACAAACAAACACTTATACCGAGTTTTTTGTGTGGACAATAAAATCCAACATGTCATATACACCCACACATCAGTCTGTATCAGTCCACGTCAGTAGTGGTAGTGTAAAGCTAGCCTATATTTGGGATGTTAGGACGATGATATGCAGTAATAGCTAAAATAATATGATCATATGTCTCAGTATGACTGGGCCATATCTTTACCTGCCATGCCACTCAGTGCCAATGCTCTGCCATCATCTCTGAATGCTAGCACACGAGGGGGCTCGTTAGCCTACTATTACAGATGTGACAAGCACACCATAATAGCCCAATTATCCCAAAATGCCAAATTTCACTCCAAAGGAAAAGGAGTGTGTAGTGATTAATGGTGAACACTTAAGGGGAAGAGTTAGACAACGCTGTTGGATAGGAGAAAATATGTATCAGGCTGCCACCACTACAGATGCTTCCTCCCTCCTGACAACTGCAATTCATTTGAGATGCTATTAACATGCATAATTATGCTAATCAAGCAGTAATTAAGTGCCAATTCTTCAGAGACCATTTTTTGCCTGTAATTTCATCAAGCATGGCTGTTGGGGTTTGTGTTTTCTTGCATATTTCTTTACACAATATTACCCAAACGAGGCACTCTCATTTCATCTAACAGCCCCTTTGCTGTATGTTTCTGAAGTTTGTAAACAGGATGTGTTAGAGATCGGATGTAATGCATCCGATCTCTAACACATTCTTTGCATTTATACAAGAGGTTCATAAAACCACAGCACATGGTGCATTCATGAATAAATACAGTGAATTGAAACATATCTTCATGAACCTGAATAACAAAATAGCCATTTGTCAGTGCTTTCCAAAATAACAATAATACAATTCAGTACAATGAAAAAACAGTTCATATGAGTGTTCGCTGATGAAGGTTAACAAAAAAGTTTGACATATTGGAAAAGAAGTGTATTTGCTTCGTGAGAGTTAGATGAGAAGATTGATACCACACTCATGCCTGTACGCTAAACATAAAGCTACAGTGAACTTAGCTTAGCACAAAGACTGAAAACAGGGGGAAACAGCTAGCCTGGCTCTGTCCAAAGGTATCAAAATCTGCCTACCAGCACCTTTAATGCACACTTACTACTTATTAAATCACGCTTGACTTGTCACTTTGTGCTTCTGAAGCTTTTAATCACATCTGGTGGCATTCCTAAGCGAGTGGAGTTACTCAGTTGTCGTGGAGATGGTTTAGTCGTTATTAATATGTGACTTTGCCCTGACAATGACTTCCACCTCACCTGACATCTGGTACCGGTACGTGCACGACACTTTTTACCAAACTGCACTGTTCTAGTATCAGCAGTTTCATCCAAAACATCAATAACATCAACCCACACATCAAGTTCACAAGTGAACAGGAAGAGGATGGTGAGCTACTGTTCTGGCGACTTTTAGTTGTCATGAAATGTTGCGATATATAGAGTGTGCTGTGTAGTTTTGGAGATTTTCTCTTCAAACCCGTCATGTCAAGAGAAGATTGGTCATGTATATATGATAGCTGAAAGAAATTGTAGCCTTTCACCATAATCTAGAGAAAAGAGCTAAACTAACATGGTGACCATGGTTAACATCATACCTGTTAAACATCAACATGCTAGCGTTGTCATTGTGAGCATGTCATCCTGATGTGAGTGACATAAAGCAACACTGTGCTTATAGTACATCCTCGCAGAGCCGCTAGCATGACTGTGCTTAGCATGACTCTCAGTCTTGTTACATGTTTTGAAAAAGAAAATATTTTTACACATATTTTATACTTTTATACCCATTGACTCCGGTGGCATCGATACAAGCCCCATTTGCACTTGAGGTATTTCATCATTGTTCACCTTGAGAAAAACCTAGAACTCATTGCTCTCAAGTGGTTCTGCCATCTCTTATTGTGCTTGTGGCTAGCTTCAGATTCATTGCAAAAAAGACCCCCGCACACTGTCTAACTTGCGGTCCTCGACCTTCATCAGGCAAATGGTTTCTGACAATGAGAAAATTCTTAAATAGGGAGTGGCTGTGAGTCTGCACCCAAACACAGCTTCACATTCGTGCAATGATCTGTTCACGCTAAATACATTTTATTTTATGATGCTATTTTAATTGTGGTTTTATAATGTTATGAAAAAAAGTAAACGTTGTTTTGAATAACCACGGCAGCGGTATCTCTTCTGCAAGCTGCTTTTGATTGATTTTTGATAACAGTGGGTAATATGGTAAACCTGCAGTGGAAGAGATACTGCAACAGATGGTTGAAAATGCAGGACATGTGGTACAGTATGTATAAATACACACATGCACCATGGCACTGGCATGACACTTTTACTCAGCAACACTACAAGAGTGTTTTGCATTCATTGTCTGTCCTTTTTAAAGATTGTCTACATTAACCTCTACTGATTGACTTTCTCTGTGTGTGTCCCTGTAATGGGCCCCGAAGAATAAGACTACAAGTCTCAGTGTGAATAGTCACCATGTTAGTGTAGTGTGAATCTCTCTAAAACAAGGTATCTATTGGCATGATTCCAGTTAATACACAACTCTTTTACACTGAGTACTTATATCTTTATGTATGCATTGCTTAACTTATTTTTTGATGATGATCAATGTTGTGATTCTCAAATACATTTGCTATCATACTCAACAAAACCTTCATTCTACAGAATTATATTCCGGATCTCTGCCCCTGCTTTGGTGTACGATGCCACCATGTCTTCTGAGGGAGTGTGGCACATATGAAATGTTATTTGCAATGGCATTGCTCTGTCCAGTTTCACCCAGAGAGTCAGACAGGTGTTCTTATCGGACATGAAAGCCTCTGGTGATGCATGTCAGTCTTGATCACCCATGATGATGGCCTGAGGTAAGGAAACTGCTTCCATTCCTCTGACATGGGAAGTCTTTTGAGTTTCAGCACTTTTATGATAGTTTTGGCAGCCAGAGCAACCATTCAGACACTGAGGTGGACAGTCGCAACTCCCTTTTTATCAGTCGTTTATGCTTCAATTTTCCAGATCCTTTTCCTTGACTATGATAGAATTTGTCATTTTGCTCCCTTTCTACCTGTGTTTCTCAGAACACTTTTTCACCACCTTCTCTATTCTTGTGTCAAAAGTGTGCCACTTGGCCCTAAAGGTTGATCTTTGTCTTAGCCCCAGGGTCCTCCCAATGGTCCCAAGGTTCTGGAGTCCTGTTTCTGCTGGTGTGTACTGTTTATAATGACATTTGAAACTGCTAAAACTCCTGTAGTTTAAAAGACTGCATTACACTTGTACACGTGTATTCAGACATGCTTCTAGTTGCAAGGTGAATCTTTGTTGTAAAATATTTTGCACCACACTGACATAATTGAGTGATTTAACTGTAATATTCTATAAAATATGAGAAGCCCAGCAACAGAAGCAAGTCATCTTCCTTTGTATTCATTCAAAGTAACTCAAAGCTTATTACTGCAATATATATTATAGCTGTAACTGCTGTGTAATGTAGATTTTTACATTAGATTTAATAACAGAGCGTGCAGTATATCTCATCCTATTACAAATGCCCAGATGTGATTTTGACTAAATGACCAGAGTGGTGACACAATGCTCAATCTTTAGTGGGTTGGAGGACTCCTTAAATGTCTCTTTAATTGTCTTATCTACTCTACTAATTGTCTATCCTCTCGTCTGTCTCTCAATGAACTGGACACATTTTTCAGGCAATAAAAAAGCCAGTCTAGAAACTAAGCATGACAGGAAGCGAGTTGCCTTGGCTACCAATAAAAAGGCCCCTTGGCGCCAAGGGGGCTGATCATAACCGAGCTCTTCTACTCCAGTTTCCCAAATCACATCCCATCACGCTTGTTTTGGACTGCCATTGTCACAATTTCTATGTGGTGACTTCAGATCATCTGCAGATAATTCGAAGAGATTTATAGCCACTGAATTTGGGAGTAAATATGATACAACAGCATCTAAGCCAGAAAAGGCTGTTATATGGGATGAACTCAGCATGGAAAGCAAACAGAGAGAAACAGCCTGGTTGATGGTGTCTAGCTGCATGGGATGAGATGGGCTCTGAGGTTTGATGGGGCAGAAGAAGGCTCATGCAGACGGCTGGCTGCTCCTTTTGACGGCGTGTCAGGGTTGGCTCGCAAGCTGCTCTGCCGCATCTGGGTGATGCAGTCATCATTGTGGCAGGCCTGTCAGAACAAACTGGTGTGCTGGAGACAGATACAGCTTTAGTGGCTGGATGGGGAGTATGCAACACATGCACCACCCTAACATCGAATATGTTCCCCAAACTGGCAAGCTGGTGGCAAGTTAATGACAGGAACGACCAGTGACATCATATAAAAACATGATTACGCTCCACTAAAGACATCTGAGTGAGTCCATAGATCAAACAGACAGGGTGATGACTTAAAGCACTAACACGCTGGCTACTGGCATTACTTTAAACAGGAGCATTGGTAACAGAATAAAAGTCTGCCTCTATAATTTGGATGGAAAATTTCACCACAAAAGTGATACAGAATAAATAAACATTACTCACACTCACACAGAAAGAACATGAGACAGAGAAAAGAAGAGAGAAGAGAGAGGGCTCAGGCATTGCCAAGAGGGGGTTTGCGTTGCATCACCAATGCAGTGTTTTTATTTGTGATGTATTCAAATGAATTGACACAGTGGGAGAATAATGTGTAATCATTAGCATTTGCATAGGATTTGCAATTTATTTATGCAATGTAAACCAGGATAATTTACCTTTTTTTTCTTATACTGCCATTAACAAGTAAGTTGGAAGGCAATAAATGTCACAATCGCTTTCACTTAATTAAAACAATAGATATCATATTACAAGGTAAGATGTCAGTCATACCACAGTCTCCTGCACATAGCAATTTACTGCTAAAGCATTATGAGAAAGGGTGACACAAATAATAGCCATTAAACTGTCAACTAGTGGAGGCTGGATCACATTACTGAAATTAGCTAAGATGCACCATTATAAACAATGCCATCCTCTCTTAACACGTGCATGCATATACACAGATAAACCCACATGAATACACACACACACACACACACACACAACAGAATGGAGAAAGCTGTATGAAATAGAAAGGAATGTGGATACATTTACAGCCATTTTAAATATGTTTTTACTTTTTTTTTATGTTTCAATGCATGCCTGTCTGTATTTATGATATTGATAATTTGTATTCGAACTATTTAAGAGTCTAAAAGTGCATCTCATATGATTCTGTTTCTAATTCCGGACAGTCCATCACCCACCTGGCCAATATACAAACTCCACAACTCTCATTTGTAACCACATGAGACCAATCCAAGTATCTGATCAATGATGTGACATCCTCTCATGTCCTTTGTGCTGGCATGATACCCATGTTCCAATCTGTCCAGCTGTAATTACAAATGTAGAAATGCAGTCCAACAGGCCACACACTTATAGTAAACTAAGGGCAGAGGCAGTGTCACAGTGAGTGTGTTACCTCTCACTAACAAATACCTACAGTACAAAAAGGGAAAATTAAACAATAAAGTAAAATGGCTCAAAGACAAACAAGCTTTTTTTCTATCTAAATACTCAGTGGTAGACCTCAGAGTCAACTGTGAAGCTTCAGCGCTGGTAGTCTTTATGGCACATGACATATCCAGAGACAACACTGACATCTGCAGGTTTAAAATAAGAATTCATTTTTCAAAAAACTTCACTTTGTATCAGCATTTTCTGAACATGTATGCTGCCTTTTCTCATATATAGCAGTTACTTCCCAATCATTAAGAAAAACATTCATATATTACCTTCTTTGTATTTCCGACTTTTACATTTACAAAACCCACTATCCCAATCCTCACTCCTGCAGCCCCCTAATTTCAGCATGGATCAATTGAGTAGTGTTACCCACTTATCAACAGGACTAATTTATTTATGAACCTGTCATTTGTAATCATTGATCAGGATGTTCTCCGTTAGCGAACTAATGATATGCAGCAGTAAAAGATTCCCTAATTATTGTGTTTGGTCTAATTGAGGCTGTGTGCTTCTGCAAGAGGGTTCAGAGGGGAGCTGACTGCTGCCCCATCTGCCACACTACCAGACATGACAGCAGAATCCTAGCAGATTCACTAGGACTGAAATTGGTGAAAAACACTCCCACACAGTGTTATTTATTTAGACTTTGTTTCATTTACAGCACACAATCTGTGCAAAATGGAATATTCCTACCAATACCAGTTCTGTCTTATTTGGCAAATACAGTAACTCCATAACAGTTATAATACAGTGGTATTAGATGAAATGGACAGTAGTTAAAAGCATGCAGATAGCAAGCCATAGGCCAATTTAGCTCTAATCCAGGCAATCATGTCTGCTACATTTCATTTGGCCTACAGTATGCTACAGTATGTTAAGAGATGCCATATCACCGCAACTCTACCCTGCTTAAAATGTCCTTTCAGGCCTCTCCCTTCGCTCCAGTTGAAGGAATTAGCCGGAGGTTAAAGGGTGCAACGCAATCTGGAGATTATTTATTTGGTTTGACCTGCTCATGAAGAAAATTATTTATTTTGAAGATTAAAAATACAATACAGCACATCATGGCACTTAGTTAGAGTTGACCAATGAAATTATATACTATATTATACTATATACTATAACTGCATTAATATAAGCAGGCAATGCTCCTAAACACCAGGTTATGTTTCGGTAAAGTTGGCAATGTATCATAGTTTTTTCATTACTATACACACACTTTTCAACTGTGTGAAAACAAGCCAAAGTTAAATTGAAGCTCAATATTCACCAACAAGAGGATCATTGATTGTTTGATTCATTTATTTTGATTAACTCACCAACCAAATCAAACCAGGATCCATTTCAGTCTTGTCAGTTACATTAAAGCAGCTATTCAGGCTCTTCCACTTTAAAGAATAGACTGGGCTGGAACAGACCAAACCTCATGTACAATAGTGGCGTGTCAAGCGTTCTTGCATTTTTCATTTTTGACCAGTAGTGGGCAGTCTTGGATCAACTGCCCATTCAATATCCTAAGATCCATCCTCAGGAAGTGATGTCATCCTAAAACATTAAAAGTCCTTGCACCACGCAAAACTGTCTCTCTGACTATAATCAAATATACTGCAACAATGCTAATACTTTTCTACAATTAAAAAGTCTCAAAACTTAAACTTGAAAACTACATCTGTTTCACACACACATAAGCACTGTATGCTATAATTTAGCTAAAATTTAAATATGATCAAGCTGTTCAGAAACAACTGTAAGCATTTAAGCACCAGATGGCAGCAAATGCATTTGCTTTGATGGAGACTAATAGTTTCTTTGGGGGGATTTATTTCTTCTTAAAAGATTTCAACAAGACTAACTGTTGACCTGATGTTTATTATATTACTGCATATTCACAATGATCTCATGAAACAAGTCAACATTTGGGCAGGAAAATCCTAAAGTACACCAAGAAGTTTCATTTGCAGAAGAGTAAGTATACCGTCAAGAATAAGAACGATTTAAGTTTTGATTTTTTTTCAGTCATACAGAAAATTAATGAGAAACATTTTTAAAGTTACTGGTGTCAATTCTTATACTGTACAGTCAATCCAGATATATAACAAGAAAAGGTCATCTGTATTCTAACTAAATTTAGATACAAAATGGTCAGTAAAATGCATTGTTTTAAAGCAATAAGCTTTGGAATCCAACTGTATAAGGAATGCAGAGAATAGCTTTCATAAAACAATTCGCACAATGTCACCATTCATCACCATTTTAGATTAATATTGTATTGTTTTGCAACATCTGGTTAAAAATACATTAACAATAATTAACATAACCTGCTGAACACATCATCTTTGCAGCCCATCCAGCAAATGAACACATGGATTCATCTTGGGTACCTTTCTGCATTAGAATTACCGCTGATTCACAAAGTCACATTGTGGTGAGAGGGGAGTGTGGTGGAGAGGGTCGAGTTTCCTGCTGTATTTTTTTAATTATTGTTTTGGGCGCATTAGCCTGAGCTTTTATCCCCACCTGCTCCTGCCTCTCAGCCTGTCTGTCCAAGCTGGGGTTCAGACCCCTAAGTGCTGCAGAGGGCAGGTGAGAAACCCCATTCACTGTCAGCGCTCCACTGTCTATTGGGCAGATATAGTCCACCGATTCATCAGGTTTCCTCTTTCTGAGGTGACTGAACTGGGTGAAGCCGAGTTTCTTTGGCTGAAAACACAAAAAAGTCCAACCCATTAATAAATCATTTTGATTTTATGCCGCAACAACCACAGAATATTTTAATTCTTTGATTGTGCTCTTACCTTTACTTTAGCAGTGGTAGTGAGGGGCACATGGCCTGTGGCATTGCCATACTCTCGCTTCTCCTGCGTGGCCTGAGTCCCCACCAGGGCAGAGAAGGCGGTGGCGAGGTGGCGGCGGAGCAAAGTCTTTGGTGGAGGAATATTTAACAGCAGGGCCAAAGTCTCTGAGCTGAAGCGAGGCTCCAGGATCTATGGAAGAGCATATTGGCAGCAGATGGCAGCAACAAATTTCGAACTTCAGGCATGTAATGTAAGCATGTAATGCCAGTATGACTTTAAAAACTTGCAGACAAACTCAAAATGCACAGTACTTACAATCAGCCCCCCATGAACACCGCTGCCCCGTAGATTAGGAGCATACTCAGCTAGATCCACTGCTCTTAGCCACTCCATCACGCGATGGTTAGACCATTGCACCACCTCTGAGGGAGAGGGCTGTCTCTGAAGAAGTAAAAAATACAAATCTTAATTGGCATTATTCCCCCCTCCATCTCAATCATGACAGTTTGACCCTTCTTCTAAATAAACTATAAGTGAGCACAATGAAGCTGACACAAAACTGGGCCTTTGGAAGCAATGTATGAAAGGAAAAATGCTCTGTGTTTGAAAGCAGTCTGTCTTTGTGTCGCCATCTTGTGGGCAACTGATGTAGTGACACCATCTAAGAGCAGTATCTCAGTAAAACACTTCTCTTAAATATGTCCTTGTAATTGAATGTCTGTTATGGGTTACATTCTCTCAGCTTTGAGTGTTAGCATTTCGAATACACACAAAAAATAGCATAACATAAAACATAAGACAACTGCTACATACAATACACTCTGGCACAATCCACAATTACCTCTTCCCCCGGCCGACGTCGAAGACAGTTGGGGTTGAACTTGTTGGCATGAAGGACATGGATGGCACATTTAATACTGAGATGATGAAGCTGGCTGGTGACCTTCAGAGTTAAGAGGTCATTCTGGGTGAACAGCATAAGAACATCAGTGAACTTCATGAAAATTATACAAATTCCTACCATTTTTTTATTTAATGTTTTAAATCATGTCTGAAATTTAAATAAATGTATTTGCAAGCCTCCACTTTACTAGAACATATTACAGTACATGCAGGATTAAGTCTTACCACTGTGAGGTATTGTATCATTCGACCATCTACTCGAGCTTCATGGAATTGGTCTTTATACTGAGGCAAACCAATATCATCCAACCAGCCTAAATGGATGAAAGCCAGACATTAATTCACTTCACTCACTAAACCTTTTAATGCTGATACAAGTATCATCAGCTGACACAACATGTCCACTGTAACTGCTCAGTTAAGATGCAGTTCCTGGTTTTACACGCCAGCTATATTTGCATTTTTTCAAACATATTTACATCTCACACATTACATTTCTTTGTTTGGTTTGTGGCATGAAAAGTCCCACTCTCTATTTGTAGATCTGATTCAAATGAGAACATGCAGCATGAGAAGTTCAAAATATTCCATGTAGAAAGGAACTTACGGGTGACCCAGATGTAGTCCAGCTCTGACGATTTCTCTATAACTTTAGTGGTGAATGCACTCAGAGCGAGCTGCAGCTTCTTCCTGTGGAGTGGATTCTTCATACCCATCTCCTGAGGTCAGAAAGGACTGTTTGTCACAATGAAACTAAAGATTGGGGTATAATTGGTGGTTTACCCCACCATGCAATTTAATTTAGCTTTACTTTTTTAAGTTTCCAATTTATCTATGAATATTTGTTGCTCTGATCTAATACTTATACTGTATATCAGTGATTTATAAATGCATAATCACTGAGTTGTAAATTCAAGATGTTTTCACAGTGTTTAGTTTAAAGTGTCAGTAACGCTCCTGTTTTATTCTCTGACCTTCTCAAAGTCCTGAGGTGTGGCAGACAGCAGTGTCTGGCCATTTTCAACCCACTGTCTGGTGAGATTGACATACTGGCCCAGTCCATAGTCCTCCAGCCAGCCACACACCTGCTCCTTGGTCCACTGGCTGAATGGAATATTCATATCACTGAAATTTAAAAAGCACAAATCAAATAATTAATTGATTGATGTATTGCAAGTATTTAAAATGGTCATCTTAATTCACAAAGCATACATTTTAAACAGAATTTGTTATGGTAAGAAAAGCCCCAATGCCTTTTCATTTGAATATTGAGGAAATGGTAGAGGTGGGGGTGAGGCAGGAGAACCAAACCCGATTATTTTAAAGCATCAAAGTATAATTTTGACCTGGCTGATACAAAACCCTCAAACACTTAAATTAGGATCTTAAATTTCAAGATCAGGTAGAGGCACACTGAGCTTTACCGTGCAGAGTCATAAGATTCGGGGCTCCTGGTGAGTCTGGGTCCTGCTGTCGCACGCAGTCCCCCTCTTTTAAACTGACCGGCATCTGGATCCGCTGCCTGGAGCCCTCCAGACTGGGTTCTTCGAAGTCTGTATGGATGAGGGAAAACTCTCTGGATAAACATGCTGGAAACTACTTTCATTCTCAAAGTTAAAAAAAATCAGTACAATCAGTATATATTCACTTTATTGTTGATAAATATAAGTAATAAGATGTGAAAGAAAGGTAATTACTGTAGTCTTTTAATACTGCAAGTCAATTAATCATATATTTCAGTTTTGTGTAATTGTGTAATTTCAGTAATGTTATAGTTTACTTGGTAAATGTAGTGGCAAAAGGATAGTTTAATATATGCATCAATTATTTCTTAATTAAAACATCTCTATGTATTTTTTTTCTCTTTACATCACATACTCCTATATATGTTTTTTTACACAAATATATTTTAGGTAAACTCAGTTTTATTTAGACTTACATGCAGTACATGTGCAGTACATATTTATACATATACTTTATTCAAAGTCTATTTAATGTTCATCTGTGTTGATGTATTGTTGATGCATCAACATATTTTCACACACTCACTTTCCCCAGAGTCTCTTGAAGCTCCTGTTATTCTTCATGTACTCTGGTGAGCCCACAGCTCGCTGGCCAGGCTGTGTATTAGCTCCCGAATGAACAGGGGAATTATCGCTTGAAGTGCTGTCATCAACTTTCTCCAACTTTCCTTTAAGAGGTCACATAAACCACAGTCAGTGTAATACTACTAAGTACAAATATGGTTCAAATTGTATGAATGTAATGTAGAGGGCTACTTAGATGCAGCATGTTATAAATGCATTTGATTAGTTAAAGATTGCTTAAAAAAAAAAAATTGTTTACTTGTGATAATTAGAGCAGACTAGCCTCACTGTAATCTGCCCAAATAAAATGCAGTTCAATAAAGGTATTTAAAACGCTTAGACTGTCTAAATTTATAGTTTCCTGTAGTTGAGCCATTTTTAAGACAAAATCTTGATGATGATTGAGTAGAAAGCAGGAAAAACCCTCTTTTTTTTCTCTTTGCATACCAAACTGAACATTAAGAGGTAAGTAGCGCAAGTGTGGTGGTCTGCCTTTTCACAGTGCTCTATTCATGAGGGGCAGCACCTGCAGGTTACAGACCATTGAGTTCAGCAAATAATTCATCAGTTAATGCCCCATGAAAAATAAGGGGTTTAAGCAAAATTTTACAACATGCGATCTTTGTGATATAGGCAGCAGTCAGTCACGACGCTACAGCACGACACAGCAGAGAGAAATCAGGGTGGGGCTCAAGTTAAAACTGGTCAGGGAAGCTGAGGAAGGGTGGAGCTGGGATGAATGTGGTCAATCAGAGTAAGAGAGAGGGTGTGTTTGGTAAGAAAGACTATCCCATGATCCAGCTGCTCTGTCAGGAGCCTCTGCAATTAGCTGTGATCAAAGATGCAGTGGTCGTCTGATCAAAGGAGTGCCATTTGCTCCAAATATGAATACTGCCATTGCTCATGGGAATTACTGGCCTCACAACTATTCCACACAAAAGGGAATTCTGATCCTATATAACAGATTATTACTGCACACTATCCATCAAACTATAAATAACATCCTGTATAGCCTGAATTAATATGTCTGGATTTACTCTGGCTGGAGTCTCCATCTTCGCTCCCATCTGGAGACCTTTGACTCTGGACTTCACTGCCGCTGTCTCCGATTCCATTCTGCTCTGACAGAGAGGAAGTCACAGGCAGCGTCTGACTTCTGGTGTCACCCAGATCACTCTGGATAAGCCACACACAGATACAAATAGATAAGACTGCAAAATCATGCTAAAATCGGTTAAATCATGAAAACAACTGTAAATATTATGTACAAAACACTATAATGTTCATACAAATGAGCAAAATCTTCTCTTCTCAATCTTGTAAGAAACTATACAGTAGCTCGTATATACTGTAGAAAAATTAAGGTTTGGAAGCATTCAATATATACATTACAAGATAAATGACAAATTCTTAGCATACTAGATGTGTATGATCTTTAAAAAATACCTTTTGTAAAGGTCCATTTGTTAGGTCATTCATGCTACTTGATAAAGTCTGTGGTTCTGTTCTGAGAAAATAAAAGCACAATCATCTCAGTAAAATCCAACTAAGAGATTTTGATGTCGTCCAGTGCCGAAAAGCTGCTTCACTACCTGGAATCCCTGTCCTTCTGGACTGATGAAAGAGATGTTTGTTGGGAGGAAGAACTGTTTGTGGAATTATGTGATACCTGTGATGGGTAAAAAATGAATTTAGAGAATCTAAAATTATAGTCAAAATTATGCAAACAAAAAACTTTTACTAGTACAAGACCAGCTGAAATTGTTTGTACCCACTTCAGACTTTACATCCTCAGATTTTGCACTGGCAGAGTCAGTATTCTTCATCGATCCATGCTCCTCTTCCTCACTGCTGCTTGATGGAGTCCTACCATTTGATAATGAACGAACAGCAGGTGGTGCTATAGTAACAAAGAGAAGAAATGATGTTCCTCAGCTTAATCAGTGGCATACGTTTCTGTCAAGGAAGGAAGTGTGGTGGCTTTCATTATGCTCAAACCTTGTTGCTATCATAATACAAATGCCGCAGGGGAAGGATAAAGGAGTGAATAAGCTGATTACCTTGCCTTGTGGTGTGCGTGACCTCTCTGAATTGCCTGCACTGATTCAGGAGCAGAGTGAGCTCTTCAATGCGTCTGTCCTGAAGAAAACAGAGAAGGGGGTTCAAGGCCAACAAAACTCAATTAAGATGTTTATCTAAGGTTAGGAAACACACATATGGACTGTGCTTCACTCTGCTATTGACTGTTGCCACACAAACGTCTCTCTTTCACCATATGGCCTTTACATCAAAGTAGTGCATAGGGAGGGGATTGACACGGGCCTGGCTGGAAATCTTAGTGGTAACCAGCTGCGTGGAGTATGTGTTTTTTGAAGTGGTACCCATGCCTGGTTTTGCCATGGTTCTCTTAATGTAGCTCACTCCAAAATTAGGCTTGGCAGATCGAGGCCTACTTAAGTGTGGCTTTGCCTGAAATGGCTCGCCTTGGGGTGCGCATACGTGTGTGTCTTCACTCGTGTGCCACATGTAGGCCCACGTCTGTAAGTCTTTAAAGTCCATGATTCTCTGGGAGGGAGAATACAAAAGCCCCTCTGTACTATAAATAATTGGAGGGCGGTGCCTCTGAGAAATGACAACATCTAAAAACAGTTACCTTCTAACCTTTTAAACAGCAGTGATGATAGCTATATATACAGGCCAGTAGAACATTTAACATTGTAGTAAACTGATGACAACATACACGCTGCTCTATACTGCATAATCACATACAGCTGTGTTGACCAGAAAGAGAAAGCATAGGTTTCCAGATCACTTACCTTTTCATCATTGGCAGCTACCAGCGATTTCATTCCACTCCTAAGCTTCTGCAGTTCCTGATCTATAAAGAGAATCCCCACAGTGATTATTAATCTATATAGACAGCTGCTCATGTCATATAAATTAGCATTTTGTATAGACATGTAGTGGTTATTTAGAAAGAAAGGAAAGGCATAAATGCATGCTGGCATGATTTATCCCTCACTTGAGTGCCATCTAAACCATGTATTTTTAGATTCACCCAAGCCTTTTTTTTTATCCGCCAATCATAGCTTTAGCCATGTCAGCTTTTACATATTTGGGCCCACAGTTCATAGACACTTGCTTTGTAACACTGCAGGCATACAGGCAGCATTGCTGTTCAGTGACAGTGATTATACTAAGCAAGTACCCCAGAGAAGTGTTTATCTATGACAGCCAAAATTAAGAACAAACAAGACATTATGCTTTCAGGAATCCATAAAGACGACAAAGAAGCCGAGGGGAAGAGAGATAGTGCGTCAAGTCATTTTGGAAACCAGTTGGTGACTGTCAAAGCTGCCCCTCAGAGCAGAAGGAAACAAAATAGATAATAAAATAAAGAGACATGTCTGGAGAAAGGAAATAAATGAAAGATCAAAAGTAGACATGGCCCATGGGTTTAAAATGATTTTCATTAAGTACTGTTCAGGCTTACATTTGGTGTTTAGCCTCTTCCTGTACATCTCCTCTGAGAGAGAGACAGAGACCCATGATGAGACAGTTTATTAAGGGCCAAGACAGACTTTTCCCACAGATGTTACTGCAAGTTAATGAATGCAAAAAGGAGTCATTAACTGTGTCACCTATCAGGCTGGGTAACTCTGTCAGAGTGAAATACTGTTGTTGGCAGATTTGTTGAGGGCTTGAAGCTAAGTGCTTTGCTTACCTCTCTCTGAGCTCTCAGGGGATAGAGAGGGTCTGGCCAGCAGCTGTGTGTGCAAGCTCTCGATCTCAGCATTCTTACTGAGCAGAAGCTGCTGAAGGCTGCTGATCTCTGCCTGTGGGTGCCACACAGTGAGGAATCTTAGCAGAAAGGACATGCAGTTCTGTACAGATGCACTGTATGTGCCAACACAGGTCTGCTCTGCTCTCTTTCACATTCACAAAAACATGACATGTACATGCATCTTAATTTAAAGTGCCAGCGCATGTTCTCACTTGAAACCCAAGTTTTGTAAGATATTGGTGTTTTGTTTTCCACCACTACCTATATATATAAAAAAACCACAACAAAGCACTGAAATGTTTCTTCTCTGAACCAAATATTAGTCTGGAGTTTATAGTTTGTTTTGAAGTAAGTTACAGAATATAAGGAAAAAACAGATGGCAATAAAGTTAAGTTCAGGCAGACTTTTTGCCTCATATACCACATCACCACATCATACCCGTTTTACTTTATCAAAACTTTACTCCCCACTGGTTTGTATCTTCTATATCAACATTTATAGGCAATTAATCGCATTAATTCCTAGTTTGATTGAAAGAACATTTGTCTAGCAATCTGCTACCAGTAACCAAAGCTCGAAGATATTTCTGTGAAATGTACTATTTGTTCATTTTGCAATTCTGGGTAAACATCCAGTTGAAGGAGAGATGCCAATAGGATATTTGATATAATAAAGAACTGCAGATGGTTATATGAATTTGAATTATACAGTATACTATACTACTAAAATGATTGAGGTATGTGGATAATTACAACATTTTATCATCATGTTGTAACTGTAAGTTGACCAGGCAACACTTATAGGAGGTAGTGTGTTGTGAACACATGGAATTAAAAGTGAAGTAGCAGATGTGTCATTTAAAATCGAACAACTGTGTGAGTGGGCAGGTGGAAGAATAACAGCACAATGAAATAAATCTTGTACACAGACACAGACAGCTACTGTTACCGGAAGGGAAAGACTGAGAGAGAGATGATGAAATAATGTGAGAGATAATCTAATCTCTAAGAAGTTAATGCCATGGAATCATGCCAAAGTATACAAGTAGGACACAAAAAAAGGACTAAGCCATCATTAAATCTATTTCTACAGTTTCTATTTTAAAATAGAAGGTAAAATAGTTTGCAGATGTCTTAAGAAAACATAGGTGTATGTGTCCAAAACAGAATGACTCACTTAGCTGGCTGGGACATCGGATTGGACAGCATTTAGGAAAATTGAGTGGACAGTTAGCAGTGGAATTTGGGCACTGATGGTGTATTGCAAAGTCTAGACACCATGAAATTCACAACTTTCTTTTACCTTTGTTGCTTTGAGTTTCTTCTCATACTGTAGCTTCTGATCCTCCAGTTGCTCCACTTTGTCCTTGAGAATCCTGAGCTCCTTAAGTAAGCCCTAAAGCAGAACATATGAGAACAGTTAGCTAGTTTAAATATTCAGGTATTAAATGACATGAAATGCACCCATTAGTTCACCCAACAGATAAATATGATTAGCTTTTCTGTTTTTCCAAACACATAGACCAAGTTGCATGGTGACATTGAGGGCTGCTGAGGATATTTGGTGAGTGCTTGTTTCATTTTTTCATCTGAACCTAAAGATTACACACACAAACGTGAGACAACCCGTGCTGCACACAACATTAGAAGTCATGCAGGCAGGCTGTGCCTACACTTTCTCCTCCACAGTGGTACTGCTGCGCTGCATCTGAGCTACCCTCTTCCAGGCTGTGTGTGTTCCCATCAGGCCCATCTAGAGCCTCTTCTAGTTTGTGCATCACCGCTGAGGCTCTGTCGCAGGACGGCCCGGGATTTGAGCCCTGGCCCTCAGTGGACTCAGCGGGGCACGCGGCTGGAGAGCTGCAGTCAGCCGGGATTTCCAAGGCCTTTTTCTCCTGGATCTTGCTATTGATCTCCTTCTGAAACCTACACATCTGCTCCTGCAGCTCACTAATGAAATTCACTACAGTCTGACAGATGCAGTGGGGGAGAAAGAAGTGAGAGACATGTTTAGAAGGAGAAGAGGAAATACTGTAGAGTAGATGTATATGTCTGTTTTTGTGTGTGAATACATTGTTATCGAGGTGATCTTTCAAATCAGTTTTTTCCTCTACCTCATGTCTACGTAATCTGATATTTTAATCCTGAGAAAGTATAGATTTGATCTTGAGTCTGAATACATGAATATGATAGTGAGCTTGTATTAGAAACACAAATCCCTGGCTGGTCCCCATATATAGACAGACCAGGCCAGTTAGTCTCATGTGGTCTAGGTGAACACGTATTGTTTTGTATTAGATCATGAACCTGAATTTCCTTCTTACTTTGACCATAACTGTATTAGCCTTATGTTGTGTCACATTCCTGAATTCATGCATATCCAGTTTATCAAATGGGTAGGTTGCACTGATAAATTGCAAGAGGGGTAAGTAGGTTTGCCATCTTTGGGAGGTGATCCATGCCCATGTTCCTTCAGAAAGAGTGTAAACAGCAGCCGAGTTATGCTCGGACTGTGGACAGAGGAAGTCTCACTTGGGGTCCGGTACAGCGGATATGACAGATGATATTGAGTGCCTCCATGGCTAAATTTAACTATGGGTTTACTGGCTCCACAGCAAGGAGGCTTTCGCGCGTTGTGTGTGTTTGTGTGTGTGTGTGTGTGTGTGTGTGTGTGTTTGTGTAGCAGGGGCAGCACGTGGGAGGCCAGTAAGGTGTTCAAAGCTTATTTTTTTTTCCCCTATTCTCCTTAAGTCCAAGCAGCTGTTGTAGGGAAAGTTGGGTTTGTGCACATTAGATTAAGAAGTGCTGAAACACTGCTGTCTACTAAAACACACCTAAAGTATGCCATTTCTTTCTTCTTAGAAATACACATAGAATTCCTAGAAATGCTCAAACATATTTAAGTAAATGTTCTTTTTTAATTTACTTTATAGATGTTAAATGTTTTGGGAATATTCCTCCAGTTAGGAAGAGGGTCCTTTTTTCAGAATAGCCGAGTCAACCTTTACCCACCACCAAGAACAAAATTCTCTGGGCTGAAGCCTACACACACTCATATTTGGCCCGCCATCCATCATGCCAGCTCTGCTATGCCTGAACTCTTTTAACCTGAGGACACAAAGGCTCTTTGACCAGCAGTGTTTTGACAGTAACTACATACATTACAGTATCCTGTCTGGTGCTGCTTTCCCTCCTTCTCCCTTTCTCCAATTGATATGGTCACTGAATGCCCAGGATGTCTGCTGGTAATCGGTCTTAAGCAAATACATGACTGAGTTTAAACTGACAAAAAATGTAAACCCCTAGGAGACTTTTTTCCTGTAAACTTTGCCCAGGAACAACAGAGCCAGGGTTTGGGTGAATGTTCCCTTCCATCCTTCCAGAAAGTGTTTATGGTCTTCCATAAAATCAGCAGCTGACTTCAAGGCTAGATCCATCAGAACACAAGGCAGATTTTTGTGTGTACCCTCATCATTCCTGGCAGAGTTAGGTTCAAATTTCCAAGGACTGAACTAAAACAGAAGTTCCTGAGGATTATTTTAGCTAAACTAATTTCTTCTTGCAAACAGTCCTCGGTGAAACAACCCATAAGGTCATTTGGATATGAGGCATTCACATTTACAAATTTGCTCATCAAGAATATGAAATTGAATTGCAAAATCATAGTCAAATGATTGCTAGCTCAAACTTAGGAAACTGTGCTACTAATTAAAGAAAAACAAGTAAATCAAGTCCAACTGGTACCACTCAACAAAGCAAGTTTGTTCTGACAAACGACACATGCCTACATGCTGTACTTCTGACCACAAAGAATAGGCATATTTGGCTCTCTGAGAAGCCCTACCTCTGCTTTGTGCTGCCTTTCAGCCCCATGGCCGTGTTTCCCCTCCATGTCTGTGAGCTTTATTTTCAGGTAGGACACCTCCCCCATAAGACTCAGCTTCTGGTTCTCCAGTGACGTCCTATGCAGGAGCTCCTGTCATCAACAACATACAGCAAGAGCATGAAGCAACACAAATAGACATACATGTAAATACAAGCATACATAAATCCATTATCCCTTCAATGACACACAACGCTCAATACTTACTGAACAAAGGCAACATTAAATATGAGGCACAGCAAGCTTTCAGTTCTGTAATGGCAGTCCCCTCAGACAAACCCACTGGTTTCAGACGCTGTTTGAGCAGCTAAATATACACAACCCATGACCACTATTTATAATGCCTATTTCACAGCTCAGTCAAAGTACACAGCAGAGGGGGAGAGAGAGAGTGTGTGTGTGAGAGAGGTAACAAAAGCATGCAAAACATTCATAGGAAGAACATTAAAATAACTTTGACAGGTGCATTTTCCTGTCAGTATGAACTGCAGCCAACCAAACCTGGTGCTGAGGGAGACTCTGGGTCTGCTATACAGTTCTGTGGCTATCTGTCCTGAATGGCTGTCAGCCTTGGGAGTTAAGCCAGGCTATGCAGGCAGATGTATTACTAATTTGGTTGATGTCAAGCAGGTGCTGAATCACTTAAAGTCCATAAATGAGCATCTGAGGCAGGCAAACAGTACATATGGATGCATCCATTTAAAACTCTGGCTTCGGAAAATATCTGGGCTTCTTCTAGAGTGCACATGGAAAATATTAGAGCTTTGTCACCAGGAAGAGATTTACGGCTCAGGTCCAAAGCCTCATAATGACCATGTCTCCAAGAAACCAGCCCTGGCTGCCCTTTGATACACTGCACACAAACAGCACTGCACATAGAAGTAGACATTGAGCAGTAAGTTCACAACTCATCAGATAGCTAAAAGACACATTCCTGGCACTTGTGAAATCAGTCAGCATAGGTTCAAACAGTCTACTTTGAATGGAAATTTCACAAGAGCAGCATTATAAGAATAAGATACGTGTAATACCTGGTTCACCTTACAGTGTCTGCCTGCAGCAAAGGAAGAGTAAGTGTATTTCCCTCATGGATGCAATGGTGTCAAGTGTCTTGTAGTTTCAGTAGATTAAAGTTTCATACATCCATTCCATTGAGTGTCCTTCGTAGTGTTTAGCTGAGTCGCTGTTGTAGATTTGAAGTCAAAAGCAAACAACTGAAAGTTGCAGACATACCCTCTAACTCTTAGAGGAGCACCACCCCTATTCTTTCTCCCTCCCATCTCTCCACCTTTTTCAACTGTTCCTCCCTTACTCATTTGTCCCTCTCTCCTTTACTCTCTTGTCCTCTCTCTCTCTCCCTCTCTCTCCCTCTCTTTCGCTCTCTCTCTCTCTCTCTCCTTCTCTCCCTCTCTTTCTCTCCCTCTGTGTGTGTGTGTGTGTGTGTGTGTGTGTGTGTGTGTGTGTGTGTGTGTGTGTGTGTGCGCGTGCATGCAGGAACTCAGTCCTGGTGGTTACAGGTTGGGGGTGTGGCTAATGGTGCTGTAATCACCTGCCCAGACAGACCAGCCCTTGCATAAACTAGAAAAACACTCTGAGACACTGTCCTGGAATGAGTCTGAGTGTCCTAAATATTTTGGTCGTCAAGGTAATCTGCAGCCAGACACACTGAAATCTTAGCAAGGAATTTCTTCCCAGGCAGCAGAACTCATCCCGAGTATAGCTTATGAGAAAAAGATTGGATCTGCAGAAGAGCAATATTTAAAAGATGGATGGACAATCTTGGGCCCTGTCACATCTCATTAAATGGAAGAATAATATTGATATAAAAGCCCTGGATGTCTCCTGGTGAAAGTCAGACTTTCCTGATTTTGGTCCAGTAATACATCAAGCATTTGGTGTTGAGAGAGTCCAATGTGAGATGTTTTGATTTGAGGTCTGTAAAGCTGTGTACCTGTTGTAGCATCTCCTCTGTGGAGTCGAGTTTGTGCTGATGCTCCACCAGAGAATTCTCTAGATCGTTGATTTTTGCCCCCTGAGCCTCCACCTGGTCTGTCAGCACACTCACCTGTGTGTATTTGTGTGTGTGGACAGAAAGTTAGTAGAGATGAGAGTTATTTCTACACCGAAACTTGACAATAAAACAGTTTCGTCATCATTTATTTTCACATTGTATCCCATAATTGCAGCCTAGCCCTAGCAAAATTATTTAGGCCTCAGATCCTGTCTTTTACTACAGAGTTTCTCACAGTGCACATTAATATCAGCTATTTTCATTTAATTGCTGTGCTGATTTTTGTTGAAATTTCTACATCTGTGCCAGATCAAACAGTGCAAACATTTCCTTTGAGAAGAAATGAATGATCCTTTGTGCCTCAGTAGGTGCTTGCAACACTTCAGTGGCTCCAGCAATGTCAGCAGAATGCAGGTTAAATGTAAATCTGCAGAGAAAAACTATTAAGGTCACATAATAGCTAATCACATGCTAAAAGGCAGGTCCAACCAGCAAACTGGAGCGGATTTTCCAAAGGAATGTTATATGTGAGGCCTGAAGAAACAAACAGGGCACCTGCTCTCACACACACCTACATGCACAGCACAGGGTAGTGCTAGCCTCAACCTGTCTGAGACAAGCACTTGTTCAGCAGTCCTGATAACTACACGCACCAACACACATACTGTATATCTACGCAGACAAACGCATCACACAAAACAAGACATTCTAGTGTTGCACCAACAGCACCAAACCCAGCTTTATAACTGTTGCTTCACCCATGCAGTGGAAAAAAAACAGCAATTACGCAAACATTTATAACACAATACCTTTACCTTTACCTTTGCACTTTCTCCTTCCTTTCCTGGTCTCTCTCCTCTTACACTGTTATGCAATATGGGAACCGTTTAGAATCACCACTAACAGTGTGGTGTCAGATGTCCTCTTATTTGAGCAGGCTCATATCCAATGGAACTGACTCACCTCTATAAATGTTTGTCCAGGCATGCTTTAGGCTAAACGTGTTGCCACTGCAAAAACCTTTTCAAAGGTCATATAAATCATATACAAAAACAGACAGACATGTTTTGTATTTTGTATGGTAGGAGTGACTAATCTCACCTGCAAGATTAGTGACTCTTTGTCTCCCTCCAGACGTGATAACCGCTTCTGGTAGGACTCACTGTTGCTGGTTGAATGGAGATTTACCTTCAGAATACAGGTCAGCTATTAAGTTCAGTAAGTACACTGTTAATACAGAACAGTTGCCCAGTGGGTCAAATTTGGTTTTCTTCAATGAGGTTGCAGCCTCAGACACATACACACACATGCACGTACACACACAACTCTCAGTCTCAAACTTCTTATTGTGTAAGAGGTTTACAAGTGCTAATCCTACATTAAAAGTTGTGTACAGCATTTTATACCGGCTGATTAGTGGGAAAGAAAATGTTGGGTGAAGGCTGAGCTCAGGGCTTGCCTGTGTAGTCAGGGATATTTCAGTGCAAGGGAAGTAAAGTGTAACCTAATGAGCTCAAATTTCCCAGAAACTCAGGCTTTCAACCACAATCATGGAAACATTATGTAGCCCAATGTTCATCATCCTGAGCCGCCAGCTCAAGTGGTTTGCAATAATATTAAGCCTTTAATATACTCTTTGCATCAGGCTTTAAAAACACCTAATCTGTGTGTTTTAGCAGTATAATATTTTAATGTACAGTATGCACACTGTAAGTGTTATTACAGATATTCTTTTACTTTCTCTTTTTGTGATTAATAGCATTTGTTTCCCGCAGAGTCTCTCCTCTAGTCCCCTTGATATTTTTCCTCAGGATTTGGCAATAATAGACCCCGGCTTACTAACAGTCCCCTTACTTCTTGCTGTGTGCTTAATTATTTTCAAACAATTTTTCAGCCAATTTTTAAAAATCAAACCTAGATCCAGCTCCTCCTCCTAACAAATGCTTCACAACTTGGAGTATAATACTGTGAATAATCTCCAGTGAGGTTGTGAGGTCTAAACTGATCGTCAAGCATTACACTGAGTGACCATAATAACAAAAAAGAAAATCCATATACATTGTGATTCAATCCAGAATAATAGTCCAGACTTCCTTTGTGAAATGTCACAGGTGTAATTGTCAGAGAGGGGATTTTTTGAGGCTGTAGTTTTTGGTGGGAACTGAGGTGAAGAATATGACATTGCAGAGCTATTGTATTGCCTTACATAGTAGCCTACAGGTGTTGTTCATTGTCTAATCCTTGTGTATTTTTTTCTTTCCATATTTTTATATCTGTAATAAAAATATTTAACCAATGATATAGTGTATCTCCAAACAATGTCATGAAGATTAGCCATATCACTGGTATAGGGAAAAATCAACTATTCTGCCTGTGTAGATCAAGTCTATCAAGTAATGGCTAACATGCTCTCGATACATTATGAAACCCAAGGCTCAAAATTGCTCAAAATAATGATTGACAAGTATATGCATGAAAAGGCTTCCTCTATGGGTTTAACATTCAGTAAGAATGGGGGCAGCGAAGACTAATGCTTTCTTAATGGTAGCAAGATGGTATGTGTTGTCCAAAGACCCCTTATAGGTTCAAGGGGCAGGAAATGATCTCAGCTGACATGCTTATCCATTTATCTTTCACCTCAGACACTTTAACCTTATGAGCTGTCATGCATTCAACAATTCATCCACATGACAGTACAGGGTGAACCATTTAAAAGCATTTGAGCTATTATTTCAAAATATTGTATTTTGGCTTTAATGAAAAAAATCTTCAGTAGTTTGAAGAGTTAATTCACACTTCTGTAAGGCTCTTGTTGTTCTGTTCAGTCAAACCAGAAAAAGTTGTCTTTTATGACAGAACCTGAAGACGTTCAGCATTTCTGTAATCAAATAATAGCTGGTTTTGGTAATGCTTAAAAGTTAGCTGCTTCTTTTCTTACATTAACGTTTCCCGTCCGCAAGGAGCTTGTATATCAGAGTGCATCTGTCTCATATTCTGCAGCACACCTCTTCAACTCACAAACAAAACATGTCTTCTTCCCAAATTATCCACCATGGTAACCATAATTATGTTGTAAAAGCAACAACACTGCAAGAGCACAAAAAACAACCAAGATCCTATGTGCAAGTTTGGTGCAGTATGAAGGTATGAAGAGCAAACATGCAAGTCTTACCTTCCTAAGCCAGGCGAAATGTTTGTAGAAATCAATATCATACTCCATTCTGCAGGCCCATTGTACTGTAGGTCTGGCTCTTGTTGTTAGATACTAACAGAATATAGCCAGTGCTATAAAGCATCAAGGAAGATGAACGGATACCAAAATCCACAGCAAGACAAAACAATGGCTCTTAACTGCACTGCACTGTCGATCTCCCTGAACCCAACTCTCCTCCTTTTACAGACCTTCCATATTGCAGTTGTAGAGAGAGCAGACTGTGTGGTTTGGAGTCTGGGCAGCCTGAGACTTTTAGAGCTGAGCTGAATAACTCAAACTATGCCAGTTGGCTCTTCTCCCTTTCTTTCTTCTCTTCACTTTTTTCTGTCTCTTTCTAACTTTTTTCTCTCTCAAGCACACTCAGAGTGCTTACCACATCTCTGCATGATCTCTCAACTTTTTCTGTCCTCCCTTTCTTTCTCTTGTACCTCTCTCTGTCTGACTCTAGCTGGTTCTCTCGCTCTGTCTAAAGTACCTCTCAGTCGAGCTAATTTTGCAGGGCTTCCTAAAGGGGCACAGGGGAGAGGAAACTTTCTGCAGCACATGCTTGTCAGATGTGGTGCAGAGCAACAAGTCAGTAAAGACGACGCAGAAGGGGAGGAGGAGGCAGTGGAGGAGACTGAACGTGAGGGAACGTAAGTGTAAATATCAAATTTAAGTAGAGTAGAATAATGGCAAATGCTGGTGGTGGCTATCCTGGAACAAACAAACAAGCAGTTGTTGCAGAAAAGGGAGGACAGCAGTAATACCGGGATATAAGAATGAAGGAAATACGGGAGAACTGGACAGTGAAAAGAGGAGTGCAACTGCTTGTACTTTAAACAGGAGCTCTGGATCTCATTACCGGTGCAGTTTGCAATAGATCCAGCTGCCAGCTCACTACTTCTTAGCAGACAGGAAAAAGCCCTCCAGATGTTGATGACCAGGATCAAAGACCACCATATCACGCAACTAATAAAACCCATGGACTCTGTAGTAGTAGGATATATGTAGTAGACTGTAGTGTCTGAGTGTCGAGGGCCTTCAGATGTGAGTGTGATACAGTACTCACCTCATCTCTCTCCAGCCATTTTAGTATAACGCGTGCTGTATCAGTGGAGACTTGTTTCCTGAGAGAGTCCTGTTCTTCGTCACTCCCCTGGCCCTCCAGCACTGCCCTGAGGGCCTCAGTCAGCTGAAGAGCCTTGAGGGCAGGGTCCACACGCGGGGGAAGGGTCAACTCTGGGGTACACTCTGAGGATAGGTAATCCTGGCCACCTAACCGCACAAGAGCACTGAACAGCTTTTCACCCATTTTTCCTACAGGGAAGAACAACAGGAAATCAACAGAAAAGTTACTGAGAAAATGTGATTACTCCAACATCCTTATTTCTTGGGCATCAGTACTGAGTTTATTTAGAGGTGACTGGAAGGCTGTACAATAAGAACAGTTCCTGAAATTACCTCTTGAGGGCACTATTGTGCTCCAATGTGGCTTACTGGATGTAAATAGCATCAAATGGCTGAGTACTGTACACTGTGGGTTCTGAAATCCACAAATTAGAGGTTGAACTTGTAGGTCACTGTAATCATCATGTCTAAGTTGCAGAAAGTACTTTTCATATATACTATTTGAAGTTTAGTCAAAGGTACAAGTAATGTGGACAAATGCATCGTTTCGTAATATTAATCTTTTCAATGACAGTGTGTGATTATTAGTGTGGTGTAGTTTGTCAATACAGTGTGATAATGGTTGGACTGTCACCTTTATTAATAGAACACTGTCTTCTGACCCTGCACAAAAACACTAAGAGACTGCTGAAGCTGTGACAAACACCACAGGCTAAAATGTATCACCTCTGCTAGAAAATACAGAAGGGAAGACACTGGAGAGTTACTTGGAGTTTGTGCAATTAGTGTACTGTGAGAGATATAAGCTCAAAGAGAAGCAATAGAAGTACAAAAGCGTGCAATTGAGTGGGTGCCTGATTGAGTGGAGGAGAATAAAGAGAAGAGAGATTACAGAAAAGTTCAAAGTACTCATTACTATACTCATCAAAAACCTGCGTACTTCTATTTCGAACAACTAAAACAAAGTGATCTCTCATCTTCAACAAATGCTTTACCAACTCTCTTCTTCTCTAGCTCTTGTTCGCAACTTGCCCATCACAATTTAAAAATCCTTTTTATTCTTTCTGTGTACTATATACAGTATATGTATATGAAAAATCGCGTGGGTAGTGCTGGTTTTATATCGATAATGAAAACAGAAACTCTTACCAGCAATAATGTCATCCATTTGCTCCAAGGCAGCCTCCAACATGTGGCTGGCAGTTGATGCCATGACAATAAACTGTCTTATGAAGCAGCACTAATAGATCCTCATTCACTGGTGTGAAGAAAACAGAGCATTAGCTGGTGGAATGAGAGAGAGTGAGAGAGCTTCAACGGAAAGACAGAAAGTGTCGTGGACTACTCCCCTTCCTTGTTGCACTTAGATCCTTTTACAGCAAAGCTACAACAGCTGTCCTGACATCTGAGTGACTTCCAAGTAAATAACCTCCTGAATGTGGCTTTTGGGTTTAAACTCTCCTCTCATTTTGTGTCCAGGGCCTTACCCATTGTCAGCACTGTTATCCACATGAGGCCAAAGCTCATATTTAGAATAGTTTGTTTCTTTGTTTTGTTTGGTTGTATATATTTTCACTCCACACCAAGTACATTTGTGAGTGAGTTTTGACCAGTTAGTGCAAAAAAACAAAGTGGAAGAAGTGACAATAACTTGTATTTATCTCAAAAGCAACCGTTTTGGTGGAGCCACAGAGGTCACGTCAGCACATTGGACCATAGTAACCAGATTTTGATTGACGTTGATGACAGAGAACACACTTCATAATGATAAGCAACGCGCAGTGAAGCTGGAAAAAGCAGCAGCTGACTGAGCAGTTGCACCCATAAGAGCTTGCGGTTTGGTAATATTTCATTCATTGATTTGTTATTAAAGTCAGTGTTTGGAGATGCATAACATGAATACAATCCTGACACACAGCAGCCACTTAGGATCTACTGACATTTAGTATGCTAACATATTGTATTGCTACTCTCTTGTAACAAAACAGCATCAGCAGGTTAAGCTGGTGAAACAATGATGTGTGTCTAATCGTTGATTCATAGTGATGAAGGAAAAGCTTTCCTTGGGACAGAGATCATTTGTCACCTGAAGAGAACATTAATCTGTGGAGATGAAAGACAAACAATGTAATTGGTCATCATTAGTTACGTTATCTTAAGTTAATCTGCATTTCATTCAGCATTTGTCCATGTTGGATCAAATGGCACTGCACCTAAACTGGGGGAAAATGAGTTCAGCAAACTAATATACTAACTTAATTCTATGCTTATGCTTGCATGTGATCTGAAAATAAATGACATGATGTTACATTAAGATTTAAGTCTCCTTTGTTATTTTATCTCTAAAAGTACTAATACATAATCTTTTTTCTACATAATATACTGTGAACCCTAAAAAAAAACAATGAAAGTGGAAAACGCTAAATTAAATAAGGAGAATTAGTCTACCTGGTCAAAGTCAATATCAATCACGAGGTACAGCTTATTAATTTGTTTGCTTTATTTTATTTTTATTTAAAAGATGAATCAATCAGTTATTACTTAGCATCTATTCATCCATTCCCTTTTAGAGGGTAACAACTGCCACCAAGATTATACCTGATCTACTGTAGTTTCTTATTTAGTCAGCGTAATTACTTGACTGGTTTAACTCATTAAGCACCTTGATTACCTTCTATTTTTGATTTTACCTTTCATATTTTGTTTTAGTTCATAAACTGTTCTATCCTATATACAGTATGGCCAACAGGGGGCATCAGTGGTCAAGAAAAATAAAGTATCTTCATACAGAGATCTCTGTCATACAGTAAGCTACTTCTAAAAAAAAAACTAAAAAAACATAAATATGCTGTTGAAATGCTTAAAATATATGGACTGAATTTATACGGAAAATATGGTTTGAGAAATGTACTGTAGGTTTCCAGCATGTATCTAATTGTTAGATAGTTTGACATCTGTTGGTGCTATTAGGGCACATATTTCAAATGGCGGGAAAAAACAAAATGAGTTGTAACTGCTATAGCAAGCCTACAAGTGCTGTTCATTTTCTCCTTTCTCAGGATATTGAATACAAGTTTTATCTTAACCTCTCTTTATTGTGAATGTGCATGTGTAATAAAGAGTGCCTGCTATTAACAATATACTGTGGCAGTATATTTTTCAAATATACTATATATTTGAAGCATTCATTTTATAGATGTTAATTATCTTTTCATCTCCCCACCTATAATATCAATCCGTCCAGCTGTGTTTTGACTAAGAACCATGCATACTTAGTCTTTGAAGTCCTAGAGCACATACAGGTGTTAAGAGGTCAGAGTCCTGCCTTATGGTTTGTAAATCTGAACAAACCCTGGTCACTCTCCTGGTCAAAAGCAAGTACCACCATCCAAATCCAGACAGAGGACAGAGATAAAGAAAGAAAAGAAAAAAATCTAGAAATATAGGTCATTATTTGAAATCACACAGACCAGGAAATATATTTGTACCCTGCCATTGGGATTATATGACAGATTCCTCATGAAAATGTTCTGAATAAAACGACTTAAAAATAAATTGTTTTGAAAACGCTTCATGACCTTGCCAAATAACGAGAAGCTTTGTTTTCTGTTGATGGGTGATAAGTCTCGCTTGATGAGCTTTGAAGTAAGTCTAATCCTGCCATAACACAAGACAAAATAAGTGAAAATTGTCTGTTTTTACTTTTTTTACTTCTCTGTAAGAGCCACTTAAGCATATTGTTTATGTTTTTATCACACGTTACATATGTTTTAATATTATTATGTATTTAAATAGTGTATTATAGGTGGACTATTCTAAGGTTCTGTTTATATTTGATATTATTCTGCTTTTAAATGCTAAATACTGGTATATTTTTGTTATTTACAACAATACAGTGTAAACACGTGTAGTTATTGTAATGTAAGTAGGAATAGAACATCATGTTGGTAATGGACCGGGCTGAGCTGTAACCTTGGAAAAGAATCACCAGCCGTGATGTTGTAATCTATGTTCAAATAAACCATCATTCAACGTTTTCCCTGCCACCTGGACTTGTGAGTACATTGGGTTTTCACAAGAAAGGATTTAATGGGTTTAATTCAGTGGAACACAAGTCAAAGCTAAGATACTTTACCCACTAAGTGGCCTTGGAACTTGGAGCAAGGTAAAACAGCCTCTACAACATATTTAGCTATTCCACGTCTTCCACGTCTATGCCAACAGTATGTGTATAAGGTATGCATATATATGATAGAAAGTATGGAATTGCCACAGTTTTTAATATAAATGCTTTTATACAAGCACAATTTATTGTTGGTAAAAAAAAAAATGTTGCCTTTTAGTTCTTTTAAGGTTTTTGGCAACTCAAATGTATTTATGTTATGCCTATAAAGCACAAAAACTGATTTTTAAAATTTGTATTTGTGTGCTAGTGAATGCCAGAAAGAGAGACGGTGAGAGAGGTGGTTACCTGATGCAGTGTGGTCAGGTGTGCTTATTCCAGTTTTTGGAAATGCAAATAATATGGGATGAGTTCTGAATGTTCCAGTTCTCAACAGAACTGTGACTTGATTTCAGGCTGCTTGAGTTACCACAGGGTGTGTCACAGTGACATATTCCCCCACTATAAAGATCATTTAGACTGTCATTTCTTAGTGTTGTGACACTAGCATCAATATTTATATGGACTAAAATGTAATTCATAACAAGATGATATGAAATTCTCATTATTTAGCCAATTATAAGCTAGGTGTAATAACAGAAAATTACAATACACAGCACACCTACAGTCCTGTAGGTGTGCTGTGTATTGTTACCAACTGAGAGACACTCACCAGCATGCCCAGGCTAATGTAGTTTCCACAGAGTGGAGAATCGATAGTCTTGAAGATGAGCTACCAAGCCATGGTCAGTTCAAGGATTGCTCTGAGCAGACCCTGCCCAAGCTGATGGGATCAATTATTGCATCATGTGTGAGGGGAAATGCACAGTATGAGAGGTTACACTTGTGCCTTGTTTATATCCGTCACACTCGCACAACACCAACATCCCTGCAAGACACTAGAAAATGGAAAAGACGGCTCTTTCTGAGGATGAGATCACGACATTTTCCCTCAGTTTCCCCAATCTCCCTCTTCTATCCTATATTGTTCTTTATCCTCTTTCTGTTCCCTCCTTTCTTCTTTGTCTCTAAGTTAATTACTTAGCAGCAATGCAGTTGTGATTAAGTAAAAGGATTAGGGTCAGAAACTGTGATAAAACAGTGATGCTTTTCTAACTGTAGTTTCCATGGATTGATGACCTGGAAAAAAAATATAGGGAATTGTAATGCAAAGTTCAGTACACTGTATATTTTCTTGGCATTGCATGCACACACACAAACAAAATATAGAAATTGAACACCCATAGAAGACCCTAGAAGTAATTTAATCACCTCCTATCGTTCAATGAGACTGTTCAATGTCAAAGCCTGCAATCTAGCGGAAGTTCGAGTACTTAGTTCAGGAACAGTCAACCACCAATGGCCTTATAGACCACATGTGCATGGAAAGCAAACCGCACACTATACAGAGTCAGCAATCCTATAGTGCCATATGTTGTTCGGTCATTGCTGCAATGAAATTTCCTACCAAAGTGAAATAGCCCTAAGTATGTTAAAAGTACATTAAAAGAAAAATCGAAAGTGCCTATGATGTTACTACCTCAGTTTATTATATGTGCATTTAGGACATTGGAATTGTAGCCTAGGGGGGCCACACATGTGGAGATGACAACCTGTCATCTGCATAACATTTAAACCCAAGAGAAGATATGGTTTTCTGATTTACTCATTTTTAGGTAATTGTCATTTTAGACTGCTTTTCAGTAAGTCTTAAACCAGCTGCATAAAGAAAGAATATGTTATGTGAAATATGAATTCTAACAGTGTTGCTACTGTGTGATGTATACCAAATCAGCCTGTTTAAATATTGTATGTGTCCACAGCCTCCATTTCACAAAAATAATTAGACACCAGCATAATTAGACCAGAATACCACAACACAGCATTGAAATGCTAAACACTGTAAGTGTGGAAAACAAGACACTCAACGCCTCATTAAAATGTAACAGAGTAAGCAGAAGTGGCCACACAAGGATGCAGCCCAAATTGCAATATACTATCGCCTCTGTTACAGATGTAATTTGTAGTTAATAGTTAATCACATCACTGAAGAAAGTTGACCTTGAACTTTTGCTCTACTAATCTCATTTTGATTTCTTATGTATGTGCAAAACATCTTCTTCATGTATCTCACAGGTTTTGAAAAAGGCTGATGGTTGAAACATTAGCTTTCCTCTTTGGAATTCTGCATAATTTAACCAGGAAGGCAATTAGATTCTTTAATATCTTTGTTTTTCTAAATAAGACTGCTTTATTCATGTGTTCCCCCTATTGTTGTAGTATGTAATACAGAGGATTAACTGAAGAAGTTACAGTTGCATGAACAATGTGGGTCCAATCTCTACAATAGCAGTAACCACATTACTAGAGACACAGGGCAGTTGCAGCTCTGAAATGTTTATGTTGTATGCCATAGGAGCCTCCTCTGCAACCTGTAGCAGCTTGCAGAGGAGTGTGACATAGCTTGGACGAGAATCTGCACCACTAAGTCTTAGGCCGTAATCAGACCAAATCAGGCATTGCGGTGATTAGCGCAGGGTTGTGCGGCGGGAGTGTTACATACAAACCAGCAATCCAGCTTGAAGAGCGATCAAGCCAAGTGACAACACATCGATTAGCGTCTTTGTACTTTGTACAGCTGATGTACAGTCATCACGGTGCCGATCGATCAGTCTCTCTTCCATCTTCACAGTTGCCCTGTGAACAGCTGAATGCTACAATGCTACCTGGTAAAGTTCTTCTTCACCTGGGCGATCGCAGGTGTGATTGGCCACCGCAGCGTGACGCATAGCGTTTCTCCAAAAGTGGATTGTGTTTAAACTTTTTAATTGTGTTTAATTGTGTTGATTGTGTTTAAACTCGGTACCCCCTGCAGCATTAGTAGTCTGCTAGCTAGTCTGCTGATTATATACTGTAGATACTTGTAGATACTGTTCTATATGAAAATACATGTAGGCTACACATCTCAACACTCTCAAAAGTTTAATTTCCAGTTGGAATCCATCAAATTATATGTGCAAGGAAAGATACATATTAATAGTGCTCATTTATTATTTCTAAGTTCTTTAATCCTCTAAAGATTTGGCGCAATTTGGTGCATTTCATCAGATTTTTTAATCTATTTTTTAAGAAAAATCTTTATTAGCCTTAAAATGGCTAACTAAGACTGAATCATCAGCAAATAGTGTGATATGACTATCATAATATCCTCTGTGACAGTCAATAGTTTATATTTACAGGTGCACCCCTCCATGAACTGCAACGTCTCCAGTTTGAGTCTGGCTGGAGACATTTGTTGTATCCCTCTCCCACATTTCCTGTCATCTTTACTGTCTATAGGAAAGGCTTAAAATACCCAAAACATATTTTTTTAAAAACAGTTAAATTTACAGGCATCTTACCTTAACCTTGAACGCCTGTTTGTTTTGTTTTCTTGCCGAGAGTTAGATGAGAAGGTTGATATTACTCTTATGTCTGTACAGTAAATGTGAGGCTACAGCCAGCAGCTAGGTTAACTTAGCTTAGCACAAAGACTGAAAACAGAGGGAAACAGCTAGCCTGGCTACATGCAAAGGCAACAACAGTTGCAGTGAGTGGAAATTTGGTAACAATAAAAGAGTACTCAAGAGATTGATTTTGTTCATGTGCTGTAGACGGTATCGTTCCTGCCTGACCTGTTGTCCAGTGTTGATGCAGAGCATCACAAATATGGGGCGGACTCTGTGTAGAGTTTGCATGTTCTCCCTGTGCCTGCGTGGGTTCTCCAGGTGCTTCTGTTTCTTATAGCCAATATGCCTGTGTGCTGCCCCACTCAGAGTCAGATGAGAAGAATAATACCGCTACAGAATTTGCAGAATAAATAGTAGGGTAGTGGCACATCCTCAAGACCTGTTTATAAGGCCATCAGCCTGTACGGTTAGGCAAGGTTGTATAAAATAACTACACATAACTGTAGTATTATGAAACCAGTTACTCTTCCATTCCACTAGTGTTTTAGGATTTAGTGGATGAGGAGTGGCATTGCTGCTGCCCATAGGGTTGATTGGGCTCCTAAGTGAATTCAGAATAGACAATTGTTAATAATTGTTGCACAGAAGAAGCCATACTGACTTGTCAACTGTCATACTCTTGGTCTATGTAGAATAAATGTCAGACAGATAATTATATCATCAAGTAAGATGATTTGTGAAAAGAGCACTTCTACCGTTTCTTGTTGCCATCAACCTGGCGGGATCACAGTTGTACAGCCTACCAGAAATGTGTCATACACAGCGCCCACTAACAAGACCTTAACAAGCAACCCACATGCCTCTGTCTCTGCAATGACAACCCACACCCACATTCTCTTTTTCTTTCTTTTTCGATGATATTCCATCATGATACACATGAGATATAATCAGGGTGAGCGTAAGTGGACAAGGTCATGGTTATTAACCAGCTGGCAGCAGCTGAAGACTAGCTGGCATGAAGGCACTATGGGAGGCCCTTGACACTCGTCCTGCATTATTCATCTGCAGTTCCACAACATCAAACCATCCATAGAAAGCAGCCTTCATGGAAACCTCTGTGAGATAACGCATCTATGAGAGTGACAGATGGAACAGTACAGTGGTCAGGGAGACATTTAAACTCACAAGGAAATGGCATTTTGTTTGTCTTGCTTCTGTTACATAACATACATCTTGAATACAACCATGAGATCTTGGGAAAATAAGTGAGTGAATGTCACCCATATTTACCATGTGGCCAACTGTGTTGACAAATTGTGAAGTTGCAGGTTGTATATGATGGGAGGGGTGGAAGGTTAGAAATACTGGAAGCAATGTTTTGTAAATGTTTTTTGGAAGTGCCCATAGAGTAAACAGTTAAATATTTTATATCCCAGTAAGTTAAAGCAATGGAACGGTGACATGAAAAAGTAAGGAAAAGGAAAATGTAAATACAGTAGGTACAGTATATATTATGACATGAACCAATTACCTAACCAGTAAAAGAAATAAAAAAGTAAAAAAAATGGGTTTTAACTTTGTTCATGATTGACAGAAGTTATTTTTATTTTCAATGTTTTTAATTATCTGAGGGTTACTGTTTTTATGGTGCTCATTCATGTGAATATTGGAATGTGGATTAGAAGAAACAAATTTGTCCTGTGCCTCCAAGATATGAGTATTTGATACAGCAAAGCTTCATGTATTCCACTCTTAGCTTGATAGGAAAACTGTAGCAAATCATTTAACTGATTACAGTTTCTTTCAAGTGATTCAGAGCAATCCTCCTAAATGTTTTAATGATATGGAAGTTGCATGATATGGTACATTCTGTTCATGCAGATACAGTACATTAAAATGATGGCGCAAGTGATGTAATTGGCTAGCACATGAATTTAATATCCATGAAGTACAAGGCGTTATCAGATTCAGCTGTTTATCAGTTCCAGCTCTTTTTATCCTACCAAGGGATATATATTATTTGACATGCTGTGCTGGTTATTACAGAACTTTCCTCAGTTAAAAGAAAGCGAGACAGACATTGTTCATTTTAGTCTTCCTGTCTCTTTCATCTTAACTGCAAAACTTAAGAAAAATATTATATATGGGAAATATGTCCCCAAATTACTTTACACTCATAGTCTTGGTTTTGAATATATAAAATACATTTTTATCTGCTGCTAACCTGGAAAAGGTCCAGCAGTCTCTTTTTAACAAAATCCCCTTTGTGACATGCCTTTACTTGATCCCTCTCTGTACATCTCATAAATATTTTACTGTTCTTTTATTATTTTACTAGCTCTTCTCTATACAGTTCTATTTTAATGCAATACAATACAATGATACAAACAATGAAAATGCAATAACCAACAGGGAAAATCTTGTCCTGAATCTGACAACAAATGCTTTAAACCATATTCAACACATTACACCAAATTGTCTTTCAAAGCATAAAACATATTTGTTTATATGACTGTAATATTTTGATGAAAAGGCAATGTAATGAAAATGCAATTGCTCTGAGGATTGTGTTTACTGCAGCTTTGAATTCAGCATTGAAACTGCATAAACTATACTGCATGTAGCCTGAAGCATATAGTCTGTGCATGTAATAATAAATGAAAGACATTGCAGTTACAAAATTTTATTGCAACTTTCACTCACTGTCAGGACTGGCCTCTCACCAACACACAAGGCAAATGGAACATGGCACAGTAGAGAGAAGGCGAAAGGAGTATGAGGGGAACTATTCTTAATTGGAATAAAAACGGGGAAAATATTAAAACAGGATAATTAAGTTCCTGGTGACTGCTACTATTTTAGCTTCTCACCCAGTGAGTCAGACTATATCAAACTTACAATCACTTACCCTGTTTACGTGCAGAACAGAGCCACAGCACACGCTGTACCCATCCATCAGCGTCTGAAGGGTCATTTTCAATCCTGCAGTTTACTGCTCACCAACAACTTGCCAATTCATGAGCAACACATATGAGTGCTTCCAATCCAGTACATGGTCTAAAATAAAATGATTGCTCACTGCAAGGGGAACCATTGCAAATGTGTGCTGTGATAATGTAGTCTTTTTTCCTAAACTGCTGTAGAGTAGCTGCTAATTTGGCAAAGTTTCATTTCAGAGCTGTGCCTACAGGCATTCATAATCTGCTTACACAAGCAGCCTTTCTTGCCTGTTTCAGAAATCCGTTTGGCTGCCTTTTTAGGGATTTTACTTCTAATACACTAATCTTAAACAATAATAGAATTGACATGCTCCAAAATAAATTACAGCTTTCTCACAATATAATTGTTTTCAAACTCTTTTTAGATGTTAATTTTCATATTTTATTGTTTCACAGACTTTCTAGTTGTCCACCGTGTAGAACTAGAAAAGTCAGACTGTTTTTTTATATATATTTCTTGAAATGAAGTAAAACAAAAAAAAAACCCAAATAAATAAACTACCAAAAAATAAAGCAAAATTGATTGCACAATTCAATTGTAATGCAGACAGATGAACAATGGTTGTTCTTTTTATGGAATTATATTTATTCATAACATTTAACATATTTTACTTACAGATATTTTGTCTAGAAATGAACCGTCACTGCACATCAACTGACAGAACAACACATCGTATTCCCAAAAATAGAAACAGAAACAAACAAACGAGGAGAAGATACCTCACCAAACCATGACCTCATGCACCAATTCACCACCAAATTAAAAAACAGTATGGCAGTTCAACTGGTTGTAAGTACATTGTGCAAATACAGACTCACCTCATTAAAACAAGTAACAAGACTATGTAAAAAACAGTAACCACTGTATAAACCCAGGAATAGCACAGACTTAAAATGTCTGCATATGCCTGTTGTTTTTCTTATGGAACATTATAGAAATGAAAAACATCCATCTTTGTGGTCATTCAACATGCAACTGATCCAACTGAGCACAGCCCAAGACAGTTTGTGTCTCTCTTTTCCATAGTAGTTGTCTGCATTCTTTTTTTTAGGACCATATGCGTGCAGCATTCAGCAGCACTACTGTCCAAAGGTATAGCCGAGGCTTCAGGTTGATTGGTGCTCTTATGTGAATTGTTGCTCAAGGCTACGGCGATGGAGGCGTCTTCAGAGAATTACAGGATCCTCCCTGGCTACTACCTGTGGTCCCCTGGTACTGCAAAGAAGAGTCAACCAGAAACAATGTAACAACAGTCAGAGCTGTGCGATGCATGTGCAAGAAAGTCTTCACTCACACAGTATAAACAGATGTACAGTCAAATCAAATAAAACCAGAGCCAAATTTTCAAAATCCCAGTTTTTCATCTTGGAAACAAATGTACTAACCACCTACAGCGTTATGAATTGGGCAGTAAAACAAACAGTGAATGTCTCCCATTTCATTTTGGATTTTTGTGAGGTCAGTTTATTTATGTATTAAATCAGTATTATTGGAATAAACTGAGCTACTGTGATTGTTTTATTTGCCAACTGCAAGCAAGAAAAAGATAAAAGCTTATACAGACAAAATGGCTTGCTTGGCAAACAAACATGTAAATAGACCTGCATTTGAAACCAATCGGCATGTTAGGACTAAGGTACGTTGCAATTTTAGGAGTAGCGTGAGGATGAAGGGCTTATGAAGACAGAGCAACTTTGACTGAAATTAACTGGGAGGAAGTAAATAATAAATGTGGTTTCTTGAGGCTCCAATGTAGATTTCAAAGTACTTCATACTCCAATAGCCCCGGAAGAAACAAGCTCAATTTCCAGTTTTCTCAGACTCTGCCTCTTTGTATTTCGCAGGTGCAGACCTTTGATGTGCACACAAATACGCACAATAAAGCCATTTTTCCAAGCTGAGTGCACAGGTCAGAGATACCATCCTTCAACTACTCAGCGTGACATCCTCTTCTCTTCTGTCAGAATATCGGTTCTGTAGTCTCCCTTAGCTCTCTGCCTCATCCACTCTTCTGCAAAGTTTTTTTTCCAATGGTAGATATTTGGGTAATTTACCACATGTTAAAAACATGAACTGCCCACAGAGAGCTGAGTGGCTTTTGTCTGGAACCTCATGTACCCCCACATGCCTGGGGCTGAATCACATCAGAGTTCTGTCTACTTTGTCTCCCTCGCTTGTTTCTCACTGCACTATCTAAAAAAAGAAAGAAGATAAAGAGTGAGATTGAGTGTACTGGCACATTCTCAAAGACAAGGGGTCTGTCCTGTATAGGAACCTGTCAGACTAGTAAATTACCGAGATAACTGTGGGCTTAAACCTTTTTTGTCTACAAAAAGCACAATTTTACACTGTGCATCGCCATGGTATTTAGCATGGTATTGAGTGGTATTTAGCAGAAAATGTGATCTTTTCGAGATCAGGTTATGTTTCCACCATCAGATCCAGACAGAAGAACAGCATCACCCTCTGTGGACTTTTTGGAAGGAACCGCTTTCTGTTCACTGAAGATCATTAAATCAGTTATATAATGTTTCTGGGCTGTCCAGGCTACTTGCTTCTATCAAAAGGCAGATTTTCTTTTTCTTTTTTTTTACTTTTTACTTCGATGTTCAGTAGTTTACAGCCATATTCCCATTACCACTGACCAAAAATCTTTTCACAGTCTCATTGTAACAACACACTACTGTATCAGTGAATACTAATGAGCCCACTGTGCCTTAATGACTGGGCACTGATAAGCTTAATCACTTATTCATTTACACATTTTTTCATTCAGCAGTCCTCTCCAGTGTTGGCAAAACAGTGTTAATTTTTTTTGCTGTAAAATCTTTTGTGTTGCTCATGCTTATTTTTTATTATAATAGTTTGTTTTTCATAAACGTCAGTAATCCTATTATTTGCCTTTAGTAATCTTCTTTTTCCTTTATTGTCAATTTTTTACCATGCAAGATGCTAGAATTGTTGGCACCATAGTATTATACAGTATATTATGATTTGTTTTGTTTCCTCCGCTGAGTCCCCTTACTATTACTGCTGCAATTACCTAATTTCACAACAGCGAAATAAAGCTGTTCTAGTATTCTTCCCTGGAAAACTACATGTTGCACGCACTTGGCTTTTTGTAACAAAATCCGCCTCCTAAAGCTAAGAAAATATTAACATTTTACATTAACCGTCTCTTGATTGGACTATCTAGCAAATTTCATTTCATTCAGTCATTGTTTGTTAGACCTTGCTCTAATATTTGGTTGGTAACAGCACATTTCTGCCTGAGGACCAAAACCTGCATGTGTAAGAGCTACATAACAGTTTTGACAGTGTTAGTAGCAAATTATGTTTAGCAAGAACAAAAACGTGTTCATGTTGCAAATCTGGTCAGTCCTCACGCATGCATGGAAACACGTCACACCCATCACAGTAAAGTCACCTCACCTCAACGAGAGGATGCCAGTGGGCGACAGGTTTTCGGGGATATGTGAGCATTTCACTCCAGTGGTCATGACCGAGGCTGTCTGCATCGTTGCCAACTCGACACACACCAATGACCTCATTATGGCCTACACTGTAGGTGCAGGAGGGAGAGAGAGAAATAATGTGATCACGACCTACCCTGCATTCCAAAAATAACGATGCATTATATCTTGAGTGTGACAAGAAAAAACAAACTGAAACTGTCAAAGAGTTTAAGTCAGAGTGTACAAAATCATTAAAATGTGCTTTGATATTTATATATTAAATTTCATCCTTCTTGTCCTGGAGCAAGTATAAATTAAAAATGAT